>CM031374.1:26225666-26606271 GCA_018208015.1 Medicago ruthenica | reverse complement strand
TCTGCAGCTTTGGTGGTTGGAGTGAGTATATTTTTCGGCAACTTTTGATTTTTAACCATTCCTGTCATATGATAATATCCTATTACACAGGGCGATAAATTTTTTAATAACTCCAAAAGAATTTGAAATCTCGATTCTCACCATCAGGTAGGACATTTCCACAGTAGTTACGATTGCCTTTATTGTACACTGTCCATAGAGAAGTATCCGTACTTCCAGTGACAAACCCTCTAGCTACACACAAGCAAAATATGTGTCAAGGTGAGGTTGTGGAGTCCTAAACTTCCACTTTTAAAACAATTCAAATATTTCACAACACTTTAAAATAAAAAGAATTTTAATTTCAAAGAAGAAGAAAAGGTACAAGACGACATGTAGATCTTATTAAATTCAGATAATTATGAATGGTTACTGCAACTGTTTTACATAAGATTATTTAAGCATTTAACCACTAACCAATATTTAGGCATACTCTTCCAAAATAATTAAACAAAAAAAGTATGCCAAGCATATATCCACACCATATATTATCTTATTTTCCCAGGATATCATTTTGAACAAAAGGACTAGTCATCTACAACCAATATTAAAAGACATTAACGTTTTTTATTTTCACCAATCCCCAGACATTAGCATTTGCATTCCCAATAAGAAATTCAATTACGCTATGATAATGTACTTCAGTTGAGAGATGCCTTAAGAAAGCTCTAATCCCCACTCACTCCATAAAAAACTGTTGGCTGCCTCTTCAAATTCCAATTTTATTTTAGATGATATTTAATTAAAAAGTGAAATTATGTTAAAAACTATAGGCATTCAGAAACAAAGCTGAGAACAAATTTTAATCATAGAGAGACAAAACAACTCTCTGTATTGGCAAAGAACTCACCAACAAACTCACAGGGAAAACTGAACATTTCTTCGCTATTGTCACATTTTTATCTGGAGCCGACACAACTGCATTAGAAACTATGTGCCTTGTTCTCTCAAACCACCACAGACTTGTCTCATTAAGAACCTGCAATTTCAAGATAAAACAATAAGGTTATTGAATGTTGCATATATAGTAACCATCAACCAACCAGGTAGAAATGATTTTCCACACAGGTTTTGAAAGAAAACCAATGTAAATAAAAATTAATGGGATTGAATAATAACAGAACACTAATTTAAATTTAAGACAATAGATTGAAGCAAACCAAACTACTAAATATAAAACAATACAATTATCGTCTGATAGAGCAGAGATAAAAAAGTACGATAAATGGATGAATGTTATTATTGATTGATGATGAAATGGAGTACAATCTGCAAATTGCAGCTCAGAGCATAAGCTCCTCAGAGAAGAGACATTTCTCTCTCTGCCTAAACCATAAGGTTCCTAATAGAATGATACTGAATGAATCCCTCTTTCCCTCCTAAACACCTCTTAGACTCCCCTCGCAAGTATTTTCCCTCCACTCTCTAACTAACTTGCCAGCTCACCATTTCCTCTCCAATTTGGGCTTTTATCATCACGGGCCCTATCAATGCCACCCCTTAAAAACAACCTTGTCCTCAAGGTTGGAAATGGTTTCTATTACTCTTCTTGCTGCTAGGAGACCCTTCAGTTTTCTTGAGAAATGAATAAGAATCAAGCCAATGAAGACACTCAGGTCAGACATCAATTGCACCCAAATGCTTGAGGACAAAAATTTCCCTCTATCATATACCAACATAAGCAGCACCCAAATGCTTTTGAACCAAATTTTCCCTCTGTCATATACCAAATGAAGCAATCCATAGATTGAAAGCGGATTTCTCCAGCCATGTTCATATTCAGTAACCACCATAAGAGTATTGCTCTTCCCTGGATCACATTGTCTGGTCATAACCGATGAGTACAAGGATATCATTTCAAAAGCAAACTCATAGTCTTCGTTATTCCCATAAATTCCTCTCAATGCCTTCCATACAACAACCACTCGTGCGTAAGAAACCAGCCCATGTTTCATATACATCTCAACCAAGGTAGTTCCCAAAGTCTCAATTTATATCCAATCTATCAAATTTAAACAAAATATCAAAAGCTGACTCTTCTGCAATTCTCAACAGCATGACAACACGATATACGATATCCTCCATTGCTACATCCTCTATTTGAAAAGCAGACGTCAGTGTTGTAACTTCCACTTTTCTATTCAGATTTGTTAGCATGACAATCTTCTTATTGCAGTTTAACATAATTTCATTTGACCCTTACCATCACGCGCCCAAGAGTTTTGTCCCATTTTGTAATGCGATCTGAAGCCATGACCCGACTCCGCAGCAAACTCGCGCTCCACATCACGCGCCAACTGCATCACCACACAACAGTCACGCGATTTGAACTTGCGAACACGAGAGTGGATATCGTGACGCAATCCGCCGATGATGTAACCCAGAAGTTGTTGCTCCGATAAACATTCACACTGGGAAGAGTAAAATTGGAATTCTACAACATAATCCTCCACCGAGCCAGTGTGTTTCCGCACCGTGAGTTCTTCTAGTGGATTCACCAAAGCAAGCTGAATCTCTTCAGTGATCACATCACGCAAACCCTTGAGATTTGCTTCTACACGTCCCAAACGTTTCTCAACATTATTCAATCGCTCAGCCATTTGGGTTTTGCAGCCCAGAGCATAAGCTCCTCAGAGAAGAGACATTTCTCTCTCTGCCTCAACCATAAGGTTCCTAATAGATTGATACTGAATGAATCCCTCTTTCCCTCCTACCCACCTCTTATACTCCATCTCACGTGTATTTCCCCTCCACTCTCTAACTAACTTGCCAGCTCACCACTTCCTCTCCAATTTGGGCTTTTATTATCATGGGCCCTATCCTCTCAGAGACCACCCCCCCCCCCCCCCCCCTGCCACAGAAAATACAGCAACACACATGCAGTACAGAGTGCTCTCTATGCAAAATACAAAATAACAAACTTCCTCTCTACCTCCATTCTGACACTACTATCATACATACTATTAAATAATAACCGCATAAGTTATCTTCTAATCTTAACTTCCCTGATAATTGTCAGTACATAAATCTGCTACTACTTATTGACTAACCATACCTGCTAGTGCTACTGCTACTCCCTCTATTTCAAACTTTTGGTCGTTTTAGTATTTTATCATTGTTTTAAAACAATGGGTGTTTTAGAAATTCTAGATATAATGGTTGTGGTTTTTAAGGGTGGGCAAAAAAACCAAAAACTGAACCGAACTGCTGAACCAAATTGTACCAAACTGCTATTGAACCGAATTGTTATGAAAAGGTTATGAACTGAACCGTTTTATAAAAGTTTATGAACCAAACTGCTATTGAACCGAACCTTTTTGAAAAAACTAAAACTGAACTTGAACCCGGATTGAACCAAAAACTCACTGCTAAAGCTTCAAACCAAGCTTCATAACTTTTAGCGAGAAAAAAAAAACTCACTGCTAAACCTTACCTTTAACGAAATCACGGCGCCAAGCTTCAAACCTTACCTTTAGCGAAATCACAGAGATTTTGGGACCAAGTGAATAAGGCGTGTTTGGATTGCGTTTTTCATCATCACCAGCTTCTTCGAGAATGCAGTGAGGCTCGACACGCCGGCCACGAGAGTAGAGTTGTTGACGGATCTCGTTGAGGTCTTGTTCGGGAGTTCCGAATTTGCTGGTGCCGATTGTGCCACGGAGGACGACGACGGTGAAGAAGAGACAGAGGAAGGTGAGAGTGCCACGGCGGAATGCGTGAAAATCCTGTTGGTTTTTCTCCTTTACGTAATGCTATGATTTGATTTTTTCTCCTTTAATTCAGAGAAAGTTGGATAGAAGTAATCAAAGAAGTAAAAATCCTGCATGAAATTATGTTGGTTTTTTCTCCTTTACGTAATGCTATAACAGAGGAAGTGTGAAAATCTTGTTGGTTTTTTTTTTAAGGAAACAATTCACCATTTTGAAGACCAGTTCGGTTTGGTTCGAATTGTTCCATTATGGTTCGGTTCAGTTCAAACGAACTGAAAAACAGTTCGGTTCGGTTCAGACACAGTTTTGGGTCTGAACCGAACTTTGCCCATCCCTAGTGGTTTTCCAACTATGCTCTTAGAGTAGTCATATTTTAAGCATTGGAATACAAGAATTTGTGAAATGATTAATGATTAATGATACAAATATACATCAATCAAATGCTTTTTGGTCTGTGTGGTAAAACAGTAAACTACAAACAAAAGAATAAAAGGAATAGAGGGAGTGTCAAGCAGTTACTGCTACAGTTTCCAATACTATCTAGCTGTTTTCCATCACATCACAGTGAATTATACAAAGGATTTGGATCATCAGTATCACCATTTCCAAACAAGAGTTTAAACAACATACACCGCCAAAGTAAACCATTTTTACACTAACATCCGATAAGAGTCCATTGTTTTACCACGCCATCTCACTCTTATAGTTGTATCTAAAATTCATTACACGATGCGGCAAAGGAGTGAGTTCATATTAAATGTCGGTGTAAAACTAAATTACACTATGCATGCCCCTTTAACTCTCTGTAAATAAACAGAAGAAATGGAAAGAATCACAAACCTGGCCTTTAAAAGGAAGCAAGAACCCTATCGAAAGCACTCTGGCGATCAGTGGTCACTAAAACAAGATAATCCCCGCTGTCATAAATATCTCGAACCTGCCAGCATTACATTGATTAAGCTACTTATGAATCTCAAATATGACCCTGTTTGGATAAACAACTTAATTTGCAGCTCATAGCATAACCGCTTATCATACATAAGCGCTTTTTATAAGCTATGTTAGAGAGAAGTTTAAAAACATTCGTAAGTTCTGGCAAACAGTATCACAAGTACTTACTTTGCCGCGAATTTTGGAATTGAGTTGAGGAAGAGTGAAATGAAGGTTAGTTTCAGAGAGGCAATTAGAGAGGGAAGATGTGATGGGATGAAGAAGTTGTTTGTTTGCGAGTGTTGTTGATGAGAGTATCTCCAAAAGAAGGTTGAATTTCACCTTGTTTTGGCGTCATTGAAGCGCGAATCATGGTTGGGATTTTGAATTTGTTTGGTTTGAAAGTGATAGTGGTTGTGGAAATGGGGTTGGTGATGATTGGAATTTTGGTGTGGAAGGTTTTGGGAGGGTTTATGGATGAAAGTATAGAATCTGACATCGCGTGCTGTGACGGCTTGCGCGACGCGGTGGCTGAGTTTTAGGGATTCAATCACGCGGCGGGAGTGAGGTGCTAGGAGGAGGACGACGACGGCGGCGGAGTGAGGTTTCGACTGGGGGACCGAACTGAGTTTTAGGGCCACGTGCTCAAATGATTGTACAACTGCTATCACGTTTTAATCTGAGTTTAATTGTTATTCTCGTCAACTCATGCTAGTTCAACAATGTCAAAATTATTAGACCAAGATCAAAGATCATGTAAATGTACTTTAAATATGGTTAAATATGTTTTTCCGTAGCTAAAAATATACCAACTTTTTTATTAGTTTCTCTAAACTTTTCTTCAACTTTTAATACCTATAAAATTTTTAATTATTATTTTTGTCCATACTTTTAAGTCAACTTTTGTATTTTTAATGAAATTGTGAAGAAATGTGTAGAATTTGTAAAAATCTCTAAAAAAAAATTAAATTTTTTAACAAAACCTAAATTAAATATGAATTTTTAACCGCCAACAATATATAAATTCATGTTTTGTTAAAAAATTCTTTTTTTTGAGAGATTCTTATAATATTATAAATTGTATTCAAAAATATGAATTCTACATATGAGTTTACTTAAAATGATAGACCAAAAGTGAAGGTGGAAAACATTCGAGGGACTAGAAGTCTAAGAAAGATTTTAGCGGGACTAAAACGAAAAGTTAACATATTTATAGGGACAAAAAACATATTTGAATGTACCTCTTTATACATTGATTTTTCATTTTAGTGTATTTTATGAATAATTCTATTATTTTCACAATCATTAGACATAGAGAGTTGAACCACAGACCAAGTTCTGACAAATCACAACTGTTACCACTGGATCACTAAAGGTTTTTATGACTTATAGCTGCTTTCATTTTATTTATCTAGCACAAATGCGAGTTCACTTTAAATCATTCTCACAACCCTGAATTCCAACATCATTTGAACACGAATTGAACGTCATTCACACACATCATGCGATTCAACTTCATTTTCACCGTCGTCGGTGACCCCAATAACAACATCCCGCCGCCGTTGCAACTGCCACTTCAACAACACATGCCGCCGTAACTGCCACCGCCGGAAAATCACTTTCTCTCACTGATCCACACACATCACGCCGCCGCCGCAACTGCCACCTCACCAACAACTGACCGACGTAAATGTTATTGCCGGTAACTCACTTTCTCCCACCGATTCACACCAGCTTTCATCGAATTGACAAAAAATTATGACCAATGTTGATATTGATTGTCTGAATTTGTTAATTTCGAATCTTTGACATTAGGGTTCGAAAATCATTGATTTTGATATGTGATTGTGTGAATTTTAGCTTTTTCTTCATTGTTCTTTTTTTAGCTTTGATATACGAAAGGTGTGAATCTGGAAGTGTTTAAGGAATCGATTCGCGAAAACAAGTATATTGTTTATGACAGAAAGGAAACACAAAGCCAGGAGATGACCAGTCAATAAGGTAAATAGTATTTCGAAGCAATCCACAGTATGAAGATAACTCTTGTTATTAGTATGTGAGCTTCGAAGGACGATTACAACCCCTGGGTAAGCAGGTAGTCTAGGCCACAAGTGAAGCAACGAACGTAAGATGGTTCTGTTATGGCAACTACGAAGTTATTAAAGAACGCGATTGAACATGAGATTTAATATGGTAATGGGGGTGTATTGCTCCTATTCCAAAGCGAGTTGTTAAAATCAGAGTTGCGTAGCGGAGAAGTAATCCAAGAATGAGTTAACAAACAATTCTAAGCTGAAGCTTAGGGAACAAGGACGCTTGTGAAGTCCTTGCCAAATGTATTGCAGGAAAGATATTCAGTGCTCAGTTCTCATAACACAGAATAACAGTAAACAGTAAAGACTTGGACATATTACAAGTTCTAACAGGATTTTAAAAGTTAAGCTGAGGGATACTTCGAACCTCGAAACTCATGAGAAATGGAAATTGAAGTAGTTTAAGAGTAATTTTAGCCCAAAAGAGAATTATGCATGAGGCAACAACAGTAAAGGTTGCACTTGCAAGATGATATTTTGGATTTGAAGCATTGACCAGGAACGACAATGTAGTGGCATTTGAGTTTATTCCACATTGTACCCATGTTATGTCAACATGTCGCATGTACCAGATTATGTTTAGTAATGTATACTTATCAGGCAGTGGAATTCCAATAGTCAGATGGGATAGAAGAATCAGCTAGCAGGGAATATGGAATAACTAAGACTGAGGTATGAAGAGTATATTCATATATGGTCTTAAGAGAATTCTAAATTTCGAGGACAAAATTTCTTTAAGGGAGTAGAGTGTAACATCCCGCTTCGGACTAAAATATAATCAGTGATGAGACGATGTGTCAGAGATATTTTAAGTGAAGGGAAATTTGGTAATTACCAATTAATGGCTTTATATATGGCCAAGCCATTCTTTCCCTCATTTTCTCATTTCCTTTCTCTAGAAATCAAGCCCTCCCATCTCTACCTCTACCCTCTCACCCGATTTTTCCCTTTCCCATCTCAATCTTCATCTAACCATTATCCCTTTTGATTCTAACCCGCATGCAAGCATCAATTAGGTGATCTATGAGTCATTGGAAGCTAAAGAAGCAAGGAAGAAAGGAAGGGAATGGAACTAGGGTTTGAGCAAGCGTGGCAAGGAATCAAGGAAAGAAGAGGAATCAAGCTAGGGTTTTTTACTAGGAAGCTTGGCAAAGCATTAATTAGATAATTTGAGGTGAGTTCCCTAGATAGAACCCACCTTTTGGTTTTGGTGTGTATGAGGTGAGACAATTTTGATTACTAGATTTGAATCATTTGTATGTTAGTTGCCCCTATGTTAATGCATGATCTATTTATGATTTTTCCTTGCCAAGAATCCTAATTCTCGAGTACTTGGACCTTCTGGTGTTGTGAATTGGTTGTTGGTCGTTTCATGGAATTTCTGGAAATTGCAGGGCCTGCCTACACTGGGATTTTCGTGCCACGATGACACTGCATCGTGCCACGATCATAGTTTTCTGGGCTTCCTCGTGGCACGATGAGAATGTCTCGTGCCACGATCATCTTTTTTTGGACCTCATCGTGGCACGATGAGGATGTCTCGTGCCACTAGAATTCCAGTGTAGCACCCCATATGAAAATGTCGTTTTTATGGCCAGGAACCGATCTCGCAGCGCCAGAATGTCTATGAACATACAGTAATGGAAGAAAGGGTCATGAATATACCTTGTATCAACACATGAGTGATATGCAGTGTTTCAAAACACCATTAGGGATTAAATCGTAGTCAAACTCAGGCGTCATTATGACTGCAGGGTAGATTTATCCTTAGGTATCAGATAAGGTTAAGGGTTACATTTTCAGGATACCCTTGAACAGGCAAGATATAGTGTACCTTAGGCAGTGGTACAAGGCTTTTCCCCAGTTATAGGTACATTTACATGTACACCAGGACGTGCCTCAGTATTTCACGTCAGAGTGACACTGAGAGTACACGTAGCAGTTCCGGATAAAATATCAGGAATAATTAATTAAAAGGTTAAATTATGTGTCTTTTGTGTTCTCGTCATGTAGAGAGCACAGAGGGTTCCGGATACAGCTGGAACGGGCAGGAACTTTCCGCGAGGATAACCACACATACAAGAAGAGGAGTCTGGTGACTAGCCTCAGATAGGAATTTTCACCAGTTATCAGGGGAATGTACTTCGGGGTTACTCCACTCGGAGGCATTCCATAAAATTAACTCAGATAATAATTGTTTGTTACACGCTAACATACTAACAGTTTAATATCAGGAAAACACTTTAATATGTTCAGGCAGATATCAATTATCAGACAGAGATCCTAGATTCCCCCGATCACTAGATTAGCAGAACGTAGTCCAGTTTTCACGACTACACAGTATAGCAGACACAAACATGTATAAACCCGATATGGGTTGAGTTTAGTGCATGGCGATCATATGTTTCCCCGAGGTTGCCAACAGTTAGGATGGGTTGAGCTCACTGAGACATTATGTCTCATCCCAATCCTTCTGATTGCAGGTACTCAGGTAAGCAAGAGGTTCATGATGAAGTTTATCAGGGAGACACTGAGTGGAGTGCAATTGCTCGTCAAGTACCAGCTCAGGAGTTTATCAGTAATTTTGTATATATGCACACATTAGTGGGACTTTATTAGTTATAAACGTGCATGCTTGTATTCACTCAGTTGTATTATACTATTATTGAAGATTTTAATGTATCAAGTATCAAGTTTTAATACACATGCTAAATATTCTAGATAAATTTAGTATGAGTGTTACAGGAGTTGTAGCAGTTCCTAGTCCAATCATTGGCAACTTTTCCCCTTAATTTAGTTTAACCTCGTCGAGTTTATTTCCTTCCATCTTTTCTAGTATTAGTTGGATTCACCATTGTTAAACATAATAAAGAACAATTCTCTTAAAAAAAATTCATTTAATAAAAAAATCACAAAAAAAAAAATTACATTTGTTAAACATAATAAAGAATAAATATGATTCTTCAAGACCAAAACAAAATAATAGGTGAACAAAAAAAAATAAAAAAGGAAATTGTTTTTCCCACATCAAACAAAGCTAAAACACACTAGAAATTGACGTTTTTACCCCGTCGGCAGTTAAGTGCCGCTGGGATGGTACATCGGCAGTTAACTGACGTCGGCTCCATCGGCAGTTAAAAACTGATGGTACCATTGGCAGTTAATTGCTGATGCGGGCAATTATGCAAAACAGAACCTGCTATTTTTGCAAGCATGCCATTTTTCGGCCTATTTATTACCTGTAATCCAAAACGACAATTCCAGAGGCAGTACAAATCATACATCAATTATAATCATTCATAAGGAAGAACAATACATAATCTTTCACAATTGACCAAAATAAAATCAATTCGACATTTTGTTAAAATTACACGAATGTTTGAAATTCAACAAAAACATAAATAGTGTTTGAAATTCAACAACACATTACATAATATTACATGAAATCTCTACCGACATTCGTTGCACATACAGTTGGAATGAACACAAAGATATAATATATTATTTTCAACCATATGCCTAAACATAAATCCAACGTCACTATCGTCACGTATAAGCCGAGGCCAATAGACCGTTTTCCACAGTCCACATGTCTTCATCTTTATCTGCCCCCAGGTCATAAATTGGCATCTGGGCAATATATGACATGTATGATGATTTTCACCAACATGGAGAAAATAATTGTTAAGTTGTGCTTTCAACTCATCCATAGTGTCGGTCAGAGTTAGAAAAACCTTAATTGTCTTTTTGAAAGCAGAGTACCACACATGAACTTCAATTTGTGCAACCTCAGACATGTTTAACTTCACAAAAGTTTATGAAATATCAAATATCAGAATAAAATTAAATGAAACGTAATAACCTATATATATATATATATATATATATATATATATATATATATATATATATATATATATATATATATCAAATGCGGAAACATTATAACCAATAACAAAGTAGATGCATATTCACCACATAAAAGTCATATATTTATATATATTAATATGTTAGTTATATATTGGCCACAAAAAATTGGTGTTATAATATCGACAACAAAAAATATGACGGTGTAATATCGACAAAAAAAAAGGAACACCGGCAAAAACAAAAATCACTCATATCGCATTAAGTGAATTTGAACCATCTTCATCTTCCACAATAACTTGAAATTCTTGCTTTGCTTTTTCAGGAGTGTCACACAAAATTGGATTGGCTTAGTTTGACTCCTTTTTTGGTGGGAGCGGATTCTCTCTTTTTTCAACGTTCATGAGGTCTCAGAACCTAGCTTGTTGATCCAAATACTCAAATTCCCAAGTCGATGCATCTTCACTCCTGTGTATGTTCCACTCCATAGATGATGAAGGTAGTGGAAAAGTCAACCACTTATCTACAAGTGCAATACCACCACTATTTGAGGGAGGATGCATGTAATATCCCGCTTAGATGTAGCGTTTAACTATGTAGAAACTTATTGAGCAAGTATGGCAAAAGTGTAAATAAGGGGAATGGCAATTATGTAATTATTGGTTAAAGGGAAGATTAATTAAAAGAAGGTAAGTTATTTCTTTCTTACCATTTCTTCTCCATCTTTCTATCATTCCAAAAATCAGTTTTTCACTCTCCTCCCACCTCTAAGCCACACGCCCTCATCTCACTTGCCAACATCCATCCAACTTCAATCAAAACTCTAGTGGAAATCTTGCAAAGAAAGCTTGTGTTGGAAGAGTAGCACAAGAAGGAGTTAAGAAGAGGTAAGAATCACTTCAATCTTCCTTTCTCACTTCAATTTTCGTGCCTATTGTTTGAGCCTAAACCTCTATTTTATCTTGCATGATGATTCTTGAAGAAGATGAAGTTATGGGTAGAGATTTGGAGTTGAATTGGAGGAAGTTGGAGAAACCCGTATTTGGGACAGGGCTGTATTGAAATGGTCAGAACTCTCTCCATGTAACTCCGATTACAGTGGTTTTTGATGCTATGGAAAGCTAACAAAATTATCTACGTTTTGGTACCAGTTTCGTGAAGTTTGGCTGAGTATTGAAGTCTGGGGACGAGTTTGAAGTCAGGGGTCCGAAACTGCAAATCTGCAGAAATTTGGAACAAGAAAGTTAAAGGAAAAGCAAGGGATAGAACAAGGGGTCAAGTGAAGGATGAGCTAGGGTTGGAACTTAAGGTTAAGCCAGCACCAATTCATTTCTAAGGTGAGCTCCTAGAGGGTCTAGAACCTCACTTTGCTTATGCTTTGAGTTTTTAGCATTAAGATCTAGATTTGCTAAAATTTATGCCATAAATCCTTTTTGGCTTGTGATTACATGAACACAAATGTTATAAGTTGATTTTATGTCTTGGAAATCGTTCCCTTAAGCTGTTTGTTGATTGGAGAGGATTGGGTTAGCCTAGAAACCAAATCATGAATTCTGCAGGGGACAAAATCGGCCACCGATTTCCCAAATCGGCCACCGATTTTGTGGCTGGCCATTCATGGTGTTTACGGCATATTTCGGCCCCCGATTTTTAGAATCGGCCCCCGATTTCCCAGCCACCCAATTTCATGTTCTTGAGTAAAGGTATGGAAATAAGATAGGATGAGTAATAGATATGGCATTGGGAGATGATTACTCAATTTCTAAGTTATGTAGAGGAGTAAAGGAGCTAGTTATGGGATTATCCCTTACGAAGCAACTCCATGTACACACTATATATGTGCGAGCCAAGAATATTTCAGTGGTTAAGTTAGAACCTTTTATAGGATAAGCACTTATGAATAAAGTTATAGAAGTATTCCTTTGGAATACATAGGCAATGGGAATGCTTCGGCAATCATAGTTATAGATATGTTTATAGTGTTGGTTTCCAACGATCATAGGTGGCTTATGAGAACGATAAGCCAATAATCGTAGGTTACAGGTTATATGTTATACGATTACAGTACAGATTATATGTTCTCATGTTAAAGTTAAAGAATTAAAGATTAAAGATAATGGCGTGCTTGCACGTTTTACAGTTACAGGGCGTGTTCATCAGACTCCGGGATTCGCCGGATGGGACTTCTCCGAGAGGGTTGTCCACACGTTTTATAGGGAGTCCGGTGTTAGCCTGATATGATAGGAATTTCACCGGTTTATAGGGAGACGTATCTCGGGGTTGCTCCACCCGGGCTGCCCTCCGTAAAATGAACTCAGATTAATTGTTTGTTCAACGCTAACAGCTAACATAAAACTGCTATAGAACTGTTTATGTTTTATGTTTCATAGTTATAGTCAAAGTTACAGTTACAGTTATAGTTACAGGAAGTTACAATTATCGTTATAGACAGTTAACAGAAAGTGATCTTAGGTTTCCCCTCGATCACAAAGTCATAGATACAGACAGATCACAGTTATGGGTATAGGCAATTATAGTTATAGTCATAGGCCGTTTATGGCAATGGTTATAGGCAGTTCTAAGCTATAGTTACAGGAAGACTTATAGTCAAAGGCAGATAAAGACTTGACGATTATAGGAAATCCCCAAGATTGCCAAGGTAGGCATGGCGACCCTAGGTTCCCTGTGGTTGCCAACAGTTGGTTGGGCTGGAGCTCACTGAGACATTATGTCTCATCCCTTTCCTTCTGGTGCAGGTTTACAGGCATGTCAGAGGTTCGTGATGGAATTCTTCATAGAGATGCTGGATGGAGTACAGTTGCTCGTTGTGTATCAGCTCAAGAGCTTAACGGACATAGTATAAGTATTGTAATAGTATTGGATATTTGTACAGACGAGTAAACTTGTACTCATTCATTTGTGATGTATTATTTATTATTGAAATTTTTAAATGTATCCAGTATCAGTTTAACGCACATGCTAATATACTAGTTAAAGTTAGTATGGGTGTTACAATGCAAGCCATTTAAGATGTAGTTAAAACGATCCTAACTTGCAAATACCCGCACATAATTATTTCTATGATCTTTCACCTCTTGAATAAGATGTCTACGAACCATGACATGACTTTCTTCGGTGAAACCCAAAAACTCAGCTATAGCCCGAAAACCACAATTCCCATCGCCTTTAACATCCACAATTTTTTCAATAAATGGAACCATGAATTTTGGCATATAGTCAATAGGGCTCAAAACTTCAAACACACCATGAACCGGAGTAGGCTTTGGAACTGGGCTAAGCTTAGGAAACCAAGTAGGTGGTGGAAGTGGGGAACGTGATGATTTGCCAATACGAGCACCCTTTCTTTTAGGAAATGATGACATAGTTTGCGACAATTGACTATCAGGAAATTGGGAATCAACACGCTCCCAATAAGAAGGGATTCGACTTGTCGATGCCTTATTTGCTTTACACCTCACTTTTTTCGGCATTCCCTTGGTTGGTACTTTTCTTGGAGGAGGAGAAACCATTATGGATTCTGGAAATGCCAACTGACGCAACACCTCTTTGATTTCTAGTTTGATTTGATAAGGAACTTTCTTGAGACGTTCCTGAATACCATCCCACTCCCTCCTCCTCGACAGAAAAACCATCTTCATTACTTTCTTCACCCATACATAACCTTTGC
Source organism: Medicago ruthenica (assembly GCA_018208015.1). NCBI lineage: Eukaryota > Viridiplantae > Streptophyta > Magnoliopsida > Fabales > Fabaceae > Medicago > Medicago ruthenica. Next base: position 26,591,944 of record CM031374.1, on the reverse strand, counting down.
CAATGACGGTGTATCTCATCCAATCGAATAGGCTTGTTGTCACGGATTTTCACAGCAATAGTGCATGCATAAGGTAGCCCATACGATGTCCTTATCACACAACCACAAATTTCTTTGTCCATGCACAAGGTTTCCTTGGAACGTCTTTCTTCATCAAAACTAAAGCTCAATGCAGTCCTAGACACATAACCAGCCAACCCATAGTACAAAATGATGTCTTTGTATCTATGTTCTAATACAATACAACTCCTCCCAATGATATTTGTATCTTAGTTAACTGGATCACCAACATATCATGTATTTTCTCCCAACAAGTACCAAAATACGAACACTATTGCTCAAATATTTCTTCAGTTTACCATGAGCCCCCTCAACTCAGTTGGTGGTTCTGCAGCCAAGATGCAAGACACGGTATGTTCCATGCTCTCACTATTTTCTCTTTCACACACATCCAATACGATGCTCTCGACATAAGTAAGAAACTTTGGAAAATCTTTACAAACATTTTTGAATTCCATTAACGCACTTAGATATAATTCTTGCGTAGGTGATTCAACAACAACATCCCAAGCTCTCATTACCTTGTTAACTATGTCACTTGGCTTCACCTCTTTCCCATCCTTCGGTTTCACTCTATAGTCAGTAATACACTTTGCTCTAACATTTTTACCAACATGAAAATAACAAAGTATTGCACCAGTTTCAGGGAGAACAGTTGCTACCGCATTCATCAAAGCCGTATCTCTGTATATTAATCTTTGAGTTAAGAAATTTGACCAACATCTGTAAAACCTAAGTAAAATTATCCGCTTTCTTAGATGTCAAAAATCCAAAACCAACAAAATATGTCAAATCGGTCGAGGTGACCCCAACTATCTCAAACAATGGCATTTTGTACATTTTGGTTTTATAGGTGGAGTCCATAACCAAAACTGTTGGAAAATTGTTAAACAACTTAACAGATGTTTGATGAGCTCAAAATATGTCTTGAATAGTAGTACTCTCTCTTGTGTTCTGGTGAAATAGACATAGTTGTGCTCCTCCAACTTACAGATTAGATACTGCATATCAGTCTTTTTTTTTTTGAACAAGCAAAAATGGAATATATTACTAAACACTGAGCCCCTCAGCTAGCACAAGGTGTGCCAACCAAGGACTCAAAAACAAGAGTACAACAGTTCAGAAAAGCACCTAAGGGATGGTTAGCCAATACCCATACAAACAAAGGGGTTCGACCACCAAAAGTGTGAGTTATTACGAATATTTAAATTACAAGCTTGCACCCACCAAAAGGTATGAACTTTTACTTTGTCTAAAAGTTGGCAGATAGAGCTTTCCTTATTTTTAAAAAGGCGATTATTCCGTTCCGTCCAAATCACCCACACGGTACATAACCAAACAAGTTGCAGAAAAGATCGTCTAGAACGTAAGCCACCTGCTGAAGACACAAACTGAATAAGATGATCGCTAACAATGGGCGGATCAGCCGAGTAGACCCCGAGCCAACCCCGAATAAGACTCCACAAAGAGCCAAAACACGAACATGAGAGAAATAAGTGCTGAACTGATTCGTTGCCTCCACACCCCATTACACAAGTCTGATCCTCTATAGATATTATACCACGAGCCACCAAGTTATCTTTAGATGGCAAGCGGTTTTGAACCAATGCCACGCCAAAATAGACACCTTCAAAGGAACCTGTCTGTGCCACACAAGATCCGACCAAGCATCCACCGTAGGAATCTCCTGTTTAGAGAGCAACTGATAAACACCTCGAACGGAATAGCCCCCATTAGAATCAAGCTTCCACCTCCAATGGTCTGAAACATTAAGCTGCAAAGAAATGTCAAGCAATAACAACCTAAGCTCCGCTAACAACTCCTCCTCCCGCCCACAACCGCCTACGCCACTGCCACGCTGCCACTCTCCCTCCAAACCCCACCCTAAGCCACACATATCTGCCACCGAAATGGACTTATGAGTAGCTAAGTCAAAAAGGCGGCCATACCTCTCACACAACGGCCTCCCTCCCAACCACGGATCAGTCCAAAAGAACGTCGTGGAGCTGCACCCAACCGACCGAGCCACACACCCAGTAAACCACCCACCATCCGCCTCTCCATCTCCGTCACGGATTCTCGCCATATCGCGCCACCATGAGGAAGCACTCCGTCCCCCTACCTCCAACCTCCCATTCACCTCACCATACCTAGCTAACAGCACCCTATACCACAAACCCCCTCTATCCACCACCACAACCTCCAACACCACTTCCCTAACAGAGCAGTGTTAAACTCCCTCATCCGCCTCACCCCCAAACCGCCCTCCTCCTTACTTTTACAAATATTATTCCACGCAATCCAAGAAAGCTTCCTAGGACCCTCACTCCCTCCCCAAAAGAAATTTAACAATAAAGATTCAAGAGAAGATGGTACCTGATGGAGCTTTGAAGAAGGAAAGAGCATAGACAGGCAGAGAGGACAAGACAGACTTTAGGAGCACCAAACGACCACCAAACGAAAGGAATCTACTCCGCCAACCAACAGCGATCTCGGATTCGAGTCAAACAGGCTCCCAAAACACCAGACGACGTGGATCACCGCCTATAGGCAAACCCAAATACAAGAAAGGAATTTTCCCCACACGACACTTCAACGCGAGAGCCGCGGCATGCAACCAAGATGAACATTAACCCCAACCAACATACTCTTATGAAAATTCACCTTAAGGCCCGACATCAATTCAAAAGAACAAGAACCGCCCGTAATGCACGCACATTCGCCCAACTTATCAAGACACGTACAATCTTCTTGTCTACTTCTCGTACTCTCACTTTGTCTTGAATAGTAGTACTCTCACATAGTTTGCTCCTCCAACTTAGAGATTATATACTGCATATCAGTCTTGTTACCTCTGTTTGACTTGAATATTTTTTGACGTTCATTGTAGACTTGTTTGATATTTGTCATGCAATCTTGTCTTTTGTCTTCAAATTTATCAAAATATTTTTTGGTAGCACCAAACTCTTGGTCAAGTCACGTACAATCTTCTTGTCATTCTCCCTTAATCTACCCACAAGAATGTTGAATCTCCAATGATTTGTTTCCCTACTAAGATATCCACGAACCATGAACTTACACCCACATTTTCTTGAACCTGTTGCCTCATGCTTCAATCTTTGTTTCGACACTTGTGGTCGCCACTCCTTTCACAAATTAGTTGCAACATTGGATTGATCAAATTGGATCTACGTATAACAATTGTAAATCCCGCCCTACTTGCTTGACGACGTACCCAATTAAGCAAGTCATCTCTATCTTTCCATTTAAGTTTGCTTGAAAAAAAAATGAGTCGTGTCAACTTCGTTGGCCTCAAGAGGGACAACACCGGAGTCAACATATAATGAAGCTTCAACATGGACAGAAGCTTCAACCTTAGGCGGTATGACATTTTCGGAATTATCGACAAAAATAGGTTTTGTCTCGACCGGGTCAACATTCGCATTTTCATCCATAACTATGAATAAACAACAAGTAACTATGAATAAATAACGTACAATTGCAATAACATCAATATTAATTAAACCTAAAAAATTAAAAAAAAACCAAAAAAATTCAAAAAATTAGGCAGTAAGCCATTTTTTTTTTAGTTTTCCATCGGCAACTAGCTCGCTGCCATAGGCAGTTAACTACCGATGGCCCCATACAACGGCAGTTAAGTGCTGATAGCCCCATGTCAGGTTTTACAAAAATTGACAGAAAAATCAGCAAAAAAAATGATGCATTACCTATTTGTTGACGTCAAAAGTGTGTTGAAACCTTCTAGGTTTGCTGCTTCAATGATTTTGGACAAGGATTGTGTAAAAAAAAATTGGATTTAGGTGTATAGATTGAAGAGGAAATAGGAAAAGAGTTGATATAACAGTATAGGAGTAGGTTTGTTGTAATCAGCAACATCAAGAACGCAACGACAACTAACTGCCGATGGATTCAAACGCGGCGGCAACTAGTTGCGATGGGATGAGCCGGCGGCAGTTAACTGCTGCCGGGGTAAAAATGCAATTTCATGGTGTGTTTTAGCTTTGTTTGATGTGGGAAAAGCGAATTTCAAAAAAAAATGATATTGTCATGGTTAGGCCAAGGCCTGTAAAAAAAATGGTCCAATATATTTCTAAAAAAAACCAATACATAACTTTCAATAACAAAACCCTAAGAGTGTGTTTGGATGAAGGAATGTTTTAAGGTAATGTAATATTTCGAGAGAATTCAAATACTTTTAGATGAATTCCATTGTTTGGATAATAATATGGAGAATTTTCAAAATGATGGAAATTTATGAAGTATTTTGTTCAAATTAAATTTAGAGAATTTCAAATGACACCTAAAAGCTAAAATTTAAAATTTTTCATTCTTATAATTTTCAAATTTTGCATTTTGGTCCTCAAATTTTTCAAAATTTCAAATTGGCCCCAATAAATTCCCAAAAATTGCAAATTGACCCCTCAATTTTTCAAAAATTACAATTTGATCCCTCAAATTTTTGAAATTTACAAATTGACCCCTAATTTCAATTTTCAAATTTGGCCCAAAAAATTAAAATTTATAAAAGTTGCCCAAAAATGATGACATGAAATTTGTTATTACTTTATCAAACAAAAGTATTGAGAAATGAAAGTATTTAATTGAATCATTTGAATTGCCTAGAATTCTAAATTCTTTAAAATTTCTCAATTACTTCATCCAACACACCTCTAATAATATATGAAAATTGCTTTATACACATAAAACAAAGCTAAAACACACCAAAAAATTAATTTACCCCCGGCAGTTAACTGCCGCAGATCATTCCATCGGCAGTTAATTGCCGCTCTGTTTGAATTCATCGGCAGTTAACTGCCGTTGCGTTCTTGATTTTGCTGATTACAACAACCTACTCCTATACTGTTCCATAAACTCCACTTTCTTCTTCCTCTTCAATCTAAACACCTAAATCCAAATTTTTTTTCCATAATCCTTGTCCAAAATCATTGAAGCAGCAATACTAGAAGGTTTCAACACACTTTTGACGTCAAGAACAGGTAATGCATCATTTAATCCGTTTTTTTTTGCTTATTTTTCTGTAAATATTTGAAAACCTGACATGGGGCTAGCGGCACTTAATTGCCGCTGTATGGGGCCATCGGCAGTTAGTTGCCGATGCAGCGGCAGCTAGGTGCCGATGGGAAACTTCAAAAAAAACAGGCTTATTGCCTATTTTTGAATTTTCTTTTGTTTTTTTTTTTTAACTTTTTTTAGGTTTAATTAATTTTGATATTGATGTTATTGCAATTTGAAGTTATTTATTCATAGTTATTTGTTGTTTATTTATAGTTATGGATGAAAATGCGGATGATGATCCGGTCGAGACAAAACCTATTTTGTGTCGATAATTCCGGAAATGTCATACCACCTAAGGTTGAAGCTTCTGTCCATGTTGAAGCTTCATTATGTTGACTCCGATGTTGTCCCTCTTGAGGCCAACGAAGTTGACAAGGCTCATTTTTTCAAGCGAAGTTAAATGGAAAGATAGAGAGGACTTGCTTAATTGAGTACGTCGTCAAGCAAATAGGGCGGGGATTTACAATTGTTTTACGTAGATCCAATTTGATCAATCCAATGTTGCAACTAATTTGTGAAAGGAGTGGCGACCACAAAGTGCCGCAAAAAAGATTGAAGCATGAGGCAACGGGTTCAAGAAAATGTGGGTGTAAGTTCATGGTTCGTGGATATCTTAGTAGGGAAACAAATGATTGGAGATTGAACATTCTTAACGGAGTTCACAACCATGAGATGGAGCCAAGTTTAGAAGGACACATGCTTGCGGGTAGATTAAGGGAGAATGACAAGAGATTGTACGCGACTTGACCAAGTTTTGGTGCTACCAAAAAATATTTTGATAAATTTGAAGACAAAAAGACAAGATTGCATGACAAATATCAAGCAAGTCTACAATGAACGTCAAAAAATATTCAAGTCAAAAAGAGGGAACAAGACTGATATGCAGTATCTAATCTCTAAGTTGGAGGAGCACAACTATGTCTATTTCACCAGAACACAAAGTGAGAGTACTACTATTCAAGACATATTTTGGGCTCATCCAACATCTGTTAAGTTGTTTAACAATTTTCCAACAGTTTTGGTTATGGACTCCACCTAAAAAACCAACATGTACAGAATGCCATTGTTTGAGATAGTTGGGGTCACCTCGACCGATTGACGTATTCTGTTGGTTTTGGATTTTTGACATCTGATAAAGAGGATAATTTTACTTGGGTTTTACAGATGTTGGTCAAACTTCTTAACTCAAAGATTAATATGCCTTCAGTGGTTGTGACTGACAGAGATACGGCTTTGATGAATGCGGTAGCAACTGTTCTCCCTGAAACTAGTGCAATACTTGTTATTTTCATGTTGGTAAAAATGTTAGAGCAAAGTGCATCACTGACTGTAGAGTGAAACCAGGATGGGAAAGAGTGAAGACAAGTGACATAGTTAACAAGGTAATGAGACTTGGGATGTTGTTGTTGAATCACCTATGCAAGAATTATATGCAAGTGCGTTAATGGAATTCAAAAATGTTTGTAAAGATTTTCAAAGTTTCTTACTTATGTCGAGAGCACCGTATTGGATGTTGTGAAGGAGAACATAGTTAGGGCATGGACAGACCGTGTCTTGGATCTTGGCTACAGAACCACCAACCGAGTTGAGGGGGCTCATGGTAAACTAGAAATATTTGAGCAATAGTGTAGGTGATTTTGGTACTTGTTGGGAGAAATTACATGATATGTTGGTGATCCAGTTAACTGAGATACAAACATCATTTGGGAGGAGTTGTACTGTATTAGAACATAGATACAAGACGTCATTTTGTACTCTGGGTTGGCTGGTTATGTGTCTAGGACTGCTTTGAGCTTTATTTTTGATGAAGAAAGACATTCCAAGGAAACCTTGTGCATGGACAAAGAAATTTGTGGTTGTGTGATAGGACATCGTATTGGCTGCCTTGTGCATGCACTATTGCTGTGAAAATCCATGACAACAAGCCTATTCGATTGGATGAGATACACCGTCATTGGCAAAGGTTATGTATGGGTGAAGAAAGTAATGAAGATGGTTTTTCTGTCGAGGAGGAGTGGAATGGTATTCAGGAACGTCTCAAGAAAGTTCCTTATCAAATCAAACTAGAAATCAAAGAGGTGTTGCGTCAGTTGGCATTTCCAGAATCCACAATGGTTTTCTCCTCCTCCAAAGAAAAGTACCAACCAAGGGAGCGCCGAAAAAAGTGAGGTGTAAAGCAAACGAGGCATCGACAAGTCGAATCCCTTCTTATTGGGAGTGTGTTGATTCCCAATTTCTGGATAGTCAATCGTCGCAACTATGTCATCATTTCCTAAAAAAAAGGGTGCTCGTATTGGCAAATCATCACGTTCCCCACTTCCACCACCTACTCCGTTTCCTAAGCTTAGCCGGTTCCAAAGCCGACTCCTTCATGGTGTGTTTGATGTTTTGAGCCATATAGACTATATGCCAAAATTCATGGTTCCATTTATTGAAAAAATTGTGGATGTTAAAGGTGATGTGAATTGTGGTTTTCGGGCTATAGCTGAGTTCTTGGGTTTTGTAACGACCCTATTTTCGTATATTATATTTTTATATATATTATTTTATGGTTTGGTATTTAAAAATATTTTCTAGTAATCGAGAGATAATTATTTAGCGCGAGAGTAAGTTCGTAATAGAGTTTTTAAGGTTTTGGGCCAAGGAGGTGAATAGTGTTGGGCTTTAGTTTATGAGTAGTAATAATCCTATGTGGATGGATGTAGTAAGCTTGGATTAGATTGAAGGGCTAGGATTAGTCCTTGTGAGTTAGTAAAGATAGAGGGCCAAGATTCATTTGTTGGGATTATAAGATATTTTGTAAACATGAATAGTGCCATTCCTTTTTCTTTGTGAGAGAAAAACGTGAGAGAGGAGAAGAGAAGAAGAGCAAGAGAGCTAGGGCTTGAGATTTGAGGCTTGAAGATTGCTAGAGAACTTGGATTTCAAGGTAAGAGAGTTAGTATTACATTATTACAAGTGATTGAGAAGGGGAGAATGTCTATTTCTCCATCCCAAACTTCTCCTCACTTTGTCTAGGTTTTGTTAGAAAGTTTTTATGGCTTAAAGTTGTAAATGATTATGTTTTGCTTGATTGAATGCTGATTGATGTTGTTAGCATGATTTGTTGGAGTTATTGTGTTGTGAGTTCATGAGAAAGTTTTGGAAAAATGGTGTTTTGAACCCTAATTTCTATGTATGATGCAATCCTTGTTTGTGATGGTTTATAAATGATGTTTTATAATGGAAAGTTGTTTTTAACAAGTTCTGGAAACTTGGGTAACCATAGATGGGCTAAAATGGTGGAAAAATCACATTTTTACATGACTGTACTGATACGGTCGCTTGTAGCGACGGAGCCTCGCTTGTAGCGACCAGGCAGGATTATTCCCTGCCTAACCGCGCTTGTAGCGACCACACTGGCGCTTGTAGCGACCAGGCTCGCTTGTAGCGACCGAAGGTTCGCTTGTAGCGACCAAGCAGGATGATTCCCTGCCTATGCTCGCTTGTAGCGACCAAGAGCTCGCTTGTAGCGACCAACCCTGAACAGGCCTTCTTTGTTGAGTTGTTCTGGAGGTCCTGGTGCGCGCGGAGATGTCTTTTTGATACTGTATTTTAATTATATGTTTTGGAAACCTTGCCCACCATTTTAATCCATTCCTAATGTTTTTCTAAAGATCATTGTTTCAAGAAAGTTTTGGAGTAAAACCCTAATGCGTGTGTGGGTTATCAAAGTGTGTGGGTTTCCTTTGAAACCCTTTCGTGTGAGGTTTTGATATGATTTGATTAGTTATTGGAGGATTGTTGAACTTGGTGAGTATATCCATGTGGTGTCTTATGATTTGGCCATGAGGGCCTAGTAGTGATATTTGTTGTTGTTGTTGATGTTGTGATAATTATCAGAGAGCTGATAATTAGTTGTGTTTGTTTGTGTTTGTTGTTGTTGTGATAATTATCAGAGAGCTGATAATTAGTGGTGTTAGTAAGTGTAGTGATAAGAGTATCATATATTTGCTAAGTGAAACATCGTGCATTACATTAATTGATGATATCCGGAGCGGATATGAAATCCAAGAGAGCTTGGTTATCAAGAGAGCTTGATAAGGATATAAGTTTATCCAAAATGAATTGGTACCACATGCATTAGAGAATGCATTTTGAGGCATGCATCCTAATTGACATTAGTGTGCATTTTAGACATTATGTGTGCATAATGGTTGTGAGTGGTAATTGTATATGATGAGTTATTGATGATGAGTTATTGATGAGTGTTGTACTTAGTCAATTACGTGTTGAGTTTTGGTTATGTATAATTATATGATCTTATACATGTTTATTGTTTGTGATACTAACACTCTCTGTTTTGTGTTATGTGCTGGATCATTGGGGATCCAGATTATCAGGCTGACGAGGTTATCGTAGAGGAGTAGCTTTGCTGTTTAGAAGCTGCGTAGTGGTGAGGACATAGCTTAGCTATCCTTACATTTTGGTACTAGGTGTTGTATCCTAGTTAGAGTCTAGTGCTCTGATATTTGTAACACTATCTTGGGGGTATCTGAACTCGTATGTATGACTTTGGCAATGGCTTGTTGTAGAATTGCCTCTTTTGAGAATATTATATATATATTTTGGTGTAATATATGCATGCTTGATTATAAGCATTTGTTTTGTTGTTTTCCGCTGCTGTGTTGAGAATCAAATAAGTCTTTGATTTCAGGTGATGTTTTATGAAAATGAGTTTCCTAATGTTGTAACTTCCTATGGCCTTAACGTTTTCTTTTATTAAAGTTAATAATCGGCGGTTAAGGGTTAGGGTGTTACAATAGTTGGTATCAGAGCAGGTCGATCCATTGGATCAATTAAGTTTAGTATACCCTTTGTGTAACATGTGTTTTCTTAAACACTTTGTTCTCACTTGTGTTATGTGGTGGTTGGTAGTGTGTAGATATGGCGCAACGAGCACTTGCGGACGCGATGGAGCGGATGGCGGATGCCATGGCTCAGGATGCTGCTAGTAGGACTGCGGATAGAGCCGCACAACAAGCTAGAGGAGGCGGAGAAGATGAGCTGAGACTCGAGAGGTTTATGAACAACAAACCGCCTATCTTCAAGGGAGGATACGATCCAGATGGAGCTCAGACTTGGTTGGAAGGGATTGAGAGAATTTTTGGGGCTATGCGTTGTCTGGATGCGCATAAGGTGTTGCTAGGAGCGTATGTTCTCCATGATGAAGCTGATCATTGGTGGGGAAACGCTAGTCAGAGGTTGGGAGCTGGTGGAGCTTTGATTACTTGGGCTCGTTTCCGGAGAGAGTTTTTAACCAAGTATTTTCCGGCAGACGAGAGGAACCGTAAGGTGATTGAGTTCATGGAGCTCAAGCAAGGAAGTTTATCTGTTTCTGAATATGCGGCCAAGTTTGAAGATTTGTGTCGTTTTGCTCCTCATTACAACACGGTGGAAGCTGAGGAAGACAAGTGTGTGAAGTTTGAAAATGGGCTGAGGCCGGATATCAAGCAGTTGATCGGGTTTAGCGAAATCAGAAATTTTCCGATGTTGGTGAATAAGAGCCGAATATGTGATAAGGATGGTAAAGCTAAGGCTAATTACTACAAAGCCGCGAATGAGAAGAGGGGGAAGGACATGGCTAGAGGTAAACCGTATGGTAGAGGTGGAAAGAAACCAGATGAAGGTGGGAGTAGTGGCAACAAGTTTGGAGTTAATAGGAATTGCTTTAAGTGTGGACAACCGGGTCATCGTTTCTTTGAATGTCCGAAGAGTGATGGAAGATGTTTCAAGTGTGGAGATCCTGGCCACATGGCTAATCAATGCAAGAAAGGTCTAGTTTGCTTCAACTGCAAAGAAGCGGGTCATAAGAGCAATGAGTGTAAGAAGCCTAGAGCGGCTGGAGGAAAAGTGTTTGCTTTAGATGGTGGTGATGCGAAGGCGGACAACTTGATCAGAGGTACATGCTTTATCAATAATACTCCTTTGTCTGCTATTATTGATACGGGTGCTACCCATTCGTTTATTTCTATGGATTGTGTTGAGAGGTTGAGTCTTAAAGTAGAGAATATGTTGGGACGCATGGTTATTGAAACGCCTGCGAGTGGTTCAGTATCGACTACTCTAGTTTGTGTTGATTGTTCAGTCATTATGTATGATCGACTCTTTGGTATGGATTTAGTCTGCATTCCGTTGAGCGGAATAGATGTTATCTTTGGTATGAACTGGTTAGAATTTAATCGGGTTCATATCAACTGCGGTGAAAGGACGGTTACATTTCCAAGACCGGAGCCAGAGTTGTGTTCGAAGCTCATGTGTTGTCGAGAAGTGGTAAGATCAGTGAGGGCTCAAGAAGATGTGTTTGCTATGTTTGCTTCATTGAGGGTGGAAGAAAAGATGGAGGTTGATGCGTTGCCGGTGGTGCGTGATTTCCCAGATGTTTTTCCAGATGACATTTTGGATTTACCACCCGAGAGAGAGGTTGAATTCGCAATTGACATCGTACCTGGCACTAGTCCAATTTCAATGGCGCCGTATCGTATGTCAGCTGCTGAGCTAGAAAAGTTGAAGGAACAATTGGAGGAATTGTTAGAGAAGAAGTTTGTTAGACCGAGTGTATCGCCATGGGGTGCGCCGGTTCTGTTGGTAAAGAAGAAAGATGGTAGTATGCGTCTGTGCATTGATTATCGTCAGTTGAATAAAGCAACTATCAAGAACAAGTATCCACTTCCGAGGATAGATGATTTGATGGATCAGTTAGTGGGAGCCTGCGTGTTCAGCAAGATTGATTTGAGATCGGGATATCACCAGATAAGAGTTAAGGCGGAGGATATACCGAAGACTGCTTTCAGGACAAGGTATGGTCACTACGAGTACGCCGTTATGCCTTTTGGAGTTACTAATGCACCTGGAGTGTTTATGGAATATATGAATCGTATATTTCATTCCTTTTTGGATCGATTCGTGGTGGTCTTCATAGACGATATTTTGGTATACTCGAGGACGGAAGAAGAGCATGCCGAGCATTTGAGGATTGTGTTGGAAGTGTTGCGCGAGAAGAAGCTTTATGCAAAATTTTCTAAGTGTGAATTTTGGTTGCATGAAGTTAGCTTTTTGGGTCACGTTATTTCAAGTGGTGGTATAGCAGTGGACCCTGCTAAGGTAGAAGCCGTGCAAGATTGGGGAACACCGGAGTCTGTTACAGAGATCCGAAGTTTTCTTGGTTTGGCTGGTTATTATCGGAGGTTCATTGAAGGATTTTCAAAGTTGGCGTTGCCGTTGACGCAGTTGACTAGGAAGGGTCAAGCTTTTATTTGGGATGACAAGTGTGAGCAGAGTTTCCAAGAGCTGAAGAGAAGGTTGACATCTGCACCTGTGCTAATTCTGCCGAATCCGAAGGAACCGTTCGTGGTTTATTGTGATGCGTCGAAGATGGGTCTAGGTGGTGTGTTGATGCAGAGGGGACAAGTCGTTGCTTATGCATCAAGACAGCTGAAGGTTCATGAGAGGAACTATCCTACGCATGATTTGGAGCTAGCTGCTGTTGTGTTTGTTCTCAAGATTTGGAGGCACTACTTGTATGGGTCAAGATTCGAGGTTTTCAGCGATCACAAGAGTCTGAAGTACTTGTTTGATCAGAAGGAGCTCAACATGAGGCAAAGAAGATGGTTAGAATTTCTTAAGGATTATGATTTCGAGTTGAGTTATCATCCGGGTAAGGCTAATGTGGTAGCCGATGCGTTGAGTAGGAAGTCTTTGCATATGTCGTCTCTGATGGCGAAGGAACTGATATTGATTGAAGAGTTTAGAGACCTCAGTTTGGTTTTTGAAAGGACAACCGGAAGCGTGAAGCTAGGAATGTTGAAGTTGACGAATGATTTCCTTGAAGAGGTTGTGGAAAAGCAAAAGTATGATGTGAAATTGATGAAGCTTAAGACGCTCATCGAGCAAGGGAAAAAGGTAAACGTTGAGATCGATGAGAAAGGTGTGATGAGGTGTCAAGGAAGGTTATGTGTACCTGATGTGCCTGAGTTGAAGCGGATGATCTTGGAGGAAGGTCACAGAAGCAACTTAAGTATTCATCCTGGCGTTACTAAGATGTATCAAGATCTGAGGAAAATGTTTTGGTGGCCGGGAATGAAGAAAGAGATCGCCGAGTTTGTTTTCGCTTGTTTGACTTGTCAGAAGTCCAAGGTAGAGCATCAGAAGCCGTCGGGGCTATTGCAACCTATGTTTATTCCAGAGTGGAAATGGGATAGTATTGCGATGGATTTTGTAAGCGGTTTGCCGAAGACGTCGAAAGGTAACAACATGATTTGGGTAGTTGTCGACAGGTTAACAAAGTCTGCTCATTTCATAGCTATCAAGACCGGTATGCTAGTACCGAAGTTGGCTGAGATTTATGTCGAGCAAATCGTGAGATTGCATGGAATACCGTCGAGTATTGTATCAGATCGAGATCCCCGTTTTACTTCGAGATTTTGGGAGAGTTTGCAAGAAGCGTTGGGGACTAAGTTGCGGATGAGTTCTGCTTATCACCCGCAGACGGATGGTCAGTCGGAGAGGACAATTCAATCATTGGAGGATTTGTTAAGATCGTGTATTTTGGAACAAGGAGTGAGTTGGGAAGCTTGCTTACCATTGATTGAGTTTACGTATAACAACAGTTTTCATTCGAGCATTGGTATGGCACCTTTTGAAGCGTTGTATGGGAGAAGATGTAGAACACCTTTGTGTTGGTTTGAATCGGGAGAAAGTGTGATGCTTGGACCTGAGATTGTGCAACAAACGACCGAGAAGATTAAGATGATCCAAGAGAAGATGAGAGCGTCGCAGAGTCGCCAGAAGAGCTATGCCGACAAGAGAAGGAAGGATATAGAATTTCAAGAAGGAGACCATGTGTTTATAAGAGTTACATCAACTACGGGTATTGGACGGGCTTTGAAATCGAAGAAGTTAGCATCGAGGTTCATTGGTCCGTATCAAATTTTGAAGAGGATCGGGAAGGTGGCGTATAGGATTGCGTTACCGCCGTCGTTGTCGAATCTACATGATGTTTTTCACGTGTCGCAATTAAGGAAATACGTATCGGATCCGTCACATGTGATTGAGTCGGACGAGATACAAGTGAGAGAGAATTTAACGGTTACAACGGTACCCTTAAGGATTGAAGGACAAGAGATGAAGAGGCTTAGGAATAAAGAGATTTCATCGGTGAAAGTCGTTTGGGGAGGCCCAGCCGGTGAATATGCGACGTGGGAGCTCGAGAGTAAGATGCGGGATTCTTATCCAGAGTTGTTTTCAGGTATTTTCGAGGGCGAAAATTCTTTTTAGGGGGGTAGAGTTGTAACGACCCTATTTTCGTATATTATATTTTTATATATATTATTTTATGGTTTGGTATTTAAAAATATTTTCTAGTAATCGAGGAATAATTATTTAGCGCGAGAGTAAGTTCGTAATCGAGTTTTTAAGGTTTTGGGCCTAGAGGGTGAATAGTGTTGGGCTTTAGTTTATGAGTATTAGTAATAATCCTATGTGGATGGATGTAGTAAGCTTGGATTAGATTGAAGGGCTAGGATTAGTCCTTGTGAGTTAGTAAAGATAGAGGGCCAAGATTCATTTGTTGGGATTATAAGATATTTTGTAAACATGAATAGTGCCATTCCTTTTTCTTTGTGAGAGAAAACGTGAGAGAGGAGAAGAGAAGAAGAGCAAGAGAGCTAGGGCTTGAGATTTGAGGCTTGAAGATTGCTAGAGAACTTGGATTTCAAGGTAAGAGAGTTAGTATTACATTATTACAAGTGATTGAGAAGGGGAGAATGTCTATTTCTCCATCCCAAACTTCTCCTCACTTTGTCTAGGTTTTGTTAGAAAGTTTTTATGGCTTAAAGTTGTAAATGATTATGTTTTGCTTGATTGAATGCTGATTGATGTTGTTAGCATGATTTGTTGGAGTTATTGTGTTGTGAGTTCATGAGAAAGTTTTGGAAAAATGGTGTTTTGAACCCTAATTTCTATGTATGATGCAATCCTTGTTTGTGATGGTTTATAAATGATGTTTTATAATGGAAAGTTTGTTTTTAACAAGTTCTGGAAACTTGGGTAACCATAGATGGGCTAAAATGGTGGAAAAAATCACATTTTTACATGACTGTACTGATACGGTCGCTTGTAGCGACGGAGCCTCGCTTGTAGCGACCAGGCAGGATTATTCCCTGCCTAACCGCGCTTGTAGCGACCACACTGGCGCTTGTAGCGACCAGGCTCGCTTGTAGCGACCGAAGGTTCGCTTGTAGCGACCAAGCAGGATGATTCCCTGCCTATGCTCGCTTGTAGCGACCAAGAGCTCGCTTGTAGCGACCAACCCTGAACAGGCCTTCTTTGTTGAGTTGTTCTGGAGGTCCTGGTGCGCGCGGAGATGTCTTTTTGATACTGTATTTTAATAATACATTTTTGGAAACCTTGCCCACCATTTTAATCCATTCCTAATGTTTTTCTAAAGATCATTTGTTTCAAGAAAGTTTTGGAGTAAAACCCTAATGTGTGTGTGGGTTATCAAAGTGTGTGGGTTTCCTTTGAAACCCTTTCGTGTGAGGTTTTGATATGATTTGATTAGTTTATTGGAGGATTGTTGAACTTGGTGAGTATATCCATGTGGTGTCTTATGATTTGGCCATGAGGGCCTAGTAGTGATATTTGTTGTTGTTGTTGATGTTGTGATAATTATCAGAGAGCTGATAATTAGTTGTGTTTGTTTGTGTTTGTTGTTGTTGTGATAATTATCAGAGAGCTGATAATTAGTGGTGTTAGTAAGTGTAGTGATAAGAGTATCATATATTTGCTAAGTGAAACATCGTGCATTACATTAATTGATGATATCCGGAGCGGATATGAAATCCAAGAGAGCTTGGTTATCAAGAGAGCTTGATAAGGATATAAGTTTATCCAAAATGAATTGGTACCACATGCATTAGAGAATGCATTTTGAGGCATGCATCCTAATTGACATTAGTGTGCATTTTAGACATTATGTGTGCATAATGGTTGTGAGTGGTAATTGTATATGATGAGTTATTGATGATGAGTTATTGATGAGTGTTGTACTTAGTCAATTACGTGTTGAGTTTTGGTTATGTATAATTATATGATCTTATACATGTTTATTGTTTGTGATACTAACACTCTCTGTTTTGTGTTATGTGCTGGATCATTGGGGATCCAGATTATCAGGCTGACGAGGTTATCGTAGAGGAGTAGCTTTGCTGTTTAGAAGCTGCGTAGTGGTGAGGACATAGCTTAGCTATCCTTACATTTTTGGTACTAGGTGTTGTATCCTAGTTAGAGTCTAGTGCTCTGATATTTGTAACACTATCTTGGGGGTATCTGAACTCGTATGTATGACTTTGGCAATGGCTTGTTGTAGAATTGCCTCTTTTGAGAATATTATATATATATTTTGGTGTAATATATGCATGCTTGATTATAAGCATTTGTTTTGTTGTTTTCCGCTGCTGTGTTGAGAATCAAATAAGTCTTTGATTTCAGGTGATGTTTTATGAAAATGAGTTTCCTAATGTTGTAACTTCCTATGGCCTTAACGTTTTCTTTTATTAAAGTTAATAATCGGCGGTTAAGGGTTAGGGTGTTACACATACTACTTCTTGATTCTTGCGAAGTAACTTGAAAATAGGCCAACACGTGGCTGTCATATGAGATATGAATCTAGAGATGTAGTTGAAACGTCCTAGAAATCCTCTTACTTGCTTCTCAGTTTGCGGAGCAGGCATTTCTATGATGGCTTTGACTTTGTTGGGATCTACTTCAATCCCTTTTTGACTGACGATGAAGCCTAGGAGTTTTCCAGACCTTACTGTGCGCTCTCGTTAAAAAAACGCAAGCTTCCGAGCGTATGCGAACGCTCGAAAAGCTGATGTGAAGTCGCCACCAAAGTTTTTGTTTAAAGGGAACGTTGATAAACCCTTAAGTTTTTTATTTTGAAGGGAAACAATAATAAAACCCTTGACGATGAGGAAAAGGACTGGTCATCGCAACCATTATCGGGTTCGGGAGTCGATTACGCAAGGGGAAGGTATTAGCACCCCTCACGTCCGTTGTACTCAACGGGAACCTCCTAATTAGCTAAGGCTAAAATGTTTTTAAAAGTTTTGCTTGCATGCTTGAATATATAAAGGGAAAAAGAAAATATGATGAAAGGGGAAAAAGTTTGTTTTTTATTATTGTGCTTGACAAGATGACGATCTTGCTCCTACGTATCTCCCGGTAGACGGAGAATTCAAAGCGTACGTAGTTCTTTGGTAGAAAAACGTATATGTTGGTTATTTTTAAAGAACGATGTTTTGATCGAATTCTTACGATTAAACGTAGCTTGTATGCTCGCGCATGGGAGGCTTAAGAGTTTGTTTGAAATCGCGCTAGAATTGATAAAAACGTGTCCGTTGGGAAAAAAGGGTTCGAATTGGTCGCGAGGGGACCAAAAGGAGGTGCAATGGACTCAACCGAGTCAAACATTGACCAAAGTGACTCAAACGAGTCAAAAAAGGATTCGATTGATCCAACGGGATCAAGAAAGGGTGCAATGGACTCAACCGAGTCGAACATTGACCAAAGTGACTCAACCGAGTCGAAAAAGGATTCGATTGATCCAACGGGATCAAGAAAGGGTGCAATGGACTCAACCGAGTCGAACATTGACCAAAGTGACTCAAACGAGTCGAAAAAGGATTCGATTGATCCAACGGGATCAAGAAAGGGTGCAATGGACTCAACCGAGTCGAACATTGACCAAAGTGACTCCAACGAGTCGAAAAAATGAATCAAATGGCCACGGGGGACCAAAAGGTTCAAATTGACCACAAAGGGCCAAGAATTGGTTTGGTGTGGTCGAATGCGTTGAAAAAAAAGAATGACGATTGTCCGAACGACGAGACATACGTCACGCATTCGTTCAATCGGGGAAATGGAGAGACATACGTCAAATCATCCCTTTTTTCATTCAAGTTGTGTTCGAATTTTAAGAAATCCCAAAGTTTATCAAAACACTTGGTTTAAAACTCAAATGAAAAGGTTTTAATGTTCAAATTAGTTGTTGCAACCATATGAACAAGCTTGCCTTGTTTATGCATGAAAACGGGCAAGTTTTGCACCAATTTGAAAAAAAACGCACAAGTTCGGCTCAAGTTTGAAAAAGGTTTCGAAAAGTGAACAAGTTCGGCTTAAGTTCACGTTTGATTGAAAATCATGAACGAGGTTTTTGTTCAAGTTTGGTTTTGAAAATAATGAACTTTGCTTATTGTTCAAGTTTGTTTTGAAAGTTTATGAACGTAACTTGTTTCGCAAGTTATTCAAAAAAGTGTTGCTCAAACTTGTGAATCCTTCAATATTATGCAAAATTCTTGCTATGGTTTGAATAAAATGAGTTTCAATCCTCTTAGGTTCTGAGTTCTTGGGCTAGAACCTCAAAAATTGGCTTTTTAGGAGCCTAAACTCAGATTCTGAGTTCTGTCATGGTCGCACTGCGACCAGAGCTTCGCACTGCGAACACTGCAAAATTTTGAGTTCAGAAGCAACTTCTGAACAATCCCAGAACCTTTAGGGGAGTGAAAAGCTTTGAAATTTGGCAATAAAAAGAGCTGGACAAACCAGTTTAAATGTTTTGCAAACCTTGGGATTTCTTTGAAATTCAAAAGGGGTTTTTTAGAGCAAAATGGATTTAAACAAAACTAAAGATGCAAATAGCAATGCAAAAATGAAAGATAAGGATTCAGAACACTTACAGAGCTCCTAGTCAAAGCTTGTATTGCAAGGAAATGAAAGGAACCTTGAATGGTTGAAGTTTTTGCAAAACTTGGAATGTTGATGAATAAGAGTGTCATACCCCATTTTTTGACTCATATTTTTCTTTGTTTTATCTTTTATTATTTCATCACTTATTATTACCTTTTTATTATTTCATTCTTGTCATAGAATTTTTATTTGCATTTATCACCATTAGCATTACTATTAATAGTATCATCATCCTTATTATTATTGTTAATATTATTGTTATTCTATTTTCATTAATAATATCATTATTATCTTTTACTATTATTAAGGTTTTATCAATTAATATTATTAAGCTTTTCATCATTTTTATTATTATCATCATTTTCATTCTCATTACTATTTTTTTATTTATTTTCCTTATCATTTTCATTACTATTATTGCCATTATCCTTATTATTATTATTATTGTTATTATTGTTATTATTCATTTTTTACCTTTTATTTTATTTTAAAACAAAAAAATACAAAAAAACAGGAGGTCGCACTGCGAAGTAACCTTCGCACTGCGAGTCCTGCGAATTTTCTGCAGATTTCTAATTTTTTGATTTTTCTTGTTTTTGTTTTCATTTTAACTATTGTTATTACTCTCTATCTTTGTTATTGTTATTGTTATTGCTATTTGTGGCTGATTTAATGCAGCAAAGCAAGAATCAAGGTGTGACATTAAAGGTAAAGGAAAGAAGGATTTTCATCCAACCTAACATGTGCTCAATCAAATTGGCTGCCCTTGGTCAGCTCTTGTCCCCCCCAATTGACCTATCCTCCAACCTGAGCTTGCCAGCCAGCTACTTGATCCCTTTCCTTCCTTCTTCCTACACCAAAACCAGTCAAACTCAAGTGGTTTTTGCTTGCAAAAAGCTGTTTGTGCTGCCCTGTTTTGAGCTGGATTTCTCCTCCCACACACCAGCCCACATGCTCATTTTGCTTCCCCCAATCTCCTTGTACATGGCAGTACACGTTTTCATTGCTTGGCCTTCCAAGATTGCAAGGATTGATCCCAAGAATCACACAATTTCAAGCTGCCCTGTTTTTCAGTTTTTTCCATCATTACCTTCTAGAATCAGCTGGATTTTGTGGCTGAAATCAGTCAAGGTCTTGACCCTTGGCACAAGGCAAGTAACTTCTATCCTTTAGCATTTAATGCAAAGCCATTTAGCCTGGAATTAGCCCACAAATCAGCTAGGATCTAGAGATTTGCCATCATTGCATTGGATTGCATTTTTGCCTATAAAAGGAATGGCAAGGCACAAGGATTTGAGACCATATATTACACAATAGACAATTGAAATATTACACCATTAACACATTGAACACACTGAATTCACACATTGACACACCAGAAAAAACAGCCATATACACACGAAATTCATACAAAAATCCCTCACATTGCAGCATTGAAAGTGAAGCAAAAGCAAGTTAGAGTTCATTGTCCATAACCTCTAACCAATCAAGCAAGTCACTTCCAACCTTTTGCACAGGCATTGCCAGGAGTTCTGTAAGTCTCCTATAACCTTTATCTTTCATTTTGCTTGCTGTTTGCATCTCTTGTTTTGGTCAATTTCATTTTGTGCACAAAAACCCCCTTTTGAAACTCAAAGGGAATCTCAAAGGGGCCAAGCATTAAAACTGAGTTTTTACACTCCTTTTTTCCAAATTTTGCAAAGCTTTTTAACCCCCTTTAGGTTCTGAAGCTTGCTTAGAAGCAGTTTCTGAACTTCTGTTCAGAAACAGCTTCTGAGTTCAAAATTTCGCATACTTCGCAGAGCAAAGTATGTTCGCTGAGCGACCACATCAGAACCTGACTTCGCAGAGCCAAGTTCTGGTTGCTCTGCGAAGTATGTGAAACTCAGAATGTGAATCAGGCATCCAAATGCCAAATTTTTGGGGTTCCAGCCCTTGATTCAGAACCTAAAGAGTGTTAAAATACATTTTTGTTCAAAACACATCAAGAATCATGCACAACTTTGGAGATTTTACAAGTTCGTGCGATAAATTTTGAGTAACTTGCACAACAAGTTATGTTCTTCAATTTTCAAAAACGAAACTTGAGCAATAAGCTAAGTTCGTTTATTTTCAAAACCAAACTTGAACAATAATGTTGTTCATGATTTTCAATCCAAACGCGAACTTAAGCCGAGCTTGCTCACTCTTTTTTAAACCAAGCTCGAATTGAGCCGAACTTGTGAACTTTCCAAATTCGTGTATGTTTTATGATTTTGTTCATCGTTCAAACTTGAACTACGCTTGTTCTTGAGTTTCAATAGCTTAAGCAACAAGTAATGTTCATGATTTTAATAAACTCGAACAACAAACTTGTTCGTGATTTCCTTTTTACAACTTTCCTTCTAAAGTGTTTTGGTTCCCTTTCAGATCTTCTCCGAGTTTCAACGAAACCAACTTGAATGAAACGGGAATCGCTTGAGGTTTGTCTCCCCAAACCTCGGTTGTAGGAAAACGTGACGTATGTCTCGTCGTTCGGGCAATCGTCATTCCACCTTTGACGCGTCTAGCACGCTCAACCTTCCCTTGGTCCCCTTGTGGCCATTTTTAACCTTTTCTTGGCCCACGTGGTCAATCCAAACCTTTCGCGCCTTTGCGTGTTTATCTTCAAACATTTTACGCCTCCGCGCGTCCGTCGTTTATTTTCAAACTTTTTACGCCTCTGTGCGTATGTCTTTTATTTTCAAACTTTTTACGCCTCTGTGCGTTTGTCTTTTATCTTTAAACTTTTTACGCCTCCGTGCGTCTGTCTTTATCTTTTAAAACTTTTACGCCTTGTGCGAGTTTATCTCCTTAATGTGCGTCCGTCTCTTGTATCATTTAAACCTTTTACGCTTTCGTGCGTTTTAAAAAAAAACCTTTGTTCACGTCCGAGTGCAAATCCTTTTTATCAAATCATTTACCTTTATGCATTGCCGTCAATGGCAAGTTCGGCAACAACCCGAACAGTTGCCATTTATCTTTATTCCTTTTTCATCGGTCTTTTTTAAGCTATCCACATAACGATAGTAGACCGCATTTCCTTTTCAAACTTTTTCGCTCGGCGCGATCAAATCTTTTTTAATTAAAACGAATGAACATACAAACTTTTTCTACCAAAGAACTACGTACGCTTTGAATTCTCCGACTACCGGGAGATACGTAGGAGCAAGATCGACATCTTGTCAAGCCCATTAATAAAAACTTTCTTTTTTCCCCTTTGTTTGTTTTTATCTCTTTCTTCCCTTTACATCATATTTTCTTTTTCCCTTTTATATATTCAAACACGCAAGTAAAACTTTGAAACATTTTAAGCCTAAGCCGACTAAGAGGTTCCCGTTGAGTACAACGGATGTGAGGGGTGCTAATACCTTCCCCTCGCATAATCGACTTTCGAACCTAAAATCTTTTTCAAAGGGTAATTTCGAACTTTTTTCCTTTTCTCCCCGAAAAATTAAAAGTTCAGTCGTGATTTAACATTAGTGATTCAACGCTTCCCAACAGCTTGATATCCGAAATTCGACGCGACAAAAATGGCGACTTCACTGGGGACACATGCATAAAACACTTTGTTTTTGCATGACGAGTCAAACCTATCTCAGTCGGCTTTTAGGCTAATTTGTTTCATTTTGCTTACATGTTTATATCTTCTTATCATTATTTGTTTTTATTCTTTTGCTCTACATTTACATATATCATTTTGCTTCATATTTATATATCAATTGTGGGGTTACTTGAGCGATGTTATTCCACATTGTTCGGGTTAATGCCGGACGTGTGAGGCTCTCTACCCGAGCTCGAGAGAAAACTACGTTAGAATGGTGGTTGTGAGCGGAAGCCCGCGTTGACGTATGGCCGTGAGGTAGGATGCCAAACCCCGCTTAGAGGAGATTTTCACGTGGAATGAATTGAAGTCACGTGACGTATGTCCGTCGACAACCTTAATTCCATGTGAGATCTATGACTCTAGGGACCTCTTCTTAGGAAATCTCACCTTTAGAGCCTACACGTGAGGATGGGGGAAGTTTCGAACCTCTGTATACCGTACCTTTGCATATCACCCATCCGCATTCATTCATAATTGTTGCATTTTGTTTCATTTCATCAGGGGCAACCAATAAATTTTGTTTATTACTGCTTTTTAATAACCATGGTTGGGGATGTAAAGGACCAATTTGTTGAAGGGTAGTAATTTTGAAAATTCAGAATCTGATTGACTTCGCAGAGCAAAGGTATCTTCGCACTGCGAAGTTGACTCTGAGGTTCGCAAAGCAAACTTACTTCGCAATGCGAAGCATGCGAATTTTGTCAGCTCAGTTTTCAAAATTTACTAACCCTCATTAACTCCCCCCAACCACACATTTCCACTATCTCTTATCTAACCGTTATTTTCTTTCTTTTTATTTTTTTAAAACTCCTAACACTTAAAACTTTTCATTTTCCTTTCACAAAAACTCAAAAAAAAAAAAGCATACTCATTTCACTTCTTCTCCATAAATCTTTCTTTCTTAATTTCAAGTTTTAATCTCCCTTTTCTGCAAGCAGCAAGATGGCACCAAGACCAACCGGAAAACGATTAAGGGGTGAAGCATCAGGATCGAGACCCCAGGGGGCATACGACGCCTCTCGCTTCCTCAGCCTCCGGAATCAGGAGAGGTACGAGGAGCTTCTCAGCAGGACGTTCTGGGCCGAAAGGCAGTTCATCATAAGCGAGCGGGGCACCTACCGAGAGCTGGCCCAGCTGATTGATCACCGCCGTTGGGGAGTTTTGGTGAACCCTCCGCTAAACCTTAATTATGACATTATCCGGGAATTTTATGCAAACGCCATTCCCGTGGATCCGGAGGGAGAGTTCACCTACCAAACCATGGTGCGTGGTCGGGTCATTAGATTCGATCGCGACACCATCAACACTTATCTCCGCAACCCCTTCCAACTTGAGAGTGATGAGCTTTGTGCTTTCCATAAGCACCAAAACCGTGGTAATTGGAACCACGACCTCTACGCCCAGACCATCTTCCAATCCGGGAGGGGCTATGAGCTCAATGCGGCGGGGCAGCCTACCAAAGCCCCAAAAACAACCTCACTACCTATGCTCAAGTCATCTTCCACCTCATTGTCCACAATATAAAACCAAAGAGCCATACCTCCTCCACCACCTTGGAAGTCACCCCCCTAATCTACTATATCCTCACCCATAAACAAGTAGATGTGGCCAGGGTAATTTGTCAAGAGCTTAAGATAGTGGTCGAGAGTGGCATCAAGCCACCGGCCAAGAAGATGTGCCCGCTCGCTTTCCCGGGTCTGATTATGGGACTCTGCCGGGAGGCACGAGTAGCGATCCCTCCTCATGTTTCCGAGACCATAAAGAATCTGATCACGGACGAGTACATCGCGAGACACTGCACAGGGAGGAGAGCGGCGAGGGCACAGCAGCCACCGCCTAGACCCCCACCGGCATCACAGGGTCATCACACTTGTACCTTCACCTGGGAGCAGAATGCTTCCAGTCATAGATACATGACCATGATGCACGATTCCATATATCACCTTCAGAGACAGTTGGGTAGGCCGACAGATCCCGACATTCAGATACCGACACCAGAGATGTTCGCAGCTCATGGTGCTTGGCCCGGGGATAGGCCAGAGTATTCAGAGGGTGGAGGCAGTGGTGCGGCGGCCGGAGGCCAGGGAGGAGATGATGGAGGAGAGGATGAGGTTGATGAGGACGAGGAGGACGAGGATGAGGAGACTGAGGATGATGAAGCTCTCACTCCTTGAGTGGCCACCCCTTTTTTTTTGATGTTTTCTCATGTTTTTTTATGTTTATGTTATTTTATTTTCTCATACACTCTTCCTATGTTTAATACTTTGTATCTATATCTGTACTATGTACTCTTTCTTTTATTATCTGGCCTTTTAATCATCGTTATTTATGCCTGTTTAATTTTAATATGCGTTAAATGTCATTTTTTTACTATGAATTGATGGTGATTTGAAACTGACATTTTTTCTTAACCACGGATTAAGCCAAAGTTAATTAACTTAGCCACGGATAATTGGTGATGATAAATTTGATTAATTTGCGCAAAGCTAAATACATGCTTCCTGTTTTTTTATGTGATTAAGCTCAAAATGAGGATATATACTTAACACAAAAGCTATATCATGCAATTTGCGTTGTTAGTGTGTTTATTCGATGAACCATTTAGAACCAGCCAAATGTGAGGAAGCCTCAAAATTATTATACATATGCAGGAGGCCGGCATTTTTGTTAACTCGATCTTTTTATGTTAAATCTAAACGTTGTTTTAAACTGTATGAAAGCATTGGCGTGATCGAGGCATTTCTTGAATAAGAGTGAAAACACTTGACCACAAATAGCCCACCCTGTGAGAAGTGAGCATTTGTCAACCCTTTGATCTTAACGAATCAGAATTATTGACTATGAACTGCCAACTTTCATAAGCTCAACTGCTTAATGAGATTGCCAGAGTTTGTTAATTTTTTTTTTCAGTTCATGGTTAAATCTTCACTAAATTCTGATAATTTTCTTTCAAATTTTTGAACCCTTAACCGTCATGATTGTTATCCCTTGCCAAAAGAGAAAGGAACATTCAATTAGGGTATCGCCTTTGATTCAGTTGAAAAAAAAGAGAGGTTGTGAAAGCCAAGAAATGATGAATTTCGTAAAAGATCAATAAAATCAATAAAATCCAAGAGTTGTCAAGATCGAAAGGAAAGCGTTTGTATATCACCAAAGGTTGTGATTTGAACAAGGGAAGGTGTAAATTAGAAAGAATGTTCCTTCTCGCTTGGCCTTTTGAATTCAATTTCCCCACATATGACATCTCTTTTGTAACCCAGCCAAATTACAACCCTCGAAGACCTTGTGATCAATGCTTTTGTGCTTTTAGAAACGATGATTAGATGGACACATGACTCGATCGGAATGTTAACAAACTTGCCGGATGAGTGTTCAATACCCCTCACATTAATATTCAATTTGTTCATTTACTTAAATGAGTGATAGGTTGGTCCATTGATAAACATAGTTCTAACTTGAGCTGTACGATATAAATTTTGTGTTTGGTATTTGTTTCAAATTTTTCAGTGCAATCTCGGATTAATGGGAGCATTAAAACTGCATGCGCAAATTTCATATGAATCATACCAACCAATCAAAGCCCGACCTCGCTCGGCATCCCATCATCAGAGCCCGACCTAGCTCGGCATCCCATCATCAGAGCCCGACCTAGCTCGGCATCCCATCATTAGAGCCCGACCTAGCTCGGCATCCCATCATCAAAGCCCGACCTCGCTCGGCATCCCAATCAAAGCACGACCTCGCTCGGCATCCAAACATCAAAGCCCGACCTCGCTCGGCAGCCATTCAAAAGCCCAATATTCATTGGCATCCAGACATTAAAACCAATATTCATTGGTACCCAACAAAAGCCCAATTCTCGTTGGCACCCACAATTTTAAACCAAAACCCGATTATGCCCAGCACACCACCATACAGAAGGCCCAACCATGCTTGGCACTCCACCCACAATTCACGAAGAGTCCAGTCATCATTCCTCGGTCCCCTACAAAAGACCCAGTTGTTATCAGCAGTCCCAAACACAATCACAAAGGAGCCATGCCTTTGGCAGGCTACCACCCCATTAATAAACTTTTCTTCCCAACATTACTTTACCTTTTATCAATTACCATTTTTATTTCTTTCATGCATTTTTATTCTTGATGATGGTATTTAAAAAAAAAAAAACTTTTTCAAAATTTATTTTGTGAGTCTTTTATCTTTTATTAATAACAAACACATTCCTTTCGAACTCGTGAATATTTGGAGTGTACATCGATGTCTGTCCTTAAAACGGATGAAGTTTCGCAGGCCGAGCATGGTCAATTGCAAAAAAAGGAATTCCCCAACAGAATCCTCAGTGAATCAATCGGGAATATCCCCAATAAATCGAGAGCCCGAAAGGACAATTCAGGCAAGGACTTGCCAACCAAAGCATAAACATCCCCGGCGGAATCATCAGTTCTTCTCCCCAGCGGAGTAGCACAATCCCCAGTGGATTAACAAACTCCCCAGGAAGTCAATCTTTGTCCTACACAATCAAAAGCCCAATTGTCATTGGCACCTACTCATAAAAGCCCAATCACCATTGGCATCTAAGGCTGGATATCGATCATGCTTCCAAAATGATCCTTATATCCCCAGTGAAGTCACAAGCAAAGCCCAATTTTATTGGCATCCCCCAGTGGAGTCTCAACCCCAAAGCCCGACCTTGCTCGGCATACAACCAAAGCCCGACTTTGCTCGACACCCAAATCATAACCCCCAGCGTCCAACGTGACGTCTGTTGTCCCACATGTCAGCATAATTCATGCATCATATCAAACTCGTTCATTAACATGCATCTCATATTCATATCATGCATCCCCCACAATTTTTTTTCCCCCAGCAACAGTCGAGTGTCATCCCCGGTCTGTCTAGTCTAGGGATGTCAATCTCCTTTTCGCCAAGCGGTAGTTCTTTAACGAACAGCTTGTGCAATCTTTCATTGTATTCTTATATCAAGGGGCAATTCCTTAACAAACATTTTGGGTATCCCCAGTACAAGTCAATCTCTCACACGACGTCCCCAGTGACAGTCATGCATTCATACATTCATGCATTCATACATACGTACATTTATGCATACAACATACTACATATCATACACGGTTGCTCTAACCACCATGAGTCTCACCAATCAATCTTGAACAATTCATGAACCCCTTTTTTCCCCAAGTGTCATCCCCAGTCTGTCTGGTCCAGTGATGTCACCTTTTATGCCAAGTGGCAGTTCAAACGAACAGCTTGCGCATCTTTTTATCATGTCTTTATGCCAAGTGGCAGTTCTTTAATGAACAGCTTGTGCATATTCCCCAGTGTTGTACCAAGTGGCAAGTTCTTTAATGAACAGCTTGTGCATCCTTTCTCCCCGATTGAAGGGACAGTTCTGTAAGGAACGGCTTGTCAGCCGCATCCCCAGTGTCGTCAATGGCAAGTTCGGCAACAACCCGAACAGTTGACATTCTTTTTACTTCCTATCGTCAATGGCAAGTTCGGCAACAACCCGAACAATTGACATTCTTTTTATTTTCTGTCGTCAATGGCCAGTTCGGTAACAACCCGAACAGTTGACATTCCTTTTATTTCCTGTCGTCAGTGGCAAGTTCGGCAACAACCCGAACAGCTGGCATTCCTTTTATTTCCTGTCGTCAATGGCAAGTTTGGCAACAACCCGAACAGTTGACATTCTTTTCATTTTCTGTCGTCAATGGCAAGTTCGGCAACAACCCGAACAGTTGACATTCTTTTCATTTCCTGTCGTCACTGGCAAGTTCGGCAACAACCCGAACAGCTGACATTTACTTTTCATTTCTTGTTGTCAGTGGCAGTTCGGCATTAACCCGAACAGCTGACATTTATCCCCAGTGGAACCATGTTCCCCGGTAAAGTCGGATCCCGTTTCTTTAACGAACCCGGGTATCCCTTTGTCTCTTTTTATCCCCAATGTGGTCGTTTTTATCGTCTTTGCATTACAAACATTCATAACATTCGCATACATACATTCATAGCATTTACAATTCAAAAAAAAAATATTTAGTCAAAAAATGGTGTACTCTATATTTAAGTCTCTTCGACCCGTCCATTTCAAAATTTCACTTTCAATCTCCGGGGCGAAGAAACTTAAATAGGGGCATCTGTCATACCCCATTTTTTGACTCATATTTTTCTTTGTTTTATCTTTTATTATTGGCTTAATTGTATGTTTGGTCCCTTATGTTTATTTTAGGTTTCAAGTTGGTCCCTATAGTTTTAAAAGTTTCAATTTGGTCCAAAACATGTTCTAGGAGGTATTCTCGTCGTTTTCCATGCAATTTCAATTTGAATCTGAATGTGAACATAATTGGAGCTCAAATTTTAATAGAAAATCCTACTTTCAGGTGTAAAAAATCAACTTGAAAGGGACCAACTTATGCTAACGTTGCAAACATAAGGGACCAACTTGAAAACATTTAAAACAAAAGGGACCAACATGAAACCTAAAATACACGTTTTGGACCAAATTGAAACTTTTAAAACATAAGGGACCAACTTGAAACCTAAAATAAACATAAGGGACCAAACATGCAATTAAGCCTTTATTATTTCATCACTTATTATTACCTTTTTATTATTTCATTCTTGTCATAGAATTTTTATTTGCATTTATCACCATTGGCACTACTATTAATAGTATCATCATCCTTATTATTATTAATATTATTGTTATTCTATTTTCATTAATAATATCATTATTATCTTTTACTATTATTAAGGTTTTATCAATTAATATTATTAAGCTTTTCATCATTTTTATTATTATCATCATTTTCATTCTCATTACTATTTTTTTATTTATTTTCCTTATCATTTTCATTACTATTATTGCCATTATCCTTATTATTATTATTGTTATTATTTTATTATTCATTTTTTACCTTTTATTTTATTTTAAAACAAAAAAATACAAAAAAACAGGAGGTCGCACTGCGAAGTAACCTTCGCACTGCGACTCCTGCGAATTTTCTGCAGATTTCTAATTTTTTTATTTTTCTTGTTTTTGTTTTCATTTTAACTATTGTTATTACTCTCTATCTTTGTTATTGTTATTGTTATTGCTATTTGGACTGATTTAATGCAGCAAAACAAGAATCAAGGTGTGACATTAAAGGTAAAGGAAAGAAGGATTTTCATCCAACCTAACATGTGCTCAATCAAATTGGCTGCCCTTGGTCAGCTCTTGTCCCCCCCAATTGACCTATCCTCCAACCTGAGCTTGCCAGCCAACTTCTTGATCCCTTTCCTTCCTTCTTCCTTCACCAAAACCAGTCAAACTCAAGTGGTTTTTGCTTGCAAAAAGCTGTTTGTGCTGCCCTGTTTTGAGCTGGATTTCTCCTCCCACACACCAGCCCATATGCTCATTTTGCTTCCCCCAATCTCCCTGTACATGCCAGTACACGTTTTCATTGCTTGGCCTTCCAAGATTGCAAGGATTGATCCCAAGAATCACACAATTTCAAGCTGCCCTGTTTTTCAGTTTTTTCCATCATTACCTTCTAGAATCAGCTGGATTTTGTGGCTGAAATCAGTCAAGGTCTTGACCCTTGGCACAAGGCAAGTAACTTCTATCCTTTAGCATTTAATGCAAAGCCATTTAGCCTGGAATTAGCCCACAAATCAGCTTGGATCTAGAGATTTGCCATCATTGCATTGGATTGCATTTTTGCCTATAAAAGGAATGGCAAGGCACAAGGATTTGAGACCATATATTACACAATAGACAATTGAAATATTACACCATTAACACATTGAACACACTGAATTCACACATTGACACACCAGAAAAAACAGCAATATACACACGAAATTCATACTAAAATCCCTCACATTGCAGCATTGAAAGTGAAGCAAAAGCAAGTTAGAGTTCATTGTCCATAACCTCTAACCAATCAGGCAAGTCACTTCCAACCTTTTGCACAGGCATTGCCAGGAGTTCTGTAAGTCTCCTATAATCTTTATCTTTCATTTTGCTTGCTGTTTGCATCTCTTGTTTTGGTCAATTTCATTTTGTGCACAAAAACCCCCTTTTGAAACTCAAAGGGAATCTCAAAGGGGCCAAGCATTAAAACTGAGTTTTTATACTCCCTTTTTCCAAATTTTGCAAAGCTTTTTAACCCCCTTTAGGTTCTGAAGCTTGCTTAGAAGCAGTTTCTGAACTTCTGTTCAGAAACAACTTCTGAGTTCAAAATTTCGCATACTTCGTAGAGCAAAGTATGTTCGCAGAGCGACCACATCAGAACCTGACTTCGCAGAGCCAAGTTCTGGTTGCTCTGCGAAGTATGTGAAACTCAGAATGTGAATCAGGCATCCAAATGCCAAATTTTTGGGATTCCAGCCCTTGATTCAGAACCTAAAGAGTGTTAAAATACATTTTTGTTCAAAACACATCAAGAATCATGCACAACTTTGGAGATTTTACAAGTTCGTGCGATAAATTTTGAGTAACTTGCACAACAAGTTATGTTCTTCAATTTTCAAAAACGAAACTTGAGCAATAAGCTAAGTTCGTTTATTTTCAAAACCAAACTTGAACAATAATGTTGTTCATGATTTTCAATCCAAACGCGAACTTAAGCCGAGCTTGCTCACTCTTTTTTAAACCAAGCTCGAATTGAGCTGAACTTGTGAACTTTCCAAATTCGTGTATGTTTTATGATTTTGTTCATCGTTCAAACTTGAACTACGCTTGTTCTTGAGTTTCAATAGCTTAAGCAACAAGTAATGTTCATGATTTTAATAAACTCGAACAACAAACTTGTTCGTGATTTCCTTTTTACAACTTTCCTTCTAAAGTGTTTTGGTTCCCTTTGAGATCTTCTCCGAGTTTCAACGAAACCAACTTGAATGAAATGGGAATGGCTTGACGTATGTCTCCCCAAACCTCGGTTGTACGAATGCGTGATGTATGTCTCGTCGTTCGGGCAATCGTCATTCCACCTTTGACGCGTCTAGCACGCTCAACCTTCCATTGGTCCCCTTGTGGCCATTTTTAACCTTTTCTTGGCCCACGTGGTCAATCCGAACCTTTCGCGCCTTTGCGCGTTTATCTTCAAACATTTTACGCCTCCGCGCGTCCGTCGTTTATTTTCAAACTTTTTACGCCTCTGTGCGTCTGTCTTTTATTTTCAAACTTTTTACGCCTCTGTGCGTCTGTCTTTTATCTTTAAACTTTTTATGCCTCCGTGCGTCTGTCTTTATCTTTTAAAACTTTTACACCTTGTGCGAGTTTATCGCCTTAATGTGCGTCTGTCTCTTGTATCATTTAAACCTTTTACACTTTCGTGCGTTTTAAAAAAAACCTTTGTTCACGTCCGAGTGCAAATCCTTTTTATCAAATCATTTACCTTTATGCATTGTCGTCAATGGCAAGTTCGGCAACAACCCGAACAGTTGACATTTATCTTTATTCCTTTTTCATCGGTCTTTTTTAAGCTATCCATAACGATAGTAGACCGCATTTCCTTTTCAAACTTTTTCGCTCGGGCGCGGTCAAATCTTTTTTAATTAAAACGAACCAACATACAAACTTTTTCTACCAAAGAACTACGTACGCTTTGAATTCTCCGACTACTGGGAGATACGTAGGAGCAAGATCGACATCTTGTCAAGCCCATTAATAAAAACTTTCTTTTTTCCCCTTCGTTTGTTTTTATCTCTTTCTTCCCTTTACATCATATTTTCTTTTTCCCTTTTATATATTCAAACACGCAAGTAAAACTTTGAAACATTTTAAGCCTAAGCCGACTAAGAGGTTCCCGTTGAGTACAACAGATGTGAGGGGTGCTAATACATTCCCCTCGCATAATCGACTTTCGAACCTAAAATCTTTTTCAAAGGGTAATTTTGAACTTTTTTCCTTTTCTCCCCAAAAAATTAAAAGTTCAGTCGTGATTTAACATTAGTGATTCAACGTTTCCCAATAGCTTGATATCCGAAATTCGACGCGACAAAGAGCAATGAATTTATGTAATGATCTGTGTTTGAACTGGTTTTTGCTATGGGTTTAGTGTTGTTTCAAGTATTTTCACTTGGGTGTAATTGCTGGTTTTTTCTTGTGTTAAAAATGTTGTCCTTAATCCTCTTGCCTTGCATCCCTTTTATAGGCAAAAATCAAATCTAATGTCATCATGAGAAATCCCTAAAATCCAGCTGATTTGTGGGCTAGAATCAGGCTAAATTAGTTTGCATTTAATGCAAAAGTGAAGAGGTGACCTTGCCTTGCTGCAATGGTCAAGACTTAGCCAAATCCAGCCATTAATGCAATGGATTTTGGATAGAAATGATGATGAAAACAGGGCTGATTTGCAATTGGCCGTCCCTTGGGATTGGTCCTTGCAATCTTGAGGGTTAAGCAATAAAAACGTGCACTGTGATGTGCAGAGGTTGGGGGAAACAAAAGGGAACATGTGGGCTGGTGTGAGGAGGAAGAAAAGCTGCTGAAAACAAGGCAGCAAGACTAGCCTTTGGACAAGTGAAAACCAGCTGGGTTTGACTGGTTTTGGGGGAGAAAACAGGAAGAAAATCACACAAGCTGGTGGCTGGCAAGCTTAGGGTCAGTAGCAGGTCCATTGGGAGGGACAAGAGCTGCCCAAGGGCAAGCCAACTTGCTTGGCACATGCTAGGATGGAAGAAAAAGCTTCTTTCCTCTGCTTTAATGGCAAATGCTCCAATTCTTGCTTTGCTGAGCTCAATTAACCATGATTGATGATAAAAACAATAATAATAATGATAGGTAATAAAAATAATAACAAAGATGCAATAAATCAAAGAGATTAAAAAATCTGCAAAAAATTCGCAAACTTCGCAGAGCGAAGGGGACTTTGCTCTGCGAAGTCCTCATTTCTGAAATGTTGACTTTTTGTTGACTTTGACTTTTCTCTTTTCTTTTTGAAATTTGTTTTTGAAAAGGCTTGGGACAAAATTAGGGTACAACACTCACGCCAAATGTACATTTGTTAGGATTCAGGCGAAGCCGATACTTTCTCAATCGTTGGAACATCTTTAGTAAATACTCGATATGCTCCTCCTCAGTACCTGATTTGACAATCATGTCATCAACATAAACCTCAATTTCCTTATGCATCATGTCGTGGAAGAGAGTGGTCATGCCTCTTTGGTAGGTAGCACCCGCATTCGTCAAACCAAAAGGCATCACTTGATAGCAAAAAGTACCCCAAGGTGTAATGAAAGATGTCTTTTCTCTATCTTCGACAGCAATTTTGATCTGATTGTATCCAGAGAAACCGTCCATGAAGGAGAATACTTTGGATTTGGCAGTACTGTCGACCAATATATCAATGTGAGGTAAAGGGAAGTCGTCTTTTGGGCTAGCCTTGTTCAGGTCTCAGTAATCAACGCACATCCTAACTTTACCATCCTTTTTGGGAACAGGCATTATGTTGGCCAACCATTGAGGATACTCTGATGTAATGAGGAAACCTGCATTGATCTGCTTTTTCACTTCTTCTTTGATCTTGAGAGCCATGTTAGGGCGAGTCCTTCTCAACTTCTGCTTGACTGGAGGACATTCATGTTTCAAAGGTAAACGGTGTTCCACAATCTCAGGGTCCAATCCTGGCATATCCTGATACGACCATGCAAAGATGTCTACATATTCCTTGAGAAGCTTGATTATTCTTTCTTTGACAGACGCATCCAACAATGCCCCAATCTTGATCTCTTTCTTGTCCTCGTTGGAACCTAAGTTGATAACCTCCAATGCCTCTTCGTGAGGCTGAATGGTCTTCCTCTCTTGTTCTAACAAGTGTCTGATCTCGTCCGGAATTTCTTCATCCTCTTCCTCTTCAGCTTCATAAACAGGAAACTCAAAGTTGGGAGAGAGCCTAGGGTTATGGTGTTCAACGGGTTTATTGACGTTTAGTCTGCATATGATTGATGATTGATTTTAGTAAAATTAATGAAAAATACAGACCTTTTGAAATTTATTGAAAAGAAAATATATTTATTATTTTTGGTTTTTTGTGTTACCATTTTTCCGGGAAAAACAACATGAAAAAACATAAAAGGTCGTGATAAAAACGACAATAAAGACAACACAAAAATAACATAAAGGTCATGATAAAAACGACAATTTTCATTGATGATAGTAGTACAAAACAAAGCCCTACATGAGTCTTTCTTCGCTTTGGGCAAGACGAAGGGATCTTTTTGAAAAAAGATAAACAAAACAAACACATTACTTTGAGGAATGAGTAACAGAACGGACGTCGACAGCGACCCAATTGCAGCAAACTCCTCCTGGTGTTACAAGAACAGGTGTCGTTTCTTCAGGTTTATCCTCAGTGATGGCATTGGCTTCTGTCGTAGAATGAATGAACCCGGCACTGTGGAAAGCGTCCTTGATCGGTTCAATGCTAGTGTTTGGCTCGGTAATTCTTGCAGACGGAGTAAAACCCAACCCCTCTTTATGCTTGTGCTCCGGCAGACTTATCAACTTTCCCCAATTCGGAAGCAAATCATTTTGCACCACTTTTTGTGCATTTTTGAAGGAAGACATGGATGCCCCACTCTTCGTAGTATTCTCATCATCTATGGAAAGACCTTGGAACGGCGTCCCATCGACATTATCAGCACTGATGAAAGAGAAAGCTGACAAATGGCTTACCAACAAAGCTTCCTATCCTCCCACGGTTATCAGCTTCCCGTTCTTCACAAACTTTAACTTCTGATGCAGCGTAGACGTCACTGCCCCGACCTCATGGATCCATGGTCGGCCCAACAAACAACTGTACGCTGCTTGTATGTCCATTACTTGGAAGGTGATTTCAAATGTGTGAGGCCCAATTGTGATGGGCAAATCCACCTCTCCAATTACTGACTTTCTTGAACCATCGAATGCTTTCACTACTACTCCACTCCCTCTCATGGGTGCACCTTGATAAGAGAGTTGATCTAGGGTAGTTTTTGCCATTACATTCAGGGATGATCCGGTGTCCACCAATACATTAGACAAAGCGTCTGTTTGGCAATTTACCGATATGTGTAGTGCTAAGTTGTGGTGTCTCCCTCCTTCGGGGAGTTCTTCGTCACTGAAGCTCAGGTTGTTACAAGCAGTGATGTTTCCAACTATGCCTCCAAATTGACCAAGGGTTACGTCATGATCTATGAAAGCATTGTCCAAAACCCTCATTAATGCTTATCTATGGGCATCGGAATTCAGTAATAAAGACAGCATAGAGATCTTTGAAGGGGTTTGCATTAGCTGGTCCACTACTTTGTACTCGCTTTTCTTAATCATCTTCAGCACCTCATCAAAATCAGAATTGGCATTAATCCCGCTGGGTTGACCCGCGTCTTTGCTTGTACTGGGGTCTTGTATTTGTTTTGGTTCAAACACCGGAGTGCTGGTCTTCCCTTGAACTGACGTTGGAAGAATACGTCCACTCCGTAACACTTTGCTACTGTCCGTAACATTAACGACAGAGGGCAAAGGGGGTATAGGTACCTCTTGACCATCGCTCAACATGGTTGCATCATATTTGTAAGGAACTGCTTTTTGTGAAGTGTATGGTATAGGTCCTGGTAAACATATCACTAGTGGAGCGACAACAGACTTCTGGCTGCTGAAAGCTAACTCCAAGTGCTCCACGATATTGAATTTCGGGGTTATAACGCAAACACTTTTGTCTTTCTTTGTAACAACAAGCTCCTTTCTGTTCATCAATCCTTGTATGTCATTTTGAACTTGCAGACATCCTCGAGGATTTTCAGAACATTCTTTGCAGTTAGCGTGGTCATGGTTGAACATGGCTATTCTACACATCTCAATGTGCATTGGAACCAAAGGTGTCCTGATATCTCGGGCACTGGAGATAGGACTGGTTTCCTGATGATTTTGAACCATATTGATGGAGGACCCATGGTTTGGCAGAGGGTTAGATTGGACATTGGGATTGGAGTCTTTGAAGGTTAGAAACTTAGCACGGATTAATTTCTGAACCTCATTTTTGAGAGCAAAGCAATGCTCGACATCATGACCCGGTGCTCCTTGATGGAATGCACATGTGAGGTCAGGACGATACCATACAGGTAGTACATTTGGCACTGGAGGAGGTGCTCTAGTTTGAACAAGATTCCTTGCAATTAGAGCAGGGAGCAGATCTGCGTACTTCATCGGTATGGGGTCAAATGCCATTTTCTGGCGATTTTGTTGATTGAAGTGTTGTTGGGGAATTTGAGGTCGAGGTTGTTGTTGACCTTGTGGGTGAGGTTGTTGACGAGGTTGTTGATTTTGTGGGTAATGTTGTTGATATGATAATGGATAATGGGATGGAGGTCTTTGTGGAATTTGGATTTGATAGTTTGGATTTTGAGGTGTAGGGATGGATGGTGAAATGGTGGCGACATGCGGGTAGGCTGAGTACTCTTGGCGGGGTCTCCC
The DNA here is from genome assembly GCA_018208015.1 of Medicago ruthenica. NCBI lineage: Eukaryota > Viridiplantae > Streptophyta > Magnoliopsida > Fabales > Fabaceae > Medicago > Medicago ruthenica. The sequence continues at coordinate 26,554,916 of CM031374.1, read as the reverse complement.
GTGGACAATCATGCCAATGTCTTGTTCCCTCTTTTTAGGGTAACTGTTCCCAAACCTTTTTGTGCTGCTGGCTGGGGCACTTTCCTTCATTAAACGTCCTTCCCGGACCGCATCCTCTAGGCGCATGCCCATATTCACCATTTCGGTGAAATCGCTAGGTGCGCTTGCAATCATCCGCTCATAATAAAATGAAACAAGAGTGTTTAGGAAAATCTTGGTCATTTCCTTCTCCTCTAGAGGTGGGTTAATCTGAGCAGCTACCTCTCTCCACCTTTGGGCATATTCCTTGAAAGTCTCTTTGTCCTTTTGGGCCATGGCCCGGAGCTGGTCTCTGTCTGGGGCCATGTCAAGGTTGTACTTGTATTGGCGAACAAATGTCTCTCCCAAGTCATTGAAAGTTTGGATCTTGGTACTGTCCAAACTCATGTACCATTTCAAAGCGGCACCAGTTAGACTGTCTTGGAAATAGTGGATGAGTAGTTGATGATTATCTGTTTGAGTAGACATTTTCCTAGCATACATTACTAGGTGGCTTTGAGGACAGGTGTTTCCCTTGTATTTCTCAAATTCAGGGACTTTGAACTTGAGCGGGATCTTGACATTTGGCACTAGACAAAGGTCGTCGGCATTCTTCCCAAATAGATCCTTCCCGCGGAGGGCCTTGATTTCCCTTTGCATTTCGTCAAACTTTTCTTGGAAATCATCCATCCAATCTTGAGCCCCTATACTTTATGCGTGAAAGATAGGTCCATGGTCATATGGGGTAGTATGAATTACTGGAGCTGAAAAGGCCGCAGCAGCCTGGGGAAAGGTAACCTCGGGTTGAGGAACAGGAATTGCTTGATGTGTAGTAGGAAAAGGGACAGACTCTTCACCAAAGTTGAGGGGCATGCCCCAGGGACAACCGGGAGGCATGGTGTGCTGTGGAGTATCGGCGTGCACTGTTGGAGCCGAAGTAGAAGCTGATACTTGAGCTTGAGAGCTGGAGGGAGGAGGAGGCGTTGGCGGAACTTGCGTAGCTGCTAGCAGTTTTACCAACTCGGTTAATTTCTCTATCTCGGTCCTCATGGACGTTAATTCTCCCCGGAGTTCTAGGTTCTCTTGTTCCAAGTGTTCCATCTTCGTTCTTATATTTGCTCGAGTGTTGTACGTGTAGGTTGATTTAGGACGACGAGCCACTTTCGTGTAGTGTAATGCGAACGCCGATGAATTGGTTTGGATTGTAAGAAATCCTGGTGATAAGAAGGGGAATGAGTTTTGAGTATGAAAACAAATGTATGCATGTTATGGATGATGTTAATGTAAATGCATGAAAAGGTTTTTTTTATTTATCATGATGATTAATTTTTAGGGAATTGCAAGGCTTTTGGTGCTTTTGCAAATATCTTCCAATTGTAAAGGCATTGAGATAAAGAGAAACAGAGATAACAAAAAGATTTTTCATTAATGATCAAAAGTCGTACAAACAGGCGAATTACAACATTTTTAGACCGCCTCAATCTTCTCCCTAAAGTCTCTTATCATAGTCCTACAGAATTCAACAAAATTAATGACTTCGGAAGGAGTGTTCAATGGATGCATTGCCGCGTTAGCTGCTTCCAACTTTGTAGGGATGGTTTCAATCACATCATTGGCCAACTTGGCTAGTCTTGAAAATAGATTCCTCCAATGCACACCCTCGTCACGGAGTACTCGAAAAAGAGTTCCGTCTTCGACTGAATCAACCAAGTTCATAAAGCGGTGTTCCCACCCCTCATTCTTTCTTTTGAGGTCTTCACAAACCTCTCCTTGGTGGTCACTGAATTTCTGGAATTCTTCAAGATACTCTTGTTCTCTTTTTAATTCCACTTGGCTTCTCACAAGCGCTCTTTCCAACGCTTCCTTTTGCAGCCTCTCATTCAATACATACCCTTCGTACTCATTCGCCATGCTATTGAGCTGTTGTCTTGCATTCTCAAGCTCTTCTCTTAGCTTCCCCTCCCAACTTGGGATCTTTTCCACAGCTCTTTTAGCTCGTGGATTCCATCTAAAAGTTCATCCCGCTCTTGGTTCTTATGTTTGAGCTGAGAATTTGCTCCTCCCAAGCAATCTTGTATCTTGCGCTTGTCATCCCCTTCAAGCTTTAACCTTTTGTTGCTACTTTCAATGAGCTTGTCCTTTTGAATTCCTTCTCTTTTTAGCTCACAATTCTCTTGAATAGTTTTGAGTAGGGTAGCTTGCAATTCCCCTTTTCCTTTCTTGAGCTGCACAATGGTTGCTTTGAGCTCATCCGCTTCCTCTATTGAGATAGGAATAGGTTCGGGGGACCTAGGTGGAAAGGGGGTTTTGACAATGAAAGGTAGTTTCACCTTTTGAACTCTTTCTTTGACCCATTGTCGATAAGTCTCTTTGGTAGTACCAATCTTGCGTTTCCCATCATTTTCCTTCTTGTTAACATTTCCCCCATGCTCGAATAATTCTTTGCAACATCACCGGGTCCTTGGCGCCCAAGTCATGTAACACTAAACATTCCAAGGATTTCTCCTCGGGTTTATCCTACATAGGACGTCCTAATTGTCTTAGAGACAAAATTGGATTGTAGTTTATGCATGATTTGGATCCTATGAGTGGTACATTTGGGAACTCCCCACAGCTGATGATGATTTCTTTGATGTCGAGCTTCCTTGGATACCAACGGATCATGTTTTCGGTAAGGGATGCCAAAAACTGAGACCATTCATTCTTATCCATCTTGTTCATCCGTGATTGGTCCATGCGCAAGTGAGATGTGAACCAATGATAGAGTAAAGGAAAGCAACAGACAATATTGCAACCTAGCTTCCCATGACGCATGTGGAGAGTATAGTACACATTGGCCAAAAGTGCAGGAACTGGATCCTTATCCTTTGTGAGCACAGCCCAAAAGACACTGATTGCGGCAAAATCAACAAAGTCTTCGGCGGATGGAAACAGTACTAAGCCGTAAATAAGGAGGGCTAGCACGTTGTTGAATGATTTTATATCTCGGGACACAGGAAACTCACGAGCTTTTTTCTCTAGATAACTTCGGAGAAAACAGGGAGCTTTCTCTCTAGTCTTCACATTGCTAACAAACCCGGATACTTCAATGTTTAGAGCTTCCGCCAATTTTTCAACTTCGGGAAAATGGCCAATTTCCACATACGGACCCTTGCTTTTGGGGGGAATGCCCATAATCCTTTCGAATTCTTCAAGTGTGGGTGCTAATTGGAAGTCTTGGAAGAGAAAACTTCTCAATGGGGGGTCATAGAAATGTGCTAATGCTGTAATAGCGTCCGCCCGAATATTAGTGAACAAAAGGTCAAGGATATCACCATATTTGAAGACAAAAGCACTCTTTGGAATCACAGTTAACTCGGTACTCAAATCTCTAAGACTTTTCAAATCCGGGAGTTCGACCTTTAACGACAAAGTTCTTCTTTTCTCGGAGCCCATGTTTGACTTGTTAGACATTTGCAACACACCTTTAGCCTTTGCAATTCCCTAAAACAAACTTGTATATTAAAAAATGATTTTATGCATGTGGATGCAATGCATGTATGTTTTATGTAGGTATGGATAAATGGGAAATAAAACTTAAAAGGAAGGCTCCCTACGAGGGTTTAGCTCTACGTTCTTTCTATATCAAGGTTCTCACCAAAGGTGGTTCTATGATTTTTGAGTTTAAGAGTACCTAGGGTTATGGAGGCATCTCGGAATTTTGCCATAATAACATATTACCCATTATATGACAGACTTTCACGAATGCGTCTCCTCTAAGTGGAGTTTGTACTAACTAAAACGAGAGATCACCTCGAAAGTCGATACAAACACCAAAATTTGAAAAGGTGCTAAGAAGAAGGTTCTTAGAGTTAGGGGTCCAATTCGGAATTTTGCCATAATAACGGGTTAACCATTATACGACAACCTTTCACGAAGAGGATCATCTCTAAGTGGGGTTTTCATATTGACCAAACGAGATGTCTATCTCGGCAGCCAATACTACGCAACCACCATCCTAAGCCTATGTGTTTTTCAAACTCGGGTGTAGAGCTCCACTCAAAAATGTGTTTGAACATCACAACCTCAATGTAAAAAGCACAAATAACATAAAAGACGAAAAATAACATGGCAATGAAATGAAGAAAATAAAAACCACAAATAAATAAACATTTAAGGCAAACAAACTAACACTAAACCAACTAACTAGGGTTGATTCTCTTATTTATCCCCAGTGAAGTCGCCATTTTTGTCGCGTCGAATTTCGGAGATCAAGCTATTGACAAGCTTTGACTCACTGATTTTAAATCACGACTGAACTTTTAATTTTTCAAAAGAAAAGTGGAAAAAAGTTCTAAATTACCACAATGTTAAAGATTAAGGGTTCGGGAATCGATTATGCGAGGGGAAGGTATTAGCACCCCTCACATCCGTTGTACTCAACGGGAACCATTAGTTAGTTTAGCGTTTAATTGTGTTAGTTTGTTTGCCAAATGTTTGTAAAGAAATAAATAAATAAAGAAGAAACAAAAAGAGAAAAGATTAAAGACTAAAAAAATGAGTTTTTTATTAATGTGCTTGACAAGAGTTGGATCTTGCTCCTACGTATCTCCCGGTGCGATGGAGAATTCAAAGCTACGTAGTTCTTTGTAGCAAATGTTTGTTTGTTGATTGATTTTACTTATGAAAAATGATTTGATCGCGCTTGGGCGAAAAAGTTTGCTTTTTAAATGCAAAAAGAAAACATGGTCTACTATCGTTGTGATGATAGCTTAATGAAGACCGATAAAAAGTTTTACCTACTACCGTTATGAGAGTAGCTTAATGAAGGTAAAAAAGGACGGACTCGCAGTTGGGCGATGGTATCCGTTTAAAAACGCGCATTGACGTGAAAAGGTTTAATTTGGTGAGTTAAGATTGATTTTAAACGGAGGACGAATAAACAAAAGCGAAGTGTTTACCTCCTTTCCGAATATTCGGGGAAGCGTCGGGTGTCTACCCAAGTTTTCCCTTTTCACTCCCAAAAGAAAAATTGTTTTTTGATGTTTTGGTTCATTTAAAATAGAATGCTAAGTTGATAAAAAAGATATATGAAACCAAGATTAAAAGCATTAACACTCATTGAGACTTAAAAACAAGTTGGTTGCTCAAATTTGTTGTTGAAACATATAAACAAGTTTGTTGTTCAAGTTTATTGTTGAAAACTTAAGAACAAGTTTGTTAAACTTAAATTTGTTGTTTGAAACTTATGATTGAAAAGAAAATGAACAAGGTTATAAAAAAAATGCACAAGTTTATGGAAAATGCACAAGTTGTTGAAAAATGAACAAGTGTGTTGTTCAAATTTGTTTTGAAACTTAATGAATTAAGTTTGTTCAAATGTGTTTGAAACTTAATGAACAAGACTTGTTGCTCAAGTTACTCAAAATTGTTATGGGATACTTCTTTCCTTCTTTCTTTTTGTTGTTCAAGTTTTGTTGAAACTCAATGAACAAAGCTTGTTGTTCAAGTTTGTTATTCAAACTTGTGAAATTCCAAAATAAAAACCAAAAAAACCCTTGTTATAATTTGAAAAAAATGAGTTTTAATCCTCTTCAAAAAGAGTTCAAAAGAAAAACCAAGTTTTGAACCTTAAAAATGTGCCCAAAAGTGCTTCTGAACCTTAAAAATGCCCAGAAATGCTTCAGAAGCTGAATTTCAGCTTCTGAGTGAACAGTGCTTCAGAAGCTGAATTTCAGAGTCTGAAGTACTGTTCAAACGCACTGTTCATGGGTTGACTTTTGTTGACCCTCAGAAGCACTGTTCATAGGTTGACTTTTGTTGACCTTCAGATTCTGAAGTTCAGAGTCTGAAGCACTGCTCAGACTCTGAACTTCAGGGTCTGAAGTACTGTTCAGACTCAGATTTCAGAACCTCAAAAAGGGGGAAAAACTTTCGAATTTGCTTAGAAAAAGAAGTATCCCACTTCTGTTTTGATGTTTCTCAAACTTTGAAAATTCTTGGAGCTTTTAAAATGATGTTTGCAGTTCAAAATGAGTTGAAAAACCACTAAGAATGCAGAAAATAATGCTGAATCAAACAGGAACTACTGAACAAATGCAAACAAAAATGTAAATGAAAGATGAAGAGTTTAAAACAACTTACAAATTCTTAGCCAATGCTTGGGATGCAAGAAAACTGAAATGGCTTTGTATGATGGCTGTTTTATAAAGCTGGAAGTGAGGGATAAGAACAGCAACAATAACTGGTATTTTGCTAATTATTTTTCACTTTGGGGATGATGTTTATAGAGGTTTGATGGCTGTTTTGATTGTTGGGTTTGTTTATAATGGTTTGTGATGAAAGAAACAGAAAAACAGAGCTTCTAATTTTTCAAAGGTTGCTGGGAATTTTGGCTATTCCTCCTGGTTCTGAGTTGTTCTAAATTTCTCTAAAGCAAACCACTGAATTGCTCTAATGATCAGATTGAATTGTGTAAAAACTGTGTTAGAACTGGGTGCTAAAACTAAACTGTGAATTGTGTTTAAACAAATGCTTTCTGTTTTCTCTCAAGAATTGCTCTTAAAACTGACTGAATTGTGTGAAAACTAACTGTCTCAAAACCTTCAGCATTGGTTTCCTTATATAGGCAAAAATGTCATCATTTGAAATCAAATGTAATCATGGCAAATCCCCTAAAACAAGGCTGTTTTGTGGGCTATGATCAGGACATTTGGCTAGCATTTAATGCAAAAGGAAGGAGGCGACCTTGCCTTGTGATCATGGTGAAGACTTTGGCCAAATTCAGAATCAATTGGGGCTGATTTTGACAGGATTTTGCTGGAAACATGGAAAACAGGGTGTAGCTCGTACAGATCTTGGGGGAAACAATGGAAAAGGCAGCTGCATTGTGCAGAGGTTGGGAGAAACAATGGAAAAGGTTCTGCACTCAGAGGAAAGAAGAAACAATGGAACAGGGTCAGCTGTTTCAGAAATAGGGTAAGTGGTTTCAGAACCAGGGCAAGTGGTTTTGCAGCTTAAATTGACTGGTTTTGGGTGAAGAAGAAAAGGGGGAAAGCCAGGTGGTTTGCTGGAAATGCAGGGGTCAGCAGCAGGAAAAAGGAAGAAGATGAAGTGCTGCCCAGGGTCAGCACAACTTGGGTCTGAAAAGGCATGCCAAGAACGTGCTTGCTTTGTTCCTTTCTTTGTTTCCCTGAGTCTGAACACATGTGCCAGGCACGTGTTCAGCTCTTCTTCCTTTTCTTCTTTCTTTTCCTCTTTTTCTTTTGTTTTGCATTCTTTTTTTGTTTTGTTTTGGAATAAACATAAAACAAATAATAATAAAAGTAATAATAATAATAAAAGTAATAATGAAATAAAAATAATAATAATGATAATAATAATAATAGGGATGATAATAATAATAATAATAATAGTAATAATGGAATAATAATAACAATAATGATGATAATAATGATAAGGATAATAATAATAATAATAATAATAATAATGAAAAAAAAGATAATGATAGTAATAATAGTAATGATAATAATAATAGTAGTAAGATAATAATAGTAATAATAGTAATGATAATAATAGCAGGGATGATAATAAAAATAATGATAATAATAAACAATAATGATAATAATAGTATTAATGAAAAAGATAATAATAACAATAGTAATAAAAGTAATAATGATGATAATAATAATAATAGTAATAATAAGAAAAGATGGTAATGATAGTAATGAAAAAGATAATAATAGTAATAATAATAGAAATAATAATAAAAATAAAAATAAAGAATAAAAGATAGAAATAATGAAAAAATAGTAGTAATATTAAAAAGAAAATAAAGATAATGATAATAATAAAAACAGAAGAAAACAACAAATAAAAATTAAAAAAATGAGAAATCAAAGAAAAAAAATGAGTCAAAAAATGGGGTATGACACACATCATAGACCTCCTATGTTTACTGGTGACCCTGAAAAATTTTCATGGTGGAAAAAGCACGATGTATAGTCATATCATTGGGATAGATGATAGCCTTTGGGATATCATTGAAGTATACCAGTTGATGAAGAAGGAGTAGCCATTGATAGAAAAAGCCTTACTGATGCTGAAAGAAAGATTTACAGAAAGCATCACAGAGTAAGAGGTATTATTGTGGACTCTCTGCCTCACAATGAATACTTGAAGCTGAGTGATAAAGCTACTGCCAAGGCCATCTTCACATCCTTGTGCTCTAACTATGAAGGAAACAAGAAAGTTAGAGAAGCCAAGGCTAACCTTCTAGTTCAACAGTATGAGTTGTTCAAGATGAAGGAGGATGAAAACATTGAGACTATGTTGTCAAGGTTTCAGACTCTGGTATCTGGACTTCAAATTCTGAAAAAGAGTTACTCAACTGCTGATCATGTGAACAAGATCCTCAGAAGTCTACCATCTAAATGGAGACTTAAAGTAACTGCCATTGAGGAAGCTAAAGATTTAAATACTTTCAGTATTGAAGATCTTATCAGCTCTCTCAAAGTGCATGAACTAGGACTCAATGAGGATGAACCTGTTAGAAAGTCCAAGTCTATAGCACTTAAATCTAAAGGAAAGTCATCAAAAGCTCTAAAAGCTGTAGAATCTGATGAAGAATCTCCTGAGGGAAGTTCTGAAGAAGATTCAGAAGCTGAGGAGCTAGCAATGCTTTCTAAAAGATTTCAGTACTTGCTGAAAAGGCAAAAGAAATCTTCTAACAGGAGCAGTAACTTCAAAGGATCTGGTTCCAAGATGGAAGATCAGAAGGGTTGCTTCACCTGCAAAAAGACTGGTCATTTCATAGCTGATTGTCTTGAGCTACAAAAGGACAAATCAAAGGAGAAATCCAAGATGGGATGGGATGATCTTGATAATGAATCTGAATCTAAGAAAGATGATGTAGAAGAAGCTATAACCTAGCTTTAGTGGCAATAATATCTTCTGATACAGAGTCAGGTTCAAACTCTGAAGATGAAGATGAGGTATATTCTGAACTTACTCATTTTGAACTTGTTGATACAGTTAAGGATCTTATGAACCATCTCAGAAGCAAGCTAATTCAATTAAAATCTTTGAAAAAGAAATATAACTTGCTGTCTGATGAGAATCTCCAACTTCAAAATCATATCAATGAGATTGAGGAAGAAGTTAGAGAACTCAAAGAAATGGCTCATAAGAAACCTGATGAAGTTCCAAGTGAACAAGAAATTGCACTTTAGGATTTCATCTTAACTGGAATAAACAGGACTAAAGTTGCTTCTATGATTTACAATATTAACAGAAACAGGGGAGAAGGTATTGGTTTCAAAAATGATCCATTCAATCATTCAATAGAAACAAACCTACCATCATGTTCTGGAGATATTTTGAAAGGCACTGAGGTGTGTTTTGTATCTGCATCTAACACTTCTGAGAAACTGAATTTACTTGAAACTGAGACTGTTGAACCTGAAGTTCTGAACAACTCAGAATCCAAAACTTCTGAACCTAAGGAAAAGATGAAGGCAAAGTCTAAAACCTTGCCAAAATCTAAACCAAAAGGTTCTAAGCCTAAGATTATGAGGAAAGCAGATTCTAAACCTGAAAAGGTTTAGAGTCTGAAAAGATCAGAACCCAAGAAAAGCAAGTCTCAGACTCTAAAGAATTCAGACTCACATTTTCAAAAGACTGTGTTTGTAAAACCTTCAACGGATACTAAACCAGTTTATACAAAATCTTTTAAATCTTAGAATGTCAGACCAAAGGTACAAAAGAAGCCATATCCTTTCAGAACTAACCAAAGAGGACCCACAAAGATATGGGTACCTAAGTCTGAAATCATGTCTGTTGCAGATATGCTTAAAAGCCAAAGAAATGGAGAAGTCTTGGTACCTGGACAGTGGTTGCTCGCGTCACATGACAGGAGAAAAGTCTATGTTCCAAACCCTAACCATGAAAGAGGGAGGAACTGTGGGATTTGGAGGAAGCCAGAAAGACAAGATCATTGGTACTGGTAAGATAGGTAATTCTTCCATTTCCATTAATAATGTTTGGTTGGTAGATGGACTAAGACATAACCTACTTAGCATAAGTCAATTTTGTGACAGTGGTTATGATGTCTTGTTTGATAAGAACAATTGCACTGTAATCAACAACAAAGATAAATTTGTTGTGTTCAAAGGAAAGAGGAAGAACAATGTTTATAAAATTGATTTTTCAAAACTGGTTGATCAGAAGGTAGTTTGTCTTCTGTTAATGAGTGATGAGAAATGGGTATGGCACAAAAGGTTGGGACATGCTAACTGGAGACTCATCTCTAAGCTTAGCAAGTTACAACTGGTCAGAGGCTTACCAGACATTGACTATCACTCAGATGCTCTTTGTGGAGTATGCCAGAAAGGAAAAATTGCTAAAACCTCTTTTAATTTCTACCTCCAGACCCTTAGAACTACTTCACATTGATCTGTTTGGTCCTGTTGGCACAACATCAATCAATGGGAAGAAGTATGGGTTGGTAATTGTGGATGATTACAGTAGGTGGACTTGGGTTAAATTCCTCAGAACCAAGAATGAAACATATGATGTGTTCAACAATTTCTGCAAGCAAGTACAAACTGAAAATGAATTGAAAATTTTGAAAGTTAGAAGTGATCATGGTGGTGAATTTGAGAATGAACCTTTTGAAACTTTTTATGAAGAACATGGAATTCTCCATGAGTTCTCTTCTCCTAGAACTCCACAACAAAATGGAGTTGTAGAGTGAAAGAACAGATCTTTGCAAGAAATGGCCAGAACCATGATTCATGAATCTAACATTGCAAAATACTTTTGGGCAGAAGCTGTTAACACAGCATGTTATATTCAGAACATAATCTATATTAGACCAATTCTGAATAAAACTACATATGAATTATCCAAAGGAAGAAAGCCAAGCATTTCTTATTTTCATCAGTTTGGATGTACATGTTACATTCTAAATAATAAAGTCTATCTAAAGAAATTTGATGCTAAGGCTCACAAGGGTATCTTTTTAGGATACTCTGAGAAATCAAAAGCATACAGAGTGTATAATGCAGAAACACATGTTGTTGAAGAATCAATGCACATTAGATTTGATGACAAGAAGCCTGATAATAAAATATTAGAGCTAGTTGAGAGTTTAGCAGATATTCAGCTCTCAGAGGACATTTCAGAACCTGAACAGATTTATGAGTCTGAAGAAAGCTCATAAGCTGAAATTCCTCCAGAAGTTGAAAACCTCTCAGAAGCTGACACTCCTTCTGAAGTTAATCAAGATCAAGATGTCTCTGAACAAGGTCTTAATGATTGTCAAGAAGCAAATCCACCCAGAAACACATTCAAGTACAAGTTTTCACATCCTGAAGAGTTAATCATTGGAAACAAGGATAGTCCAAGAAAGACCAGATCAACATTCAGACATAATGACTCTTTGCTTAGATTACTGTCAATGATTGAACCTACAACAATTGATGAAGCACTTTCTGATGATGGATGGATTGTGCTATGCAAGAAGAACTCAATCAGTTTCAAAGAAATGATGTTTGGGATTTAGTTGCAAAACCAAATCACAAGAACATTATTGGAACAAAATTGGTGTTCAGAAACAAACTGAATGAACAAGGAGAGGTAGTCAGAAATAAAGCTAGACTTGTTGCTTAAGGCTACAATCAGCAGGAAGGAATTGATTACACTAAAATATTTGCTCCAGTTGCAAGATTGGAAGCAATCAGTTTACTTCTTTCCTATGCAGTAAATTATAATATCATTTTATATCAAATGGATGTTAAGAGTGCTTTTCTAAATGGAGTCATTTCTGAAGAAGTGTATGTCAAACAACCTCCTGGTTTTGAAGATTTTAAACATCCAAACTTTGTTTTTAAGCTTAAGAAATCACTGTATGGTCTGAAACAAGCTCCCAGAGCTTGGTATGAGAGACTGAGTAATTTCTTACTCAAGAATGAGTTTTTAAGAGGACAGGTTGACAATACACTTTTCAGAAAGACACTTAAGAAAGATATCTTAATTGTTCAAATCTATGTGGATGATATTATATTTGGTTCTACTAATGCCACTCTTTGCAAGGAATTCTCTAAGTTAATGCAGGATGAATTTGAAATGAGCATGATGGGAGAATTGAAGTTCTTTCTTGGAATTCAAATCAACCAATGTAAAGATGGAGTGTATGTTCATCAATCAAAATATACAAAGGAGCTTCTGAAGAAGTTCAAGCTTGAAGATTGTAAATTGATGACAACACCAACGCATCCAACCTGCAACTTAAGAAAAGAAGACACAGGCTCAAAGGTAGATCAGAAGCTCTACATAGGTATGATTTGTTCTTTGTTATAGTTAACAGCTTCTAGACAAGATATTTTATTCAGTGTATGCTTATGTGCAAGATTCCAATCAGATCCTAGAGAATCTCATATGACTGCTGTCAAGAGAATCTTCAACTATCTGAAGGGAACAACTAATCTTGGACTTCTGTATAAGAAATCCTTAGATTATAAGTTGGATAGATTTTGTGATGCTGATTATGTTGGTGATAGGATTGAAAGAAAATCCACCAGTGGAAATTGTCAATTCCTTGGTGAGAATCTGATATCCTGGGCTAGTAAAAGACAATCAACTATTGCATTGTCAACATCAGAAGCAAAATACATTTCAGCTGCAAGTTGTTGCACACAACTACTCTGGATGAAACATCAGTTGGAAGACTATTAGATTCATGAAAAAAACATTCCTATCTTTTGTGATAATACTGTTGCTATCTGTTTGTCTAAAAATCCTATTCTACATTCAAGAGCCAAGCATATTGAAATTAAACATCATTTTATTAGAGATTATGTTCAGAAGGGTGTTTTGGATATTCAATTCATTGATACTGATCATCAGTGGGCTGATATATTTATAAAACCCCTAGCAGAAGATAGAATTGATTTTATTAAAAAGAATCTGAACACCACTAATAGTATATCAACTGTTCAAACCAAACATATTTCTTGTAACTCTATTTGTTTAAAAGTCTCTTGCTTTTGTGCTTGAGCAATCAGAAGTCTCTTGCTTGTGTGCTTGAGCAATTAGAAGTCTCTTATTGTGTGTGTGAGCATCTGGAAGTCTCTTGCTTTTGTGCTTGAGCAATTTGTAATCTTTGGATTATAGTGTAAAATCTCTTGTAAGTGACAAGGGGACTGGACTACTTTCGGGATATGGAAGGAACCAGGATAATTGCTTGTGTCTTTCTCTCTCCCTCTCTCTCTCTCTCTCTCTCACACACACACACACACACATTTACTTTTAATCCGCTGCATCTGAACTCTGAATTTAGTTTCAGATTCTGATCATACATCAGAAGCTGAACTAACTCTTAGTTTTTGAGAAAGAAAAAGCCAACACAATTCAACCCCCCTTCTTATGTTTTTCTCGCCATCAGTTGGTATCAGAGCTCCAGTTCTGATATTCAATCACTTAATAGTGTGTCAGTAAAGATCCTGAGAAAAACATGGCTTCTAGTGAATCTGGTGGTTCCTCTCAACCTGCTACTAGATCTGGAGCTGCTGTATTATCTGCAACTTCTAGTGATTATATATCTCAACCCCCCTCCTATGTTTACTGGTGATCCTGAAAAATTTTCATGGTGGGAAAGAAAGATGTATAGTCATATCATTGGAATAGATGATAGTCTCTGGGATATCATTGAAGATGGTATAACTATACTAGTTGATGAAGAAGGAGTAGCCATTGATAGTCTCTCATTGTGGATTCTCTGCCTCACAATGAGTATTTGAAGCTAAGTGATAAAACTACTGCAAAGGCCATCTTCACCTCCTTGTGCTCTAACTATGAAGGAAACAAGAAAGTTAAAGAAGCCAAGGCTAACCTTCTGGTTCAACAGTATGAGTTGTTCAAGATGAAGAAGGATGAAAACATTGAGACTATGTTCTCAAGGTTTCAGACTCTGGTATCTGGACTTCAGATTTTGAAAAAGAGTTACTCAACTGCTGACGATGTGAACAAGATCCTCAGAAGTCTACCATCTAAATGGAGACCTAAAGTAACTGCCATTGAGGAAGCTAAAGATCTAAATACTCTTAGTATTGAAGATCTTATAAGCTCTCTCAAAGTGTATGAACTAGGACTCAATGAAGATGAACCTGTTAGAAAGTCAAAGTCTATAGCACTTAAATCTAAAGGAAAGTCATCAAAAGCTCTAAAAGTTATAAAATCTCAAGAAGAATCTCCTGGGGGAAGTTCTGAAGAAGATTCAGAAGCTGAGGAGCTGGCAATGCTTTCCAAAAGGTTTCAGTACTTAGTGAAAAGACAAAAGAAGCTTTCTAACAATGGTAGTGGCTTCAAAGGATCTAGTTCCAAGAAGGAAGATCAGAAGGGTTACTTCAATTGTAAAAAGACTGGTCATTTCATTACTGACTGTCCAGAGTTACAGAAGGACAAATCTAAGGAGAAATCCATGAAGACCAACTCTAAATGAGGCAACTGCAGAAACAAAATCAAGAAAAGTCTTATGGCAACATATGATGATCTTGACATGAATCTGAATCTAAGAAGGACGATGAAGAAGAAACTAATCTAGCTCTAGTGGCAACAACATCTTCTGATATAGAGTCAGGGTCAGACTCTGAGGATGAAGATGAGGTATTTTCTGAACTTACTCAATCTGAACTTATTGAAACAGTTAAGGAACTTATGAACCATCTCAGAAGCAAGATAAAGCAATTAAAATTTTTGAAAAAGAAATAAAACTTGTTGTCTGATGAAAATCTCCAACTTCATAATCATATCAATGAGATAGATGAAGAGGTAAGAGATTTGAGAAATATGGTTCATAATAAACCGGATGAAGTCCCAAGTGAGCAAGAAATTGCACTTCAGGAGTTCATACTAACTGGAATCAATAGAAGCAAAGTTGCGTCTATGATTTATAATATTAATAGAAACAGGGGAGAAGGTATAGGTTGCTCAAATTATCCTTTCAATCATTCAAATGAAACAAACCTACCATCCTATTCTGGAGATATTACGAAAGGTACAAAGGTATGTTTTGTACCAAAGTTAGACATTGTTGAGACTCTGAACTCATCAGAATCAAAGACTGTTGAGTCTGAAGTTCTGGACAACTCAGAATCCAAGACTTCTGAACCAAAGGTGTTGATGAAAGTAGAATCTAAGACTCTGCTGAAATCAAAACCAAAAGGTTCTAAGTCTAAGATTGTGATGAAATCATACTCTAAACCTGAAAAGGTTCAGACTCTGAAAAGATCAGAACCTAAGACTAGCAAGCCTCAGATTCTAAAAGATCATACTCACATTTTCAAAAAGTTGTGTTTAGAAAACTTTCAAAGGATACGAAACCAGATTATGCAAAACCTTTTAAACCTCAGAAGACACAAGGTGAAAAATAAATCATATCCTTTAAGAACTAACCAAAGAGGACCCATAAAAATATGGGTACCTAAGTCTGAAATTATTGATGCTGCAAATATGCTTAAGAGTAAAAAAAAGACAAGATCATGGTACCTGGACAATGGCTGCTCGCGACACATGACAGGAGAAAGGTCTATGTTCCAAACCCTGACCATGAAAGAGAGAGGAACTGTGGGATTTGGAGGAAACCAGAAAGGCAAGATCATTGGTACTGGTAAGATAGGTAATTCTTCCATTTCCATTAATAATGTTTGGTTGGTGGATGGACTAAGATATAACCTACTTAGCATAAGTCAATTTTGTGATAGTGGTTATGATGTCTTGTTTGATAAGAACACCTGTACAGTAATCAACAACAAAGATAAATCTGTTGTGTTCAAGGGAAAGAGAAAGAACAATGTCTACCTCCTTGCCTTGGTTAACCAACACCAAACGATCCACAAGCTGCAAATCCAACCTTTGACCCTCCTTGATCTCTTCAAGAATGTTAATTGCCAGCTTCAACATTCCTAACTTCACACCATTCAGAGTAAGGTCACTCACCAAACTCAAATCTCGAAACTGTTCAATCAACTCTTTCACCATAAGCACCGACATGTGTAATGACTTCCTACTCAAAGCATCCGCTACCACATTCTCCTTACTGAGATGGTAACTCAACTCAAAATCATAATCCTTCAAGAATTCCATCCAACGTCTCTGCCTCATATAAAACTCCTTCCGACTGAATAAATACTTCAAACTCTTATGATCACTAAACACTTCAAACTTCGAACCAAAGAGATAATGCCTCCAAATCTTGAGCGCAAACACTACTGCCGCTAACTCCAAATCATGGGTCGGATAATTCCTCTCATGAACTTTCAACTGCCTCGATGCATAAGCCACCACTTGACCATTCTGCATAAGCACACCGCCTAAACCCATCTTCAAAGCATCACAATACACAACAAAAGGATCCTTCTCACTCGGCAAAACCAAAATAGGCGCAGTCATCAACCTCTTCTTCAACTCTTGGAAACTCTCCTAACACTTCAAATCCCACACAAAAGCTTGACCCTTACGAGTCAACTGTGTCAACGGTAAAGCCAACTTCAAAAATCCTTCAATAAACCTCCGATAATAACTGGCCAAACCCAAGAAGCTTCTAATATCAAAAACAGACTTCAGCGTCTCCATCTTCGACAGATCAACTGCTATTCCACCTCTAGAAATAACATAACCAAGAATACTCACTTCCCGCAGCCTGAATTCGCACTTCGACAACTTGTCATACAACTTCTTCTCTCTCAAAGTATGCAGCACGATCCTCAAATGCTCTGCATGCTCCTCTTCAGACTTCGAATATACCAAGATATCGTCTATAAACACCACCACAAACTGATCCAAATAAGGATGGAAAATTCTATTCATGTATTCCATGAATACACCGGGTGCATTAGTCACACCAAAGGGCATCACAGAATACCCATAATGTCCATACCTCGTTCGAAACGCTGTCTTAGGCACATCCTTCGACTTTACTCGTATTTGGTGATATCTAGATCTCAAATCAATCTTACTAAACACTTCAGCACCATCCAACTGATCCATCAAATCATCTATCCTTGGAAGAGGATGAAGGTGAGAAAAACACAAGAAGGGGGGTTGAATTGTGTTGGCTTTTTCTTTCTAAAAAACTTGAGTTAGTTCAGGTTCTGATTGGGATCAGAGTCTGAAGCTAACTTCAGAGTTAGAATGCAGCCGATGTAAAGTAAATGTGTGTGAGAGAGAGAGAGAGAGAAAGACACAAGCAATTATCCTGGTTCCTTCCACAACCCGGAAGTAGTCCAGTCCCCTTGTTACTTACAAGAGATTTTTTACTATAATCCAAAAGGTTACAAATGCTCAAGCACACAAGCAAGAGACTTCCAAATGCTCAAACACACAGTAAGAGACTTCTAGTTGCTCAAGCACACAAGCAAGAGACTTCTGATTGCTCAAGAACAAAAGCAAGGGACTTCTAATTGCTCAAGCACAAAAGAAAGAGACTTCTAATCAAACAGAATTACAGAGAAATATGTTTGAGTTGAACACTTGATATATTATCAGTGGTGTTCAAAAAATATAACACAGTTTTCAGACTCTATACTTAAGAAATTCTAAGATGAGAAAGTTTGAAAGAATTTCTAAGTTATTGATGCGTAGTGAATTTGACAAAGTATTGGCACTTTCAGAATTGTAGAGTCTTGTTTTTTTTTTCTTCTTCAAGTCTCCAGTCCTTTTATAGAGGGATAAAGAGACATTGAGAAGGTGCCAGATCATCAATAGAGTCGTTTGAATTGAAGCTTGATCCAACGTTGATTTCTTCCTTGATATGGACTGCGTACCATGAAGAATAACGTTTGAATTGTTTCCTTAAAATGGTTTGGATGTTCTGTCTAAGGAGACAAAGTTGCAGAAATCATTCTGACTCTGAGGTTGTTGCAGAGGTCGTGGTCGTACTATGTACTTTTGACACTGACAGTAGTTGACTTCTGATTCTCCTTCAGACTTCAGTCTTCAGACACTGTTCTTCAGACTCTGATCTTCAGACATTGTTCTTCAGATCCTGAATGTCTTCAGACTTGCAACACAAGCTTCCAAAAAAATATATTCTTCGCTCTTAACTTGATCTTTCAGAACCACTGTTAGATACATAATTTTTAAGTATATGGTCGTGCACACTTAGAACAAATATTAGCATATCCAATTTTCTTTTTAACACTTTGTTATCATCAAAATTCAAAAGGGACTTGTTCATACATTTTGTTCCAACAGAGGATACTTGTTCTTAATCGTTACCTTGTTGAACTGCCGATAATCCAGACACAGCCTCATACTGCCATCTTTCTTCTTGACCAACAACACTGGCGCTCCCCACGCCAAAACTCTAGGCCTGATGAACTTCTTCTCTAACAACTCCTCCAACTGTTTCTTCAACTCACCCAACTCCAAAGCAAACATCCGATACGGTGGCGCCGATATAGGACTTGTTCCAGGTACAACATCGATCACAAACTCTACTTCCCTCTCCGGTGGTAAGTCAGTAATGTCATCTGGAAAAACATCTGCAAACTCATCCACTTTCGGAAAATCACCAACTTGAACTTCACTCTCAACCTTCAGTGAAGCCAACATAAGAAAAACTTGAGACTCTACGCCCAACGACGCTTCTACTTGCCTTGCAGACAAAAACTCTTCTACCTTCCGCTCCTTCGGCTTAGGAAAAGTCACACTCTTGGTTAAACAGTTAATGTTAACACTAAAAGTTAGCAACCAATCTATTCCAAAAATCACATCCATATGCTCCAAAGGCAAACAAACTAAATTTAGCTTAAAATCCACATCACCAAAATTCACAGGACAACCAACACAAACCAAGGAAGTATTCAACGAGCCATTAGCTGGGGTATCAATGACCATTCCTCTCGACATAGGGGACAAAACTAAATTCAACCTCTTAGCACAATCAAGCAAGATAAACGAATGTGTCGCACCAATATCAATAATAGCAAGCAAATGAGTGTTGTTAATAAAACATATACCTCTGATTGAATTATCTCACTCAGCTCCTTCATCCACACTCAATGCAAAGACCTTCCCGCTTGCCCTCTCCCTCTTCGGCTTTGTACACTTAGGGCTAATGTGACCCGCTTCACCACAATTAAAGCAAACCACCTCCTTACTCTTACACTCCAAAGCACGATGTCCCGCTTTCCCACACTTGTAACAAACCATAGAAGTGCTTTTGCAATCCACTGCCCTATGACCAGCTACTCCGCACTTGAAACACTTCATATCACCTCCACCTTGGGTAGCTCCACCACTAGCATTTTTCTTCCCTTTGTCTCCACCATAAGGCTTCCAACGATCACTTCCCTTCCCCTTGTTCTCATTCAAGCTTTTGTAATAACTTGACTTAGTCTTGCTATCCTCATCAAGTATACGACACTTGTTCACCAAAGTCTAAAACACCTGAATCTCCTGGTAACCGATAAGCATCTTAATCTCTGGACGAAGACCACTTTTAAATTTAATGCATTTAGATGCCTCTGTTCCAAACACATTGTAATGTGGGCAAAAACGAGAAAGGCTCTCAAATTTTGCAGCATAATCTGCTACCGACAAATTCCCTTGCTTCAGCTCCAGAAATTCAATTTCCTTCTTACTTCGAACATCCTCTGGAAAATACTTCCCAAGAAATCTCAACCCCACTGGCCTCCATCCTCTGCTGAGTGTTCAACCACCAGAACTCAGCTTCCTCTGCAAGCATATATGTAGCCAACCGCACATTCTGAGCATCATCAGTGACCATCGCTCTAAAATTCCTCTCGATCTCCATCATCCAAGACTGAGCTCCCTCAGGGTCGTGCCTTCCCTTGAACTTCGGTGGCTGGTTCCTTAAGAAACGGTCTAAACGCAACTCATCAGCTCCTCCCTGCTGATTGTGATGAACGTGAGCAGCAGCATTAGCTTGAGCTAGTGCCTGTGCCATTGTGGTCATCGCCTCGGCAATCGCAACATCGTTTCTATCGGCCATCTCTCCTCTACACAACAACAGGCACCACCTAGTTAGACAAGAAAAGCATCGACAATATATACACATACATGTCGCATACAACATGATAATCAC
This sequence comes from Medicago ruthenica, assembly GCA_018208015.1. NCBI lineage: Eukaryota > Viridiplantae > Streptophyta > Magnoliopsida > Fabales > Fabaceae > Medicago > Medicago ruthenica. The sequence continues at coordinate 26,534,812 of CM031374.1, read as the reverse complement.
CATGTGTTGGCCCAGACTAGACCGACCAGGCTTTGATACGAAATTATAAGGACCCGATCCATGAGACTACTAATCAACGATAAATAAACATCTAACATGCAATCAGAACCTTACATTTCTTCATAAAACTCATATTAAACATATAATATGAAAATCTCGTCAATAAAAATAAACAGATTACAACGGAATATCTCAACATACATATAATCATCTCGGGTCATCTCAAAACATCTCAAAATAAATACATAAGTATCTGGATCATAAAGATCACTCAAAATAAATCCAGCAGAGTACGAATATAAAATCCCCACAAGACATCCTAATCAGAGCTCCTAACTCTAGACATCTCCAAGCAAATCATAAAAACATGAGTTAGGCGTCAAGCCACAACCCATCATGACTCACAGATAGCAAAGTACTCAATCCTGCAAATCTATGAACACAATGGATGAGGCAACAACAGTCACTGGAGGGTAAGATATACATTCATTAATAAGGAATAATAAACAAGTGTAGTTCAAACAACATTCATGTTATCACAATATTCAAACATAACAAATTGGATTATCCGAAATTCAAGAACATGTAACTCATAATCATATTCTCATACAAATCTATTTACACCCTCATATCAACTCATCATTTACAATCATTCAATTCATATTATCATCGATAAACAATTATCAAGTCAATTATGACAATTCATCACATCACATCTTCAATGCACAAATACTCATCAACACATTAATACATAAGACTCATACTCATGCAATGTTCCTAGACGACTCTAAATGCATGTGGTACCAAACATCGTCGCTTTTTGGATATCAGAACTTACGGAGTGATCCCATTGTCGCTTAACATCGTCGCTGGACTTGACTCATGAATGAATGCATGATCATATATTCGACTCACATCAAGTACACATAAGACTCGACAACAACATCATCATCATTATCATATATTATCATATGATTAAACATCGTATCTTATTAATATCATCACTTATCATATAAACTTTCATATGATCAAACATCGTCGCTTAAATACATAACATGTATCATCATCATTTACTCAAACATCATCGTCACTTAATACAACATCAAACATCATCGTCACTTAATACAACATAAATACATAACATGTATCATCATCATTTAATCAAACATCATCACTTAATAGCATCATCAATAACATCATCAATAACATGTATAAACAGCACCACATCTCAATTATTACAACATCAAGTGTTTAAAAACTTCATCATTCACATAATTCAAGTTTCATGATTTAATCACACAGACTACACCAATCATCATCAATACACTTCTTAGATCATGTTACAACACTACTCATATCATCTTAATTTAACAACCTTGCATACATTTATAAGGCTTAAATGGACTTTCCTTGTTTAATTCACAACTTCTCATTTTCGTCTCAATTTAAGAATTCAATTCATTTCTTAGCAACCCTCAAAGCCTAAGGTTAATTCCTCATAACATCATCAAAACACACAAAAGGAATGCTTAGGGGTCTTTGGAAACCCCCTAAGATCCAACTTACACCAAAACAGGATGTGCAATTTTGGGCTTGCTCGCTGCAGCCATAAGTGGCTCGCTAGGACGAGCTTGCCCAGAGTGCATCACTCTGTTTTGCTGTCAAAAGTGAAACAAAGTTTTTGGCACACGAATTTGCATCCATTTTTTTCCCCAAAATCCCATTTTTAATCACAATTGACCCAAAACCCTTTTGCAAGCTATACTTATGATCAATATACTTAAATTGAACAATGGGTACTCAAGGAAACATCAATTCCAAAGGTTTTTCGGTAAATTTTCAAAGTTCGTCTCAAAATCCTATTTTCACCAAAACTTAACAAACAAACATACTCAGCTTAAATAACTTCATTCCAACATGTTACACATCACTACATACACCTACTATAACTATTCCAACAACAACTTTATCAGTTTATCAACAACTTATTCCTTCTTCACTTAATTAAGTCATTTTCACCAAAACACCAACAACAACAACTTATTTCACAACAACCATATAATAAACTTAGTTTCCTGCTCACAATCATAACCTCAACATTAACACATAGTAACAACAGAACATTAAGCAGATTCAGTCAAATAAGCACTTTTCACAAAATCACTTAATTCACAACTTATTCCACATAACTTCATGATTTCTCAAACAAATTACATACCCATACTCATAATCAATTACATAATCACCAAACAACATTTACTCATCATATTAATCATCACAAACATCAAAATTCATCAAAGTATCAACTTAATATAATGAAACATGAAGTTTAAGATGAAGAAAGCATGAAATTATCAAGTTTTGACATGCTTAATTTAATCAATAAAAATGAGCACGAAAATCACAACAATTCAGCAACAATTAATCATAAGCTACAACTCCCAAACATACCCCAAGCTTATTAAAACTAATTAATGATGGTAATCTTCCCCCTTACCTTGATTCTTCACTTCTCTTGCTAACCCACTTGAAATTGCTCTTCTCCCAAGCTTTTCTTCTTCACCAAGTTTCTCTTGCTTTCTCTCTCCACCTCTCTCTAGGTTTGTGAATAATGAATGGCCTAATTTCATCACCACCACTCACTAATATTTTATAATAAGTTTCTAGGTTATTCCCACTAACGGGCTTTGTCACAATTAACTCACAAGTATTTTCTCTACACAATTACTACACTTAACCCCCTCTCATTACTTATACACCACTATTTTCAAATTCTGAATTTCTAACATATTGCAATTATGCCACTACTCCTCAAATTACTAAAATACCCTTCAACTCCCAAAATTCAATAAATCACCGAAATAAACAATTAAGCAAATATAAGCAAGTAATTAAATAAAATACGAAAAAAAACCGGGCTGTTACAATATGTATGTGGTAATTAGGTATTGTATTGTTATTCATGAAATTAGTTTATGTGAATGTGATTTTGACCTAGATTTTGGGAGAATTTTGAAATTAGTTTATGTGAATGTGTTTTTGAACTGGATTTTGGGAGAATTTTGAAATCAGTTTATGTGTATGTGCTTTTGAACTGGATTTTGGGAGAATTTTGAAATTAGTTTATGTGAATGTGATTTTGACCTAGATTTTGAGAGAATTTTGAAATCCGTTTATGTGAATGTGTTTTTGAAGTGGATTTTGGGAGAATTGTGTTAACACTAGGATAATTGAGAATTGTGATAACATCAGGATAATGGAGATATGTGTTTTTGCAGAATTGTGTTAACATTAGAATGTGAATGTGTTTTTGAACTAGATTTTTGGAGAATTGTGCTAACATTAGGATAATTGAGAATTGTGATAACATTAGGATAATGGAGATATGCTTTTTTTGCAGAATTGTGTTAACATTCATTCTCTGCCATTTGAAAATTTTAATGGTTTGTGGATGAAAGATTATGAGTGAAGTAGAGAAGTATCATTTCAATAGTAATCATTTATGCAACATATGATTTTAAGATAGAAAGCGTACAAATATTTAGTGTGAAATCTGACAAAAATTGGACTTTCAAGAGGTTTGTGTGATTTCACATATTTGCTTTTTTTTTCATAACTTTGAAGTTGAATCAAAGTTTATTATCAACATTTTCAAAAAGTGGCTGACTATATACCCTAGTTCATGCAGCATTAATTTTAATACACACAGTACTCGTGACATTTAATTTTGACCTATGATCGAAACTTCATACGGTTCCAAATTTGGTAGTGCTTGCTTATTGGAAATTTACCAAAAAGTTTTGTTGATGCTCAAGCAAGTCATCTTATTTTTATGTTTAAGGTGGTGTCCCAAAATCTGATTTATTTAATATAAGTTCCATATGGTTAATTATCAGTAGAATTAGGAGTTTTATGTAAAGCAGTGAAACTGTTGAATTCTGAAGTTAATATCTTTATGTTTTTGCACGACAAAGTTTGATACTTGCTGCTCTGTTTGAAACTACCATGGTGTGATAGTTTAATGAACTCTCGAACATAGCAAATAATAATTTGATTTACGCAAAATCACATGCTCCATCCGTCCTAAATTATAAGAAAAAAAAATTAATTTTCTTTATCTCAAAATATAAGCAAAAAAGACCAACTTTTATGTTATTATTTTTTTTCTCAAAAATATCATCTTTTCCAAAGTAAAATTAAATGCAAATTGCATTCAATTTGTATTCTTTTTTATTTTCTCCATAATCATTAACCAATGAGAATCGTTTTTACATCTTTCCATGAAACTTATTTCAAAAAGAACACAAAAAATTATACATCAAACTACTATGTTTTAGTTTTCTTAATAAATGTGGATTGATGTTTTTTGTTTATAAATTGAAATGGAGAGAGTATCATTTTTAAAGACTAAAATGAGTGTTTACTCGACAACATGTCTTCTTCCTAAAATTCCTCACACAAAAAAACATTTTTAGCATGAAACAAATGTATATAGACTATAAGATCATATTACATTTTTGGACGTACGACTAGGACATATTATACCTAAGAAACATAGTTTTATCTTTTTCGCAAGCACCGTCCATGGCAGGCCCCTCGACATGACAATGCAATTTCCTTGCAGCAGATACACATTTTTTTTTAGGAATCATGTGGATGAATTGTTAGCTTGATTAGGTACCACGCATTCAGATTTTTTTTTTCCTTCCATCTGTTGGGTTTTTGTAGATTGGCTACATTTTGCAAAAATATCTACTAGCCAGATGCTGGGACAGATGCGGTAGCATATGGAACAGCATTATGTGACTTGTGCTTTTCGCGCCAGCTAGCGTTTTATTTTTGTACGCAATCTTCCAAAGATTTGCTTGAAGTTTTATTTTCCTCTAGCTTACTGATCAAGGCGCGTGTATCTGATGATGTGTAAAAGGCGGTCTTGGCTTGGTACTTTTCCACAAGATATCATTCTATATTTGGAAGCTTTTTATTGTCTCTAGAAGATTTTCCAGCTGGACCGGACAATTTCCACGCTCTGTTTTGAAGCCCAAACCCGTGCTATCTCAGTATTATATATTTGTGAAGACAAACCCTAGTAGGGTAACTGAAAACCGTGTGTGTTTGAAAAGCGTGTGTTTAAGGTTTTTAGGGTTTCTTTTGTTAGTTGTGAGCCTTGCTTGTATCTTCCTGATTCAAGCTAAGGACTGAGTTTGTTTGAGTTGTAATTGTAAGCTGCTCCTAAGCTTTTAAGTACGGAGTGAGTATGTGTTATTAGAGTGTGTTTCTCTTGGTTGTGTTTTTGTGTGGTTGATAACAATACTGTCTGTGCTGTTGGTAGGAATTGAGACGGGGTCTCATATCTAGGAGTTCCTAGATAGAGTTGACACTGGTAGGGTCTTGGTGCAAAGTCAAGTAGTGTGTTTACGTTGGTCTTTTCACTAGAACTATAATAGTGGATTCATTCCTGGATTGGTATCCCCCAGAGTAGGAGAGTTGCTCCGAACTGGGTTAACAAACTCACTGTGTACTTTATCTTTCTGTTATGTTCCTTTTATTTGTGCTTTGTTACGCTGCGTTGTTTTAATTGTAGTTCTGAGTAGACAAGTGCTCGGACAGTTGTGCCAACATTGTGCACAGCGTCTGTCAGTCAGGTTGCCAGGAATTTCAATTGGCATCAGAGCAGGCACCCTGTTCTGTGTGGGTGAGCTCCAGGGAAAGAACTTTCTGGCTTAATGGATAAAGAAGGAGGACTGGTGAACAGACCACCCCTGTTGGATGGGTCGAACTATGACATTTGGAAATCACGCATGACAGCATTCTTGAAATCTCTAGACAGCAGAGCTTGGAAGGCTGTGATTAAAGCATGGGTTCCTCCTAAAATAAAAGATGCGAATAATGTTGATACTGATGAGTTAAAACCAGAAGAGGAGTGGTCTACAGCAGAAGACACTGCAGCTATTGGAAACTCTAAAGCCCTGAATGATTTGTTTAATGGTGTAGACAAAAACATGTTCAGGTTGATTAAACAATGTACTGTTGCTAAGGAAGCTTGGGATATCCTAAGAACAGCTCATGAAGGTACTCAAAAGGTCAAGAAGTCAAGGCTACAACTGCTAACAACACAGTTTGAGAATCTGAGAATGAAGGAAAGAGAGAGTGTTCATGACTTTCACATGAATGTGCTAGAATATGCTAACACATTTGAATCCTTGGGGGAAAAAATGTCTGATGAAAAATTGGTAAGCAAAATCCTCAGGTCCCTGCCTAAGAAATTTGATATGAAAGTATGTGCTATTGAGGAGGCCCAAGATATTGGAAATATGAAAGTTGATGAGTTGATTGGATCTCTTCAAACTTTTGAATTGAAGGCTAATGAAAGATCTGAGAAGAAGAACCTGAAACTGCAAAACATGTGAATGCCTTGATTGGAGTGTGCACATCTGACAATGAATCTTGTGATGAAGTGGTAACATACGATGAACTGGCTGATTCTTACAAGGAGCTATGTCTCAAAAGTGAGGAAGTCTGTAGAACTTTAGAAAAACAAAAGAGGACCATTGCTCTCTTGCAAGCTGAGAAAGACAAACTTCTGGAAATAAACTCAGATCTCAATGATGAGGTTATCCTACTTACTTCCAAGATTGACAATATGAACAAGCAACTGCGGATGATGAACAAAGGTACTGATGCTTTAGACGAAATTATGGAGATAGGACAGAAACCTGGAGATTCTAAAGGTATTGGGTTTGACTACAGATCCTTGCCTCATCAGAAACAACTACCGGTGAGACAGTTTGTGCCATCTGTTAGTACTTATGATCATACTATGTCAAGACAGCTGCCCCAGCATCAGGTGAGACAACATGCATCTGGATATAGGCCCAGATCAAAAGGAAGGTATTATGGTTGGGTATGTCACTACTGTGGAAGAAAAGGACATATCAGGCCTTTCTGTTTCAAATTATATGGTTACCCAGACAGGACTTATTCACCAAGACCTGATCCCACAGTGAAGATCACCAAGAAGCAGTGGAAGCAAAAAAATGATAATTTCACAAGTAACACTGTGGATCCTAGAAAAATAGAACCAGAAGCTGATGAGATTGCTCAAATTGCTCATACATCTCTGAGAGTGTCATCCAGAAATGATTGGTACTTTGACAGTGGATGTTCCAGACATATGACTGGTGATAAAAATTACTTAACTGATGTTATGCCTTATGCTACAAGTTTTGTGACTTTTGGGGATGGAGCCAAAGGAGAAACAAAGGGTGTAGGAAATCTTGTGAATGAGGGCCTACCCAAACTTGATAAGGTGCTTCTTGTGAAAGGACTAACTGCTAACTTAATTAGTATTAGTCAACTGTGCAATCAAGGAATGAAGGTCAACTTTACAAAGAGTGAATGCTTAGTTGCTAACAGTAAAGGCGACATCCTGATGAAGGGTGTTAGATCAAAGGACAATTGCTACTTGTGGGTCTCTCAAGATAAAGCAAAGTTATCTACTTGTCTAATAACCAAAGAAGATGAAGTAAAACTATGGCACCAAAAGCTTGGACATCTGAATCTCAGAAGCATGAAGAAAGCTATTGCTGAAGGAGCCATCAGAGGTCTACCAAAACTCCAAATTCAGGAAGGAAGTATATGTGGAGAATGGCAGATAGGAAAACAGACCAAGATGCCTCACCAGAAGCTGCAACATCTGTCCACATCCAGAGTTCTTGAGCTATTGCACATGGACTTAATGGGACCTATGCAAGTCGAAAGCTTAGGTGGTAAGAAGTATGCATTTGTTGTTGTTGATGATTTTTCCAGATATACTTGGATAAATTTCATTAAGGAGAAATCAGACACTTTTGAAAAATTCAAGGATCTTTGCTTACAACTTCAGAGAGAAAAGGATTGTGGAATTGTTAGAATCAGAAGTGACCATGGGAAAGAGTTTGAGAATGGTAAGTTCTCTGATTTCTGTATTTCTGAAGGAATCTTTCATGAGTTCTCTGCACCCATTACTCCCCAACAAAATGGGATAGTTGAGAGAAAGAACAGGACTTTGCAAGAATCTGCCAGGGTTATGCTACATGCAAAGAAGCTGCCATTTTTCTTTTGGGCTGAAGCCATGAACACAGCCTGCTATATTCACAATAGAGTGACTTTGAGAAAAGGTACATCTACAACCTTGTACGAGCTATGGAAGGACAGGAAGCCAACAGTGAAGTATTTTCATGTGTTTGGTAGTAAGTGCTATATTTTAGCTGACAGGGAACCAAGAAGAAAGATGGATGCTAAAAGTGAAGAGGGAATCTTTCTAGGCTATTCAACAAACATCAGAGCCTATAGAGTATACAACTCCAGAACCAAGACAGTGATGGAATCTATAAATGTTGTTGTAGATGATGAAGGTAATAATGCTGTGCCAGATGATACGAAATTTGCCTCAGCATCTGACCTACAGGAAGAGAAGAAAGAAGATGAAGCAAGTAGTAAGCAAGATTCTGAAGTAACTGGTCCAGAGAAGACTGCTCCCAACAAAGGACCATCTATCAGAGTTCAGAAAAACCATCCCATAGATCAAGTCATTGGCGATCCTAACCAAGGGATCACAACTAGAAGGAACTATGATGAGGTATCAAACTCTTGCTTTATATCTATATTTGAACCAAAGAATGTTAAGGAAGCTCTAACTGATGAGTTCTGGATAAACGCTATGCAAGAAGAATTAACTCAGTTCAAAAGAAGTAATGTGTGGGACTTAGTTCCTAGACCAGATAATGTGAATGTCATAGGTACCAAGTGGGTTTATAAAAACAAGTCTGATGAAAATGGTACTATCACTAGAAACAAAGCTAGACTAGTTGCACAAGGATATGCTCAAATTGAAGGTGTAGACTTTGATGAGACTTTTGCTCCTGTAGCTAGGTTGGAATCTATTAGATTGTTACTTGGGATTGCATGCATACTAAAATTCAAGCTGTATCAGATGGATGTTAAGAGTGCCTTTCTCAATGGGTACTTAAATGAAGAGGTCTATGTGGAATAGCCTAAAGGTTTCATTGATCCAAGTTTTCCAAACCATGTTTACAAATTGAAGAAAGCTCTATATGGCCTGAAGCAAGCCCCTAGAGCTTGGTATGAGAGACTTGCTGAGTTTCTAATTAACCATGGTTATAGGAAGGGAGGAAATGACAAAACCTTGTTTGTGAAAGATGAAAATGGACAGCTGATGATTGCTCAAATATATGTAGATGACATAGTCTTTGGAGGAATGTCTGACCAGATGATAGAGCATTTTGTTGAGCAAATGCAATCTGAATTTGAAATGAGTCTTGTAGGTGAGCTAAAGTTCTTTCTTGGTCTTCAAGTGAAACAGATGGAAGATGCTACATTTATCTCTCAAAGTAAGTATGCTAAAAATATAGTCAAGAAATTTGGGATGGAAAATGCTGCTCATAAAAGAACTCCTGCTCCCACACATGTGAAATTATCAAAGGATGAGAAAGGTGTGGATGTTGACCAAAGCATGTATAGGAGTATGATAGGGAGTCTTCTATATCTTACAGCAAGTAGGCCTAATATCACATTTGCAGTTGGAGTGTGCGCCAGGTACCAAGCTGAACCAAAAATTAGCCATCTGACTCAGGTAAAGAGAATTCTGAAGTATGTGAATGGTACCAGTGACTATGGTATGTTGTATTCTCATGGGGAAAGCACTGTGTTGTTTGGGTATTGTGATGCTGACTGGGCTGGAAGTGCAGATGATAGAAAGAGTACTTCTGGTGGATGTTTCTTTCTGGGTAACAATCTTATATCCTGGTTCAGTAAGAAGCAAAATTGCGTTTCCTTGTCTACAGCTGAAGCTGAGTACATAGCAGCTGGTAGCAGTTGTTCTCAATTGTTGTGGATGAGACAGATGCTGAGTGAATACAATGTCAAGACAGATGCTATGACATTATATTGTGACAATCTGAGTGCAATTAATATCTCCAAAAATCCTATACAACACAGCAGGACTAAACACATTGACATTAGACATCATTTTATTAGGGATCTGGTTGAAGAAAAAATTGTTACTCTTGAGCATGTTGGAACTGAAGAGCAATTAGCAGATATTTTTACCAAAGCTCTTGATGCTAATCAATTTGAAAAATTAAGACGGAAGTTAGGGATATGTTTATTTGAGGAATTGTAGCAATTAATTTATGAGAGGCGTGCAGCTATTATTTTCTCCCTCCTCAACCGCTTGATGCACGTCATTCAAGGAGGTTATTTCCAACTTTCCTTTTTCAAACCTCTCACACGCTACCATCATTGCTTTTGTCTTAACTTCTCCCAACCTCTCAACTCCTCTCTTGCCGCTCTCCTCATCATTCAAAAATCGTCTTCTCTTCCTACCTTCAAACACCAAATCATCACCATGTCTGACTCTACTTCTCATCCAAACATGCAAGATCAAACTCATGAACTTCCCTCTGAAGCGATTATCACCGACGCCCTACCTCTCACTACCATTCTCAGCTCTCCTGCAAAGAAGCGACGAACTAAGTCGTCTGCATCACGAAGGAAGGCTCCTGCAAAATCTAGCAAAGCTACCTCTTCTACTGAGGTAAACACGAGGTCGAAATCGAAAGGTAAGACATCTACCACTCCTGCTGTTCAACGTATAGGGCTTAGCATGGATGATCTGTACTGTAAGGACAATCCATTTATATCGAATGTTGTCGAACCAAATGTTGACCCTTCTGGCAACAAATCTGAGTATATTCCTGTTGAAGGTACTGTAGCTACGTCTGAAACCCTAGGTCCTGATAATCCTAAGGTATCTGACAATTTAGTTGGTGATTTTTTCAAATTCCCCTATTGAGCAAGATGTTACTGTTGTTTCTGTTGAAAAGAATGTTGTTGATACGGCTGATTCTGAGACACCTGTTAATCCCCCTGCCACGACAAAGGATGCTGTGACAGATGCTCAAGCATCTTTGTCACAAGCTAATAAGGAGACTGAAGTGGTGGTTCCAGCCACCCCTGATACTGTGAGTGCTCATGAGAAAGATTCTTCAAAGTCTCAGGATGAAGATACTGAGACTCAGAATGCTGTGGATAATGCTGAGACTGACAATTTAGACCAAGCTGACACTGTTGCTGTTGAGGATGTTGTGCCTGAAGAAAGACCTTAGGAAAAGACTGGTGCTATAGGTGTTGCTCGCAGGACTAGGAGCAAATCTGACAAAACTGTTGCTACTGTTAGTGAAGGTCACAAAGGAAGTAAGAAGAGAACAACCAATACTGGGAAGAAGCCTATGTATGGTCCTCCCAAGGCTGGGAGCAAGAAGGTGGCTCAAAGTGATCAGAAGAAGAAGAGCCTCAAAAGGAAAGATCCCCCCCACTAGTGATTCAGATTTTGAGGTTGCTGAGACTGATGCTGCCACATCTGGTGGAGCTTCTAGAAAAACAATGAAGAGTATGAAGATCCCTCTAACCATCCCTCCATCCCCTCTGGATAATGTCTCTTTTCATTTGGAAAGTGGGTCTTCTAGGTGGAAGTTTATATACCACAGAAGACTAGGACTGGAAAGAAATCTGAAGGAAGAAGTGTTCAAATGCAAAAAGCTGGTTGATGTGTTGGAATATGCTGGACTGATGAAGACTGTGAAAAATCTGGGTCCCTGTTATGATAAGCTGGTCAGGGAATTTCTGGTAAATGTTTCTGATGAATGTGATGATTCAAGGAACCCTGAGTATAGGCAAGTTTTTGTTCGAGGTAAATGTGTCAACTTCTCCCCTATGGTTGTCAACACATACCTTGAGAGATCTGTTGAGGAGACTCCTGAGCTAGAGGTAACTGAGGACACCATTTGCAAGGCCATCACAGGTAACAAGATTAAGCATTGGCCTAGGCATTTGTCTTCTGCACAACTCTCTCCCATGTATGCTGTTCTGAACAAGATCTGTGCTCAAAACTGGACTCCAACCACTCACTCCAACTCTGTTGCTTCTGGTTTGGCTAAGTTGATTTATGCTGTGGGTACCAAGACACCTTTTGATTATGGGGCCCACATTTATTATCAGGTTTTGGAGCATGCTAAGTCTTTTGCTATCAAGTTTCCTATAGCCTTTCCCACTCTCCTGTGTGGTATTATACTTCAGCAACACCCTGATATTTTGATCAGTACTGATGAGCCCTGCAAGAGGCCTGGTCCTATGGCTTTGGATTGTAGTTTGCTGTCTGAGGAACATGCTGCTGACTTAGCTGGTACTTCTGTCCGGACATCTAGTGTGCTCACTAGGAAGCAGATGATTGCAGATCTCACTGAGACTAGTGTGGCTCTTGGAGCTAGGAAGATGAAGATTGACAAGATCATTGCAGCTTTGAAGGCTGAATCTGAAGCTGAGGGTGAGCAGGATGAAGAAGAAGGAGGGACTAAGACTGCTGCTTCTGCTGGTGATACTGAGGATGACTCTGATGACTCTGATGATTTCTGATTTTGTTGTTTTGTTCTGTTCTCAATTGTTGTACTCTTTTTGCCTGTTTGTTGACTGGGCTAGGCCCTGACTTTCTTATGCACCTTGTGTGCCTTTGGTCTGTAATATGCACTATTTGTGGTTTTTCTCTTATGAGTATGCTTGGATGTTATCTTATTTGTCAGAATTTGTGGCTAAAAAGGGGGAGTAGTTGCAGGCTTATAGCTTATATTATCTTGGCTGTTTGTATGCATGGTTACATGTGTTGAGGGGGAGTGCTGTATGTGTTGAGGGGGAGCACTGTTACATTGTGTTGAGGATGCGTATATGTATGCATGTCTTTGAGGGGAAGCTGTTTTTTTTTTGGTGTGTGGAAATTTATTTTTTCCTGGTGTGGTTTTTCTCTCTTCTCTTTGTGAATCCACTATATGAGAGTTTATTTCTCTCTAGTTGTTCCTATGAGGCTAGATGTTTGTTTTGTCTGTTGCATGCCTCTGATACTCCTTGCAAGTTATCTTTGTCCAAATTGCTCCCTTGGAAGTAGTCTCATTATATGCTATGATATTTTCTTTCTTTGTTGTGTGCCTATGTTGACTTGAAGGAAACTTATCTGTGTATCTCCCAAAGAACTGGCTCTAGAGTGTTTTAGCCAAAAATTTGCCAAAGGGGGAGATTGTTGGGTTTTTGTAGATTGGCTACATTTTGCAAAAACATCTACTAGCCAGATGCTGGGATAGATGCGGTAGCATATGGAACAGCATTATGTGACTTGTGCTTTTCACGCCAGCTAGCGTTTTATTTTTGTAAGCAATCTTCCAAAGATTTGCTTGAAGTTTTATTTTCCTCTAGCTTGCTGATCAAGGCGCGTGTATCTGATGATGTGTAAAAGGCGGTCTTGGCTTGGTACTTTTCCACAAGATATCATTCTATATTTGGAAGCTTTTTATTGTCTCTAGAAGATTTTCCAGCTGGACCGGACAATGTCCACGCTCTGTTTTGAAGCCCAAACCCGTGCTATCTCAGTATTATATATTTGTGAAGACAAACCCTAGTAGGGTAACTGAAAACCGTGTGTGTTTGAAAAGCGTGTGTTTAAGGTTTTTAGGGTTTCTTTTGTTAGTTGTGAGCCTTGCTTGTATCTTCCTAATTCAAGCTAAGGACTGAGTTTGTTTGAGTTGTAATTGTAAGCTGCTCCTAAGCTTTTAAGTACGGAGTGAGTATGTGTTATTAGAGTGTGTTTCTCTTGGTTGTGTTTTTGTGTGGTTGATAACAATACTGTCTGTGCTGTTGGTAGGAATTGAGACGGGGTCTCATATCTAGGAGTTCCTAGATAGAGTTGACACTGGTAGGGTCTTGGTGCAAAGTCAAGTAGTGTGTTTACGTTGGTCTTTTCACTAGAACTATAATAGTGGATTCATTCCTGGATTGGTATCCCCCAGAGTAGGAGAGTTGCTCCGAACTGGGTTAACAAACTCACTGTGTACTTTATCTTTCTGTTGTGTTCCTTTTATTTGTGCTTTGTTACGCTGCGTTGTTTTAATTGTAGTTCTGAGTAGACAAGTGCTCGGACAGTTGTGCCAACATTGTGCACAGCGTCTGTCAGTCAGGTTGCCAGGAATTTCACCATCAATTACACGTTTCGATTCGAGGCTTGTTTGGAGTCTGGAGAGTGAGCAGTATAGAAACCAACTTTATTGGTCAAGAGTTGGGCGTAGTTAACATTCCTTAGGACCTTCTTATTTCGGGGTTGGAATCCTCTCTATTTTTTAAATAAAATAGAATTATTTTGTATTATAATTTTGAAGGAAAACAATACATAAGTGTACATATTTTCAAAATTGAAGACATTAATTGAATATTTATACATCAAAACTTTGATAATTGAATAAATGGAAATGATGAAAAATAGAGAGGATCTTGACTCACCCAACTTTATTTAGGAAATATGGAGGATGTCAATCCTTGATTAGTCAAGGATCCCAACCCTTGTTGGGTCCAACATAGAATTGGTGAACAATAAATATTAAACTATGTGATTAATATGTTATTAATTATATACATATTGTAATTCAAAACTAAAATCAATGATATGAATTATTATTTTCTTATGTTTTTGTTTCTTAAGAGATGAGATTCCGGTAATTCTGAATTTGTTCGAACGATAGTAAAGTCTAAGTATGTTTGTTCTAGTTAGGATGTAAACTTAAATTCTCCAAACATATTCATTCTTAACTTAAACTCATTACACATTTGAAAGCAAACTAATCGATGAAAAGTTTGGTATAGCTGAAATATTCGTTAGGACCTTCTTGTTGGTTCAACGTATAAATGGTTCACAATAAATAAAAAACAAATGTATTTAGTCAAAATTTAAACTAAATCTATATAAATTTTTTGCTTGCATTCGAGATCTGAGAGAGTAAGTCATAATTAATCAGATAAAACAAATTAAAATAATTATGATTTTTATAAAGCACTATAAAATTAAATAAATTATTAATCCATACTAAAATTGTACGACATAGTTTTATTTTGGTACAAGAGAGGACATAGTCCAAAGTAAAGATTAATAAGTTAAAAAAATATTTTTAGGCATGTAAGTCTCAAAGGTATCATTAAGGAGGAGACTTTAAAGCTGACTAAATTTTTTTTTCAACACGAGAACATTTTTAGGCATACAAGTCTCAAAGATGTTTTCAATGATTTGAAGCTCACTAAAAAAATCCCCAACACAAGAATATTTTCGTCGAAGACTTCTTGTAGTGATTTTCAGAGATTATCTTTTGATGAGAGTGTATGTAAAAGTGTGTTGTTAGCTATCTTTGAATAATTATTAGTTATTAATACTAAAATTATAAAAGAGTTAACTATACCTGCAAAACGCACTTAAAATTTTAAATTGGAGAGCACCAATGTAAATAGTAAATACTATAAAAGTTGTGTATATCTTCGATAACTATTAAGTGGCTTCATGGCCTATCACAGCCACGTAAGAGTTTCTAACAACTCCATAGTTGTATTTTACCTAAATTCCATACTAAAATTCTTTCATGTTTTTCTTTTCCTTTTATTCGGTACATACAAACAATGGACAACAAAATGTTTCTCTTCCTTTTGTTAAGCTTTACCTATAGGTATCAACAATCAATGGACAACCAAATTTGAGGATATTTATGAATTTACCATTTAATTAATTTCCCTTTTGTGGCTCTTGTTTACGTTAAAAAAAATAATCGTACCAGCTCCACTAAAATTGACACATCATCTATACAAACCAAAGAAACAAGTATGCCTATATAAATGTCAGCACCCCAACACCTACGGGAAATAATGCAAAATCCAACTACAATTCATCCAATGTTGTTGAACTCTTCATATTTTAGTGCTTTGATCAACCAAAAAAAAATGTTGTTGAACTCTTCCTTTATCTCACTTCCTAGTTTCTTCAAATCTCAAAAACTAGGAAGAACTAATCTTCTTAGTCATAGAAATGGTTCTCCACTTCTATGTTACGCTACTAGTACAAATGTTTCTCAAAGAAAATCAGCCAATTACCAACCCAATATTTGGAATTACGATATCTTACAATCCTTGAAACACGAATATGCGGTAATTCTCTTCTAGTAGAAGCATATAGTATATATGTAATATATATCTTACAATCCTGTCAAAAAAATGTAATATATATGTTACTTACTCGTAATTTATATTTTGTATTATTTCTAGGATGCCCGATACGTGGATAGGAGTAGGAGGCTGCAAGAGGAAGTAAGAAGAATGATTAAGGATGAAAATGTAGAGATGTTAGAGTTAATCTATACTGTGAAACACTTAGGCCTCAGTTATCACTTCGAAAAGGAGATAGGAGAAGCCCTTGATAGGTTTTTGTCTTTGGAAAAATGTAATGGTACAAACAATATTGGCAGAAGTCTACATGAAACAGCTTTGAGATTTAGGCTCCTTCGAGAATATGGTTATGATGTTTCGCCAGGTGCACATACATACATGCATCATTCTTAGTTTATAAAAAATATGCATTATTCTTACCATATTAGTTGAAAAAAAAATTAAGAAATGTAAATTATATTATTCAAAAAAGTTATATTTATCGACGTATTAATTACCTAAAAAATTACAAATTTATAATCATTATATATTAATAATAATTAGCAAGTTTCATGGTATATATGATATATATTTTCACTCGATAAATATTTATCGATAGATTTTTATATGATAATTAGCATGTTTTATGATATATATATATATATATATATATATATATATATATATATATATATATATATAAATGATATATATTTTCAATTTTTTTTGAGCAATATATATTTTCAACTTATTACAACGAGTTTTTATATGATATATATTTTCAATCTAACCGTTAATTTTGTAAAATATCATATATATCATCAAACTTGGTATATGTTATAAAGCATTATAACATTACCTAAATGTTGAACCATTGTAGTGTACTGCAATTTTAAAGGTGGACACTTACAATTTTAGTAAATTTTTTATAAAATTCTATATTTCTTTCCTTGACTCTCTTTCGAGTTAATGACTTGTGCAAACAAACCAACTGTCAACTACACAAATCTTTAAATTTTTAATATCTAAATTTTGAACTTTTGGTGTTTCATTTGATAAAAAGATAATATTTTAAAATAATTTATGGGACGCAACAACACTCACTTTTTATTAGGACCCAAATTTTAAGATTAGAACAAAATTTCCAATTTCAATTTCAGTTTGAGAAAGGTATGTTAATCAAATTATAAACTATTGAATTACATCAAGACTAACGTTGTATGATAAAAATGATAGATGTTTTTCTATATGATTAGGACTTGCCTCTAAAGAGATGTCATCCCATTAGCTAGCCTTGACAATGACGGGTCACTATCAGAAGTTAATTTGATATTTGAATTTCTTTTTTCGTACATACAGATATTTTTGAGATGTTTAAGGACCACAATGGAGATTTTAAGGCATTTCTTGTCCAAGATATCAAAGGAATGTTAGGTCTCTACGAGGCATCGTTTCTATCTTATGAAGGAGAACAAATTTTGGATGAAGCCAATGCTTTCACCCGCATCCACCTCAAAGACCTTAGTGAAGATAATAGTATCCTCTTTGAACAAGTGAATCATTCATTGGAGATTCCACTACATCGTAGAGTACAAAGTCTTGAAGCTCGATGGTATATTGATTCATACGAAAAAAGGAAGGACGCAAACAAGGTCTTGCTTGAAGCAGCCAAATTGAATTTCAACATTGTGCAATCAACTCTACAACAGGATCTTAAAGAAATGTCAAGGTAAGTTTTTGGAAAGGAATGTACCTATTATTATTTATCAAATTAGATTTTGATGGGTCGTAAAGGAAGCTCGGATGATCATCACGTTGAGTTTTGAAAGTTTAATATTATCTTAACTCAAAACCTTAAGGTATTAGATTTACGATTCCTCTCATTTATATTATGTACAACATCCACTTTTTTTATATAATACAAGACTCTTTTACTCACACTTAATATATTAACATATGAGGAGTGTTATTTGGATAACCATTTTTGTTGGATAACTAAAACCAAAGCAATGGAGAGAGAAAATAAAAACACAATGTTAGTATGAGAGAGAGAATTGTCACAAAAGTTGTCACAAAATAGTTGTTCAAATATCATTTCTAACATATTTCCACTTATGTGGTTATTTAGGGTATGTGAAAGTCTAAACTCTAATGTGATGCTCCTCGGGTCCCACAATGTCCCAATGCAGTTATGGTTTGTGAATGAAGTCGTGATTGGGAGCCACGATTTACCTCAAATTTGTAAATGAAATAAAAAGTGCAATAATTATTAAATACAATAAAAAAATTGCATAGATTTAATTTTTTTTTTTTTTAGCAACAGAAGTCTCAAATGATGTATAATAAGCTTCTCATCCATATGTTTTTTTTTTAGCAATTCATCAAATAAAAACTCATACATTATCCTTTTTTACTGCCCTATTATACTAATTGTATAGCTTATAAAAAAAGATATAATTTTATAAAACTTGGGTTTAATTTCATTTTTACACTTTTTTTAATAAGATTTCATTTTTTTTTTTTTACATAATGAAGGTGGTGGAAGGGGATGGGACTAGCCCCAAGGTTAAGCTTTGGTCGTGATAGGCTAATGGAATGTTTCTTTTGGGCTGCTGGAATGACACCATTTGAGCCTCAATTTAGTGATATCCGCAAGGGTTTAACCAAAGTGGTCTCTCTAATTACTTTAATTGATGACATTTATGATGTTTATGGCACCTTGGATGAATTAGAGCTTTTTACAACGGCGGTAGAAAGGTAAATAAATTTTATCACACTATTGCAAAAAGTTAAAGTAGTGTAAATAATTTAGAGAGAAAATTGCTGGTAATTAATTACCTAGTTAATAATAAAAAATTATGTTTCTTTCAGTTGGGATATTAATGCAATTCAAATTCTTCCGGAGTATATGAAGATATTCTTCTTGGCACTTTACAACACTGTCAACGAATTCACATATGACACACTTAAAGAAACAGGACATGACATTCTTTCCTACCTCGTCAAAGCGGTATGACCAAACTCACATAAAAACCACGTTCACAAAATGGTTAGAACATGTCTTAGGGAAATAGATTTTGAGCAAAACTAAGTGTTGTTAAAAAAAAATTTAATACATGAGCATCCCACTTCCTATCTTAAGAGGTGTGGTTTATGTTCACAAAAAAAAAAAACACTAGCGAAAAGACGGACACTATCATGCCCGTCTGTCCGCTCTTTTTACCGCGCTAACATGTATGTATATTTTATTATGTTTGTTTGTATAATTTTGATTACAATTTTTAAATTTTTCAATATTAATGAAAATTATTAGTACATCAATTTGTCTATAAATTATTGTCAAAGCATTTAACGAAATTATTTATCAACTCGTCGAATTTTGGTTTGTCTGTATATAAAATAAAAATAAAATAACGATCGTTTTCTTATTGATTATATTTACAGTGACATATATTTGATCTAATTTGTTACACTTTTTTAAAAATAAAGGAAAAAACTAGTCATATACTCATATCGTGTTTGTTACACGAATATTTTGTGTGGTAACAAAAAAAATATTTTGTTTGTTAATTTTTTTTAATATTTGAATTCACTCTCATCCATTATATTTTTTAAATGATAAGGAAAAAAAATCAGAAATATACAATTTGTTATATTTTGTTTTGATATTTGAATTTACTCTTATTTATTTGTTATATGTGTTATTTGCATTGAAAGTTGAAGATAATTTTAGAAGAAGAAAAAGTCGGCCCAAAAGAGTCAAAATAAGCCATAATACAAACTAGACAATTAATACAAACTTCATTGCTTGTACTAATAATTTTCATTTGGTGTTTGTTGCTAAATTATACTAATATATAAACATGGTGTTTCAAATAAATTACAGTGGTCTGATATGTTGAAAGCATTCCTACAAGAAGCAAGATGGTGTCATGATAAACACATGCCAAAGTTTGATGACTACCTCAACAATGCATGGGTGTCTGTGTCCGGTGTAGTTTTACTGACCCATTCCTATTTTTTGCTAAATCGTAACATAACAAAGGAGGGGCTTGAATACTTGGAAAATTGTTCTATGTTGTTGAAGAGACCGTCCATAATTTTTCGACTTTGCAATGATTTGGCAACTTCATCGGTAATTTGTGCCTTACCTTAACCATACATGCATATTATCATATCATAATACTAGAAAAATTAACTAAAAAAATAGGAGAGTTAAGAGTGTCCAAAATAAAAAATAAAAAAAATTCCAAAATAAAATGAACAAGAAGAAGCCTTCAATTGTACAAAATTTTAGTCTTTTCATTTCTAAATACGAGGTATTAGACCTCCAATTTCACAAGTTTATAAGATATTTTCAACTCAATTAAGGTTTTGTTTTTTATGATGTGTCATTATCATTATGGTCATATAATGACACATCATATAAGGTGCACATTTTCAACAATGACACATTTAAGGTGCACATTTCAACTCAATTATCCTTTATTCTAAATTATTACAATTGAAGATGTGAAATTTCTAATATTTTCAACAAGGACACATGATATAAGAGCATCCTAGTAATCAATCCAATTGATTTGTTATATAATTTTGTAGGCGGAGTTAGAAAGAGGTGAGGGAGCTAATTCAATTATATGCTACATGAATGAAAATGGTGTTAGTGAGGAGGTTGCTTACAAACGCATCCAAAACTTGCTCAATGAAACTTGGAAGAAGATGAACAAAGATCGAGTTATCAATTCACCTTCCTCAAAGTATTTTTCAGAGACAATAATCAACCTTGCTAGAATTTCTCACTGCACGTACCAATATGGAGATGGTCATGGAGCCCCTGATACCTTGGCAAAGAATCGAATAAAGGCATTAATACTTGAACCAATTAATTAATTCAAACAATTGGTATCCTAGGTATATATTAGTATTTGTCAAAGAAATAGAAATAAAGGTATATGTTAGTGTAAAGGTACAAAACTACAAATCAAATTTGAAGGGCCAAAGAAAATGTAGAGCTCCAACATTATACGTTAAGCTTTGTATCATAAATTAAATATTGGGGGTACAAATGTCAATTTTTGTATAAGGCTGAAAAACCTACAAATTAATAATAATTTTCAGAAAGGTAATGATCTTACTTGATTAGCAGATTGACGTTCGTTGAGGTGAGTTAGCTCTTCGTATGAGCTTGGAATGACAGGGATGTACCTGCAGACTCTCTGATGCTCAAGTTAGTTTGTGAGCTAGAATAGGGGTTAAAGGTTGAAGAAAATTGTACCTTTGGGGACAGTGTAAAGTCCCATTATATATAGAGCAGATGCAAGTGTCGTTGTTAATGGCAGGAAGTCGTTGCTCGACAGTTACGGTTGCGGGAACCGTAACCGTTGAGCGTTGCAATGTGCAATCATGGGAGTCGTTATGATTATGTGTTTGAACTGGTGCCCATGTTGCTACGAGCACCCCCAACACGGGGAGGGGATGTGAATTAAGTAATTGACCCAATACTAAGTTGGGCTTGTTTATTGGGTCTGGACTGTTTGAGAGTATAAGCCTTTGGGCAGTCTAAATAGTAGCCCCCCAAGTCGTTGCTCTTATGATAAGAGTGATGACTTCGAGCAATAGTGAGGTCCTATGTGAGGATAGATACCATGCTCGTGGGAAGTAATTAATGGAGAGAGTGGTGCTCGCCCAATACTTGTAATTTGTGCGAAAACTTCAAGTTTTTGGAATAATAAATGTTGATGTTTCGAAGAGAACCTGACTCGTATAGAGCAGATTGTTTCGACGATGGTGCTTGCGCGATAAGCTAATAAACTTGACGTTCAACATGGAATTGTTTTTTATAGTATACTCGCATGGCACTAGGATGTAATGTGCTCACCTGAAGCTCCTTAATTCAGGGGGAACCATGCTCGCGGGGAGCTAAGTTGTAATGTGCTCGCATGGAGCTGGTTAATTCCAAGAGAATTATGCTCGCATGGAGATAAGGACTACGATGCTCGTTAAAGAGTTATTTCAAAGGAGTGCTCGCGAGGAGTAATTTATTTCCAATAGAATGGCCCTGCTCGCGAAGAGTTAGTGAAATTTTGATTAACGAGTGATGTTCGATGAAGGTTTTACCTTGTGCCCATCATAGAAACTTCTCGTGAATGGGTGTGACTATTTGGTGCCCTCGTAGATGATGTGATCGTTTGTCCTGTCATCTTTATTGCGAGTATCTCGGGGATGAGATAGAAGGGACATTACCTTTGGTAATTGGATGCCACATGTAAAGGCTAGTAATGCACTTTATTACATAGGCCCTTGAGTGTCTTTGTCAGTGTTGGTTTTTGAGGAAAAGCCATAGTCGTTAGATTCATCTTGATGTTTGGATATTTGATGAGTTTCTCATTGATCCGTTGGATTAACTAATGCAAAGATCTAGACCGTTGCTTTGTTTTAGTGAGGTATGGTCTCACTTCAGACCGTCGTATTATATGAGTGCTTCTGGGGATTTAGACTTTTTGAGGAGAAGCGTAAAAGGTTTTGGTAGTTTATTCAAAACATTTTTTACTCTTCTCCTTCAAGTGTGTTACCTTATGAGTTTTCACAAAGCTTTCGTATTCAAGGTGTTTCATATTCCATCTCTTTGAAGAGTTTTATTCTCCAGTCCATTAAAATCGGTTAGTATAACTTGCATTACTTTGTTTTTCCCTTGCTTTTATGCTATGAGTTTAGAATTGCTAAGCATGTTTCAAAGTGGAGGATGATAATGGATTGCTTCCACCATGATAGGTGATGGTTTGCAATGAAACTAGTGTTTGTTCTTAGAGAACCACTGTGTTCTAGGTAGTTTATTAATTTTTATTTGTTTTTTGATATAAATGTTTTTTGATAGGTGATGATTTTTTGCTAGCAGTCCTAAGTGATATACTATTCACTCTAAGCAGTTATTCGGTTTGCAAAAATATAAAAAAATAAAATAAAATCATTCCAGGTGTACAGATCTGAATAATGAGTATCAATACTTACAATTCTTTCTAAAAAAAAGTAAAAATTATCATGGTCTTTGCTCGGAAACATCAATAGATATGATTTTTTGAATTATGGAAATAATTAGGATATGTCGCATAAAAATGTCTCTCAAGCACTATGATTTACACGTCAAATTTGATCAATTTCCGAGTCTGTGTTCGTTTTCTCCCGAAAGTCATATTCCGTTATGAGTCCAAGATTGTCAACTAATTTGTGATGTCGTTGACAGCCTGCACACTAGTAAAAGGAGCTTCAGATTACATACAATAGAATTAGTGCTTTCATAACAGTAATGCCGCATATATGTTTATAAAGAATAATGGAGTGCATAAGGTACCTAAAAATCATACTTAGCATAAAGGAAAGATAAAAGACAAAAATACACTTGCACACTTAATCCAAAAATAGAAGACACAAATACACTTGCATACGTAATCCAAAAATTCAGCCATTCCATGAATTTTTTTATTGAACTTTTGGAATCGAGCTACTTCTTTTGTAAGATAAGCACCAAAATAAAATCATGGGAAAAGGTAGACAACTGAGAATTTATCTTTCTTTTCATTCGGGCAAAAGTTTGCGTTCTAATTCTATATCGTACATAATTGAGATATGACACACATGTTCAGAACAAGCCAGCATGCAAAGCAATCTAGTAACCTATTTTGTACTTTGAACACCAAATTAAATACTCAGTAGGTAGCTCGGAATATACCTTTATTTACACCTACAAACAACAACAACAACCAAGTCTTATCCCACTAAGTGGGTTCGGCTACATGGATCAAATTACGCCATAATATCCGAAACCATATTTGGATCCAACTCATTAACCTCTAAATCTACCTTTCTTTACACCTCCAGACAAAAATTTGTTTTCTCATTTAACATGTTACAGAATAGAGGAGAGATGTGCTACATGCACAAAAACAGGGAATGGATGTCACAAGTTGACAATTAGTGAAAGGTTAATGTACTGGCAATGATAGTCATAACTTAAAACACCATCCATGACTATTTTCAGAGAAAACAAAAACGGGTTGTTTTAAAACCTGGAATTTGACTAGTTAATTTTGTTCTCAAACAGGTAAAAATCACCTAAGGTCATCATAGTATACAAAACTACAAAACAAATTCTTGTCTCGCGGCTGAAAAAATAGCTTTCATCAGGTTAAAGCCATTCAATTAATCATCAACATCGTTATAGAAAACTACATACATACTATAATATACATACTTTATTCTCTTTATTGCATGTGAGGGACTATGAATAAAGAGAATACAAAATAAAAATTATTGAATAAAAATTATTTCTAATACATTAAGTACTAAAGCATAAGCAAAGTTATATTTACGAAGTTAAAGTAAAGACAAGCAAATTCTAGACAACATCAACTATGCAAAACATACCCACTTGGAGGTGGTGTTGGCGTGGGGCTTTGGAGTGCATAACTTAACGCCCCCAACCCCAAGTTCTCTCTTTCTCAAA
Organism: Medicago ruthenica; assembly: GCA_018208015.1. Lineage (NCBI taxonomy): Eukaryota > Viridiplantae > Streptophyta > Magnoliopsida > Fabales > Fabaceae > Medicago > Medicago ruthenica. The sequence continues at coordinate 26,510,253 of CM031374.1, read as the reverse complement.
ACTCGGTCTAGGGAGTCTCGCATCGCAGCTCTCCATGTCTCTCACGAATTTCTGTCACTCATACCTCTGTTTCTCGCGACGCTTTGCTTTTTGGGACTGTTTGATTATTCTCTTCTAATTTGGGTCTGGTCGGTGTGGTTTTTTACGAGCTATTGCATCTGTCATTCATGGCATGTGTAGTGGACTAGGTGCCATTGGTGAGGTAGTAAGCTCCTGTCTCAACAAGAGATTCAAATGCAACTGTTGGGAGTGGAAGATGCAGAAACCTTCCAAAAAATGCTTCTGGTCAAAGGATGTGGGAAATATCGATTTAAGCAATACTAAGTGACATTATCGTGAAAGATTGTATCCAACAGGTGTTTATCAATTTAAGCACCATTTGGCATGCACAAAGAAAAACGTGAACGAGTGAAGTTTCTAGGCAAGACTTTGATCTTGACAACAATGTCCCTATCCCACTTTGATAAGTTAAGAGGTCCTATCTTAACCACACAAAAGTTCTTAGAATTGGGGCTTCCGCCTAACTTGAACCCAAAAAACCGGCTTATCAGGTAAGGGCTATCCCACTTGTATCACTATTCAAGTCATATCACTATCGACTGTGAGGCTTAACACACACCCCTTACGCAAAGGACTAGATATCTAGGGTGTGAGCTGAGTGGACTGACAATGGCCTAACAATGGATGAACCAACATATCTATCATACTTTGATAACCATCTAAAATTCAGGTTAGACCTAACTTAATCCACAAAAACTTGTAAGCTGAGAGTTGTCTTGTCTACCATTTACAATCACTATTAAAGTGTGAAAAATAAGGAGAAGTTTTCTGAATGTGCTTGAGTAAACCACTCTGTTGTAGTAAGGAGAGTAGATCAGATGGAGGATAGTTAGATCACTAGAGGTAGAGGTAGACCTAGAAAAATTATGAGAAATTATTAAGAGATTAATGAGTTGGATCGAAATATGGTTTATGTTAGAACATTATGGCGTAAATTGATACACGTAGCTGACCCCGTTTAGTGGGATAAAGTTTGGTTGTTGTTGTTGTTGTTGTTGTTGTTGTGCTTGAGTAAAGCACTCAACAACCATGTTATTTATATTACACTCCATAACTAATTACATGTTATGTTTACAAGGAGAAATCAATACAAGTCCAACTCCCTAAACACAAGAATCTAAACATACATGAATGTCACTATTTCTACCATCAATGCATGACTCTACACACACCACCCTCATGCCAGGGAATTAACATCTGCAACATTACCCGGGTGGCCTGATAATGGGTGACTCAACGGATCTAGAATAGGCTCTTATATAATCTTATACATTGAGCCGGGCTTGATACAACCAACCAAACCGGCTTGTAAGATGGAAATTGCTCCCACTTATAACTATTTAAGCCATGTCACTAACAAAAACAAATAAAATGATTTAAAAATATATAAGAACAAGTCAAGCATGAATAGAACATTAAAAGACAAGGAAAAAATCATGCTAATAATCTATAGAAAAATATGATTAACCATACACATTCAACATAGATGTTCACTACAGGAATCAAGAAGTAATAGGTACCTGAACAAAAATGGCACCCCTTTCATAAGCTAATCGGTTTACAAGCCTCTCTGTTCTTTCATTGCACAGGTCACATGTAAATTGTACAAGCAAACTTCGTCTTGGAAGATTTAAGTCAATACTAGCACCCTGCATATGCAAAGTATAATAGTATATTGAGATCATAAATCTTGGACAGAGCAAATATTTGAACAGAAGATGATGATTGGTTTCTACCAACAAGATATGATTAATATTGGAAAATATATACAGACATACATACATGTGTAAAAACATACATACACAGACATAAAAAGGAAAATGACTGGTACTTCTTATTCAATATACAGTTGAGTTGATAGACGTTCAACAACAGCCATAACCATTACTTACTCCTCTATGGCGAAATGAGATAAAAACAACAATAAATTTAAAAAAAAAAAAAACTTCACTTGATAATGGATTGGTACTCACAGGAATACATTCTTGACCCTAAATATATATATATATAAAGATCAAAAGTAGGACGGGCTGGAAGCTCATGTCCATAAATATTTAATCAATAAACCAATTATTTTGAATGACCGAAGACCGATCAAACAATGTCAACATTGGTACTTTACAGATATGAAAGGATTAAATGCAGTTCGAAAAAAAATGTACATGAATCAACAAGACAAAAAATTGTTATAATTTGGTAAGCTCAAACTAAATTCAATAACTAAGGCCCATATTGGATTACTTCTTAGGCTCTATCTTATAGAAGCTTCTCAACTGAGGTGAGTATTTGGTTTCTAACTTACCTAAAGTTCATTGAAGGAGCTTTTGAAAAAGCTGACCAGCAGAAGTTAATTTAGTTATGGCCATAGGTTCGGTTTGGATTGGCTTTTGCCTTATGGGTTTAGGGTTCTTAACTAACAAAAAAGCCCTTATAAATTTATAGGTATAGTCATAGAGAAGTTAAACAAAATAGCTTCTTAAAATGTTGAGATGTAGAAGCTCTTTTCAACTAATGCAGAAAGTAATAGGTTCGAAAACTCATAACCATTATACAATTATGCAAAATTATATTCCTGCGACTGTTTGATTAATAGTTTATTCAAGCCAGTTTTAAATCCTAAACGATATCAGTTCGTGTCACAATTCATACAAACACCAGTCTACAAACAGAGCAACGGATTGGGACATTGGTTTTGAAATAGACCTGATTAACATCCTATAATTAGCACATATATAAAAAATCCTAATTCCCACCGTTTCTGTTTCTATATTACGTGTAAGTTTTACTGACACTCAATAAATCCAATCTGTACCTTGGAAACAATTCGTTTATTCCATTATTAATGAAAAGCAAGGAAACTTATGCAGGTTCGACCCTGCACTTGTTGGATAGTATTGCATTTGAATTTGCAGGGTTAACCAATAGTTTATTTACTGTTTTTAAATCACATACATTAGGAGTATCTTATCATTTTGGCAGCCTATGTATATTAGTTAACTTACAGGCTACAGCTAGCTGCAGTTTTTCAAATTCAATTCTTGCGACTCTTAACCACAAACTCTATTTTCTATAATATATTTCAAAATTTAGACTTAGTCCTCTAAAGTCTTCCCCTCCAAAATCCAACTCCCAAACATACCCTTAGGATGCGTTTGATCTGTTAAACAGTAAGTACTGGACAGAACAACACAAGATAGAGCAACACAACACAAGGCAAAACAGCCCATAACAAACTTTTTTAGAATTGAATAATTTTTGGTCTTATACAATTTACGGTGGACAAAAGGTTATGTTGGTATTTTAGACAACTTCTACGTGGGACAAAAAGTTGAGTTGTGGTTTAGTAATGGACAAAAATTTCAGTTTTAGTCATTTCCCTTGCCTCCAGTTTGTCTTGTCCATGAAACAGTTTTACAAATCAAGCATCGTACAACTGTCATGTCAGTGATTCTTTAGCAGATAAAACGCACCCGTTTTATGTATACTTCGTATTCTCTACCAACAAACTGCTCTCAGAGTTCTTTCACATTCAGACAACAAAAAATACATTTGAAAATGACAAGCAAAAAGACATTAATAATGTGTTTGTAATTTCTATACATTCAGAAAAAATGACTAACCGGATGAGAATTGTTTGATTCTGGAAGAGGGGAAGTGACAGAATCATCATTACCCAGCAAACCATGAACTGTAAGTACTCGGTGCCGACGGGGAAGCTTTTGTGGCACAATCGCGGCAACACAAAATCTTGACCTGGAAGAGGGTTTAATGGAAGGAGGGTTGAAACGGAGGGAGAGATTAGATTGGGGTTTTTTGTATGGAGAGAAAGAGGAACAAGTAAAGAGCGTTGGAAAATTGTATACTGTGCTTGCCGCCATTGATTCAAGAATCAATGATTTCGTCTTTCAGACTTCTAAATGATTTTAAACACAAGACAAAATTAGTTCTAGTTCTAGAACAAAAACCAAAAAACAATAAAATCAATCCAATTAATTGTTGTAATCATCATGCTTAATATAAATCCTAGGCAGTCTGATAAACATCTTTTGCTTGCCCTAATGCAGCCCTAACACCCAAAATGACAAATTTATCCCTGAATATCAAACCATTTCCCCCCAAATTGTTTTCTTCATTGCATTTAAACGCTTTGTCCCACCAACTAATTACACACATTTTTCAATTAGTGTGGAGTCACTCAACAACACCCTAATTAATGGGTTGCGCTACTCAATGCAGTGACAATTGGGAGACTTAAAATGTGTTTAATTTGGAATTAATTGGAATTAATTTTCGGTTAAGAGACTTAATCAGTCACTGATACAAGCGTTATTTTTCATCCGTTTACTCCTCCATTAATTCACCCGATTTGTGTTTAATTTGGAATTAATTGGAATTAATTTTCGGTTAATTGGAATTAATTTTCGGTTAAGAGACTTAATCAGTCACTGATACAAGCGTTATTTTTCATCCGTTTACTCCTCCATTAATTCACCCGATTTGTGTTTAATTTGGAATTAATTGGAATTGATTTTCGGTTAATTGAAATTAATTTTAGGGTTACAATGTGTTTAATTTGGAATTAATTGGAATTAATTTTCGGTTAATTGGAATTAATTTTCGGTTAAGAGACTTAATCAGTCACTGATGCAAGCGTTATTTTTCATCTGTTTCCTCCTCCATTAATTCACCCGATTTGTGTTTAATTTGGAATTAATTGGAATTAATTTTCGGTTAATTGGAATTAATTTTAGGGTTAAAATGTGTTTAATTTGGAATTAATTGGAATTAATTTTCGGTTAATTGGAATTAATTTTCGGTTAAGAGACTTAATCAGTCAACCACTATATATGGTTCTATAGTATCCAAAAACTTAGAAACTCCATCAACACTTTTCATCCAATCAAAATTTGAGATCAATAGCAATGGCTGAAAACAGAATGGTTATCAAAAGACCAATTTTAGGAGGTTTTGAAACTCTTCATGTCCCTGGACAGGTATATCAGTGGATAGCAGTTTTCCTTTATTTCAAAATCTGAAAAACGTGTAACATATTCCTTCACTCCACATCTTTACATGTTCATTAAATATTTCAATCATTCTATTAATCTGATGATTTTGTTTCTTATTTTTTCATAGGAATATGGAGAGATTAACCCTAAATTCTTAGAGGAATTTGAAGAGGAGTTAGGAACTAAATGGAACTTGATAGATAGCCAGGGAAATTCACATTTTGTGGTGTTTAATGGAGATTATGCCAGACCACTGCTAACTGATGGATGGAGTGGCTTGAGGAACTTTTATAAATTTGATGGTCAAAAACAGGTTTTTCTTAACTATGTTGGAAGAGATCGCTTTTTCTCTGTCATTGGAAAATCATGTGAGGAATCTGATATGGTTCCATCCTTTCATAGTTTAAGCACAAAGCCTGATAAATCTGTCTTCTTTGAGATCACTCTTGATCACCTTGACATGTCTCACCCATCACATTTAGTTGAGTTTCAAAACCATACTTATTTCATTATCAATATTTTGTGACTATCATATTGATATGTATTTTAACCATAGTTTTCATTTCTCTCTCTTTTGTTTAGATCATTAGCCAAGACTTTGAGAAATTCCTTTCGGACAGTGATTTTGATCATCTCATTTTGTGTGGAGATCATAACTCTCCAAGATCTATGTGTGAAATCAGATTTCGCAATCAGTATCAGATTTTATCAACACTTGAACTAGGATGGGAATCTTTCTGCCTTCAAAATGGATTCCAGGCAGGAGACACAATCCGTTTTAAGTTCTTTGAAGGAATTTTCAGCTACTTTGTGCATGTGTTCAAGATTGCTCCTTAGGCTTCTACAATATCAATCCTAATCTCTTCTGTTTTGTTTAGTTATCAAATTAAGTTTCAGTTGATACATATCTTATGGACCCTTTTCAGAAGTTTAATTTCGGTTGGGAACAAATATATAAGGTATGTTGCATAATATATAGATCGGACATATATATTGGCAGGAAAAGTAATAGATCTTTATTCCTTATATACAAATCTTAAAACGTCAATGCAATTAATAAAATAAGTTTCAACACTCACTTAATTTACACATGTTCAAATATTCAAACAAATTAACTGTAAATATAAATGGAAACAATTTGGTCAAAAATGTGTTGTCGTCAAGGTTTTGTTACTGCCTATATCCTATCATTGAAATTTTTATAGAACTTCTAAAATTAGTCCCCAATTAGAATTTTCAAAGTTGTCTTAGTAAGTTTTTATCTTTGTTATCTAGATTTTTTTATATTCCTATGTTAGACATTTAAATACATAATTCTAATGTTCATTGACACTGTTAAATTAAATTCATCGTCTGATTTTAATATTCGTCGACAATTCAAATTAAATTTCATCGACATAGATTTTTATATTTCTCCACAAAACATTTATAAATATCATTTTTATTTTTTTGATAGCCAAAAAAATAATAATATAACCAATTTGAAGTAGTTTGATAACATAATATTGAATGTAACTATAAAAATAATAATATAACCAATTTGATATTTATATATGAAACTCTAAAAAACCCGTGCATCGCACGGGTTAGAGTCTAGTTTTTTTAATATTTTTATGTTATAAGTATACCCTTATATTTGTCAAAAAAAATCATGCACTTATAAAAAAAATTACAAAATACCCATATAAAAATTGTTAAGCATTAAATACATTCATTTATAAAAAAAAAAAAAAAACATGCCCTTAAAAGAAATGACAAAATACCCATACAAATACAATTTAACTTATTTCATTGATCAACATAGTCATGATACAAAGTGGAATATAATCATGAGTGTGGTGACTAGCATAAGTCAATGTCACTCTAGTTAACAACTGAGCAACAATGTTGGTTTGTCCTGGATAAAACTTAACCTAAAGTTTGGTACAGAAAAAAGTAGCTTCCTACAAGAATTTAGAATAGCACCAAATTATGTTGTTGTCGATCGTGCTCGACCCTTTTCATTCTCTAATAGGGATGGCAATGGGTACCCAATGGGTAGGTACTACAGTGCTCTTTCCCATATCTGCGTCTATAAAAATATACCTGTACCCGAGCATGTATCCTGGTGGGCAATAACCTTGGTGCCCCTCCCATATCCTATGGGTACCTAAGTGTCCATACCCGCACTTTAATTACGAAAAGACACTAAAAATATCACAATTGAAACAAAACTATGGTCAAAAAAATTTTAAATCAACTCATAAAATAGTACGAATCATAGTATTTATCCAAATAAAAACATCAAAATATCCCTAAATTTGTTTACACCAATAGAAGGGAGCGGTTACTGAATTAAGTAGTTTTTAGGTTTAGGTTTAAATAGCTAAATAAACTAATTAATTATACACCAAAAATAAATAAATTATTTACCGTATTATATAAATATGTATATGCGGGGTTGGGCAGTATAGTACTCTTACCCGTGCGTATACCCATTTGAATTTGCGGTTAATTACCCGGGGTTATACCCTACCCTTTACGGATACCCATCGGGACTGAATCCAATTGTCATCGCTATTCTCTATGCATCCTCTATTAAGCTTTCAAGTTGTCATCCACTTGTGCAAATGATCCCTTGTTGCATGTAAAACTATCATTGACAGAGTATCAACATCTTCCCATATCATCTCGTTCTCCCTCTTCCAAGTACACAATGCTATGTCAATAGTAATAACTTGTTTAGGTGATAGGAATTCCAATAGATCAAAATATAGAAAATCAAAGGCATTTGCCTTGTCCCTAAGATCACTTGTTTAAACCCGCTGTAGTTTGCTCTTTGGCTCGTCTAATTAGTTATTTTGATGATTGTTATGTTTTTATTTAGCTAGATTAGTTACCATTGTGAAGCACCATGTTAATCTAAGTCTCTCCAAAAACATGATCACCAACTTTTCACTAATGGTGATCAACTTGATCACCATTAGTGAAAAGTTTGAGAACAAGTTGGTGATCATGTTTTTGAAATCTCTTTTTGATCTTTTGATTCAATTCATTTTTTGCTTTACACAAAATGAATCGATTCATTTTATGTTTCTGTTTTGGCGATTTGATTCAAATTCATAAAAGGAAGCAATGAATTGAATCATTTTCATTCGAATCAAATCTCAATAGTAAGCATTTTGAATCGAATCATTTTCCTCTCTAGAGTTGTGATTCGAATCAAATTTATGGTGATTCGAATCAATCTCCATCTGAAAATCACTGAATCGAATCATAGTTCATGGGTAACAATTCAATCTTCATGGCAACTCAGATGTTGGTTTTCAAACTATTGAATCATATCATGATTTTCTTTAATCGAATCAAATGTTGTTTTTCAGTATTATTTTGAGCCAAATTTGTTCCTAACTCACTCACATATATATACTTTCCTCCACTCTTTCCCTCATTCATTGAATCAATTTGCAAAAACTCTCAAGTTTTTTTCTTTCTCCTTTTCTACAACTTCTTCAGCTTAAACACTTTTTCTAAGAAAACTTGTCGGATCAGAGATATTGTTTGATGGGGTGCTATAGGATAATTGTAAGATTGGTTTCATTCAAGGATCTTGGTGGAGCATCAAAGATCCAAAGGAAATGGAGGTATTTTTAACCTCCAAAGGTAATTGCGGGGGTTATTTCTCATTTAATCAAGGTTCAAGGGGATCGAAGCTAGGACGTAGCAAAGAAGATTTCTTGAGAAAGAAGATCAAAGGATTTCATGCAAGCTTCAACTTCGAAGACCCTTAGGATCATTTAATTTTAAGAGAGCTTGAAGATTGGAAGCTTTTCGAGTGATTACTTAGCATAGAATAGTTAGGATCGGGTTGATTCGGAAATTCAACGAACCTTTGTAATTAACTTTGTAATGTCAAACATTCTAGTGAAAGCCCATAGAGGAGACATTTTTCTCTACAGAGAGAAGATGTACCCTTTGGCGAGGACGATAAGGGGAACTTCTATAAATTGGTGTTCTCTTCTTCTTTCTCTTTATTTCTTGCAACTTATACTTTGATATATGCTTATTGATTAATTAGGTTAGCTGATTCACATGCTTAGTGATTGAATTACTCGAAAATTTGAATTGAAAACCTAGTTGATAGTTCAATCACTATACATAGTTGAAATTAACCTTTTGATTGATTCATCATATATCAAATATTTTTGTTTTTTGTGGTAGAGTTTAATTTCATAAGTTTAGATTTGGTTTGACATTGTTCTTGGGTTTGTGGATAACATTGTGTATCAAAGTTTGATTGGTTAATAACAATTCAAGTGTGAATTTCTTTTTCTAAGTTGAATTGTCATTTTATCATTGCTTATCTTGTTATCATTCGAAGCTAGTGCATAATTTCATAGTCATTTGATTTCCAAAAAGTTGATAAAACCACATTTTCGAAAAAGATTTTAAAAAGGATAATCTATTAACTCCCCTCCTCCAGATTATCGTTGTATATGTCATATCGACCAACGCCCTCTTCCATCCATATCTCTTGTGTTTTCCTGCACCCAAAAAACACATTTTTATGTGCAGTGTACCCCTCTATGTTAAAGTCGTTGTTAGCTACGTAACAATTCTCTCGCTACCCTCCATGGAAAAACCTTCATTCTTTGAGGTATTTTCAAACCCGCATAACTTTTTTCCAATCTCCTCCCTTCTAGTATTCACAGATGTCAATCAACTGTTCTGTGGTGTAGAAGTATCCAAATTTTACACTATAGATTTCATTATGACTAAATTTCCAATTCATTGTATCTTCTTGCTCCTCTTCATATAGCGGTGTTGACAAAATACTAAAGGAAATGGTAACATTGAATATTTCCTCAATAAAGCTCTTCGTCTACTCATTCCTATCTGGTTCAATAAGATCCAAGACATACAATTTTTGTAAACTTGGATTTATCGGACTAGTTACATGAAAACTATCCTTCTCTTTTACCAAAGCATCCTTCTACACACTAATATTCCTCTCATTTCAAAAACACCGTTCCAAACCTCCTTTAACCATTACTCGTGAAGTATGGATACTACGTCATATAAAACTTGGGTTATGAGCTAATTTGGCCCTCATGGTCGGATTTAGGCAAGTGTATTTGGACTATCAATCTTATCATCTAGGGCACAAAGCCCTCCAGAAGGGCTTGGCGCCCTTAAGAAAGGGCTCAGCGCCCTCCACAAGGGCCAGAAGGGCCTTAGGCGAGCTCGCCAGGGGCGCCGCCTCAGAGAGCCTCTAAAAGCCTCTAGAGCGCTCTAGAGCGCTCTAAGCGTAGCTTTGGGCCCAAGCTATTTGAGGCCAAAGCCACGGAAAACCAAGTCTTATAAATACCCACTTGAGAGGCATTCTCAAGGCATCACTAAAAGAGACTAAACCCTAGTTTTCTAGATTGTACTCTCTGCAAGTACAGTTGGCGCCCAACGTGGGGCCTAGTACAGTTGACGCCCACCGTGGGGCCTCGGTAAAACTAACCTAGGCTGCACCCAAAAAAATCATGTCGAGGTAACCCTGGGTTTCGATGTCGCATTCGCAAACCCCATCGTCGGTGATGTCGCCAAGAATCACATCAATGTCATCTTTGGAGGCATAGACAACCATGTCCACGTTATTCATACCTCAGGTTATCTCGTTTCAATATTCTTATTCACCTCATGTCCATCGTTCCAATATTCTTATTCCACTGTTTCGAACTTTCATATTTGTTTTTTATTTAAATCCATTGCTTCGTAACTACGATAATCTCGTTATAGAAAAGGCAATCGGAATTGAATCCCAAATCAAAATATGTATAGACCTATGAATTCATAATGTGTCACGCTATACAACTGATAACACGTTTTATGTTGTATCGAAAACGACAAAACATGTTTTTATGTGGTATCGGAAGTAAACGTGTTTCGATCATACCGAAGCATATATAATTTCCATTCTAAATTGGTAATCAATGATTTCAACCCATGTTATATGAATGTATATGGGACTGGATTGAATTCCTCGGTTTTTTGTTTCCTTATTATTATAGCCAACTAATTACAATGTTGCATACGATTAAAGACTACTTTATCTATGTTGGTTACTTTAAAGTTCGGAAGTAACGTTGTTTTCAGAAAAATAACAGACAGGATGTAGACAAGCTCCCCAAGGACGAAATTAAAAAATATCTCACCAAACAACGCGCCGGAAATAAAACCGTGGAAAAAGAATGCATATGGAAGCAACGGTCCCGCCATGAAGAACATGAAGATGAAACGCAAGATTAGTCTAACATTTTTCAATCTTGAGATTTGTTTTGCAGGTTTTAAACGAGCCCTACTTTCTTAGATGTTTGTCTCATTCTCTCTCTACTTTATGTCTTGCAGTATCTACGAAAATGCAACTGGGCGATGAAAACGCACAACTCGTCTACAATCTACACATGAAAATACCTAACCCCACAAGGGCTCTAGGTCGTCTACAATCTACAAATGAAAAATCCTAACCCCACGAGGGCTCTAGGTCGTCTACAATCTACAAATGAAAAAATCCTAACCCCACGAGGGCTCTAGGTCGTCTACAATCTACAAATGAAAAAATCCTAACCCCACGAGGGCTCTAGATCGTCTACAATCTGTAGTACCCTAATTTTGTCCTACGCATTTTAAAACAAAAAAATCAAAAAAAATCAAAGAGGGGAAAAAGTCAAAAGTCAACAAAAGTCAACAGAAAAGTCAACTTTTCAAAATTGAGGACTTCGCACTGCGAAGTCTGCGATTTTTCTGCAGATTTTTGGTTTCTTGGATTTAATTCCAGAATTTGTTGCATATCATTTCCATAATTATTTTAAGTAGCATTCATGGCTAATTGGGCCAAGCAAAGCCAGAGTTGAAGGACTTGCCATTAATGCCAAGGTTGGAAGCTTTTTCTTCCAACCTAGCATGTGACAAGCAAGTGGGCTTGCCCTTGGGCAGCTCTAGTCCCTCCCAGGTGACCTGCTAACCACCACAAGGTTGCCAGCCACCTGCTTGAGGACTTTCCTCCTGCTTGCTCCCCCCAAAACCAGTCAAACCAGCTGGATTTTTCACTTAAAAAACCATGATTGCCTACTCTGTTTTGCAGCAGCTTTTCACCCTCTCACACCAGCCAATTATAGCCTTTTTCATCCTTCAATCTCTGCACATTACAGTGCACGTTTTCATTGACCAACCATTGAGATTGCAAGGATTGATCCCCAAGCATTAGCCAATTGCAAATCAGCTTTGTTCTTCATCATTACCTTCTAGAATTAGTTGAATTTGTGGCTGAAATCAGGCTGAGTCTTGCCCCTTGGTACAAGGCAAGGTTGCCTCTATCCATTAGCATTTAATGCAAAGGGATTCAGCTTGATCTTAGCCACAAATCAGCTGAATTTTGGGATTGTGTAATGATGACAAAGATTTGGTTTTGGCCTATAAATAGAAGGCAATGCCCAAGGATTAAACACAGTTAACAACAGCATTTCAAGAGCAGAAACTCTACTCATTTTAGCCTACAAAACTCCACAAAATAACCAGAAACAATCAATCCAACACAAAGCTTACAAAAGTTCAAGTTCATCACAAATCTTCAAAACCTTTGTGAAAGCCTTCAACCAAATCAAACCAAGTGCAGCTGGAGCTTTGCTAAGGAGTTCTGTAAGTTTCTAAGCACTTATCTTGCATTTACAATTGTGTTTGCATAGCTATTTGGCTCAAAACCTCTTTGTCCTAAAAAACCCCTTTTGAATTCCAAAGAAATCCCAAGGTTTTCAAAACATCAAAACTGGTTTGTCCAGCCTTTTTCACCCCAAAAACTCAAAGTTTTTCACCCCCCTATAAGGTCTTGAGTGTGTTCAGAAGTTGTTTCTGAACAAAAGTTCAGAAACAGCTTCTGAACCCAAAATTTCGCATGCTTCGCAGTGCGAAGTCATGGTCGCAGTGCGACCATGACAGAACTCAGAACCTGAGTTTTTTGTGTCAAAACAACCAATTTTTGAGGTTCTAGCCCCAGAGCTCAGAACCTAAGAGTTTTTAAACCCATGTTCTTCAAACCATAACAAGGTTTTTGCATAATTTTGGCAAAATCACAAGTTCGTATGACCATTTTGTGGTTAACTTGCAAAGCAAGTTATGTTCCCAAACTTTCAAAACCACATGAACAAACAAGCTATGTTCATCTTTTCAATCTAAACTTGAACAATAAATATTGTTCATGATGTTCAAAACTCAAAGATGAACATACACCGTTTACGTTCGCATTTTCGCAAAATGAGACGAACTTGCGCGTTTTTTAGCAAATTTGCTAAACCTTCCCATTTTGGGTTTTCAAACCATATGTTTTGTAACACCTTGGGATTTCTAAAGGATTCAACCCAAAAACATGAATGAAAAAGGGATGGTGTGACGTATGTCTCTCCATCGCCCCGATTGTACGAATGCGTGACGTATGTCTCGTCGCTCGGACAATCGTCATTCCCTTTTTTCAATATGTACAACCCCAACCAAACCAAATCTTGGCCCCTTGTGGTCAATCCAAGCCTTTTGGTCCCCCGTTGGCCATTAGACTCAACTCCTCGACTCGTTTGAGTCCACTCGGTCAATGTTTGACTTATATGAGTCCATTGTACCTCTCTTGGTCCCATAGCGACCAATTTCAACCCTCTACCCTAACGGACGTACCTTTTAACAATTCTAATGCGATTCGCGAACGAACGCTTAATAAGTCTCCAAGCGCGAGCATACAAGCTACGTTTAATCACAAGAATTTGGTTAAAACATCGTCCAATTAAAAACAACCAACACATATACGTTTTTCTACCAAAGAACTACGTATGCTTTGAATTCTCCGACTACCGGGAGATACGTAGGAGCAAGATCGACATCTTGTCAAGCACAATAATAAAAAACTTTTTTTCTTTTCTTTCGTTTGTTTTTATCTCTTTCCCCCCTTTTATTATGTTTTTAACATAAATGAACATGCACGCAAAGTATTTAAAAAACAATTCAAGCTTTAACCAAATAGAAGGTTCCCGTTGAGTACAACGGACGTGAGGGGTGCTAATACCTTCCCCTTGCGTAACCGACTCCCGAACCCGACAATGGTTGCGATGACCTAATCCTTATCCTCATCGTCAAAAGGGTTTTATTATCGTTTCCCTTTACAACAAAAAAAACTTAAGGGTTTATCAACGTTCCCTTTACACAAAAACTTTGGTGGCGGCTTCACAAAGGCCCTCCGAGCGTTCGAGGACGTCCTCGGAGGATTTGCGCGTCTTTTTCCCGAGGAAAAAAACGAGGTGCGCACAGCTGGCGACTTCACTGGGGACCCTGTTCCCACTAGCGAGTCGAGCCTAACCTATTTGGGTTAAAGCCAATTGTTTTATTTTCTTTGCGTGCCATGTTTATTTATTTTATTCATACATGCTATATTTATGCTTTATGTTTATATTTGCTTTAATTGCTTTATATTCATATCATATATATCAAATGCGGGGGTTACTTGAGTGATGTTACTCCACATTGTTCGGGTTAATGCCGGACGTGTGAGGCTCTCTACCCGAGCTTGAGAAAAACACTAAGTTAGAAGGAGGTTGTGTGCGGAAGCCCGCGTTGACGTATGTCCGTGAGGTGGGATGTCCAACCCCGCTTAGATGAGATTTTCACGTGGAATTAATTGAAGTCATGTCGACGTATGTCCATAGACAACCCTAATTCCATGTGAGGTCTATGACTCTAAGGACCTCTTCTTAGGAGATTTCACAATTTAGAGCCTACATGTGAGGATGGGGGGAAGTTCCGAACCTTCATAAACCATACCCTTGCATAACATTTGCATTCATGAAAGTAATTTTCGCATCGTTTTGCTTTATAGGAGTTTAAAAAGAACGAACAAATATTAGCAAAAAAAGAATATGGATTCCGGGAACAAGAATACGCTCGCCTTCAAAATTAAAGCTCCTAGGGTGGAAAGTTTATTAGCTCTAAGCAAGAGGCTCTCTTCGGTCCACAAGAACATCTTCGAGGCAAGCTATGGGCTAATCCTTGATCTTTTACCCATAAGAATAGATTCAACCGCCTTAACCACTTTGGCGCAATTCTTCGACCCACCTCTACGGTGCTTCACATTTCAAGACTTCCAACTAGCGCCAACTTTGGAAGAGTTTGAGAAGATTTTGGGTTGTAGTATGAAGGGTCATGAACTCTATCTCGGTCCGGGAAAGGATCCCACATTTGAAGCCATCGCCGAATCCCTATACCTCGACACCCAAGAAGTGGCATCTAACTTGGAAGTTAGAGGAAACCTTAAGGGCTTTTCAAGAAAGTTTTTGGAAGCCAAAGCTCGGGATTTACTAGCCAACAAAGAGGTAATGGCCTTCAACGCCATCTTAGCCCTCTTAGTCTACGGGATTGTTTTATTCCCCAACATGGATGATTTCGTAGACTTTCCGGCTCTAGAGGTGTTTATGACTAAAAATCCAGTTCCTACAATCTTAGCGGATTTTTATCATACCCTCTACTCAAGGCATGAACAAGCAAGGGGACGCAAAATTACTTGTTGCACTCCCGTGGTGCAAATTTGGATGATGTCCCACATGCCAAGAAACCGAGACTTTGCGGAAAACCGGGCCAAGCTCAAATGGTCGCAACGGATGACAACCCTCGCCGAGAAGGACATCCATTGGTTTTCACCAAACTTAGAGGACCCGGAAATTATCCTCAGCTGCGGGGACTTCCCCAACGTACCCCTCATTGGTACTAAGGGATGCATTAATTACAATCCGGTCCTTTCTCTCCGACAACTAGGTTTTTCAATGGAAGATAAACCTAACGACCTTTTGTTGGAAGCTTTCTACCTAAGGGAAGGCGATCAAGACCCGGCATTGCTAGAGAGAATCTGGGGAGCATGGAGCCAAGTACGCAAGGGAAGGGTCGGCAAGAGAAACTGTGTCGCCAAACCCCTTTATACTCAATGGGTGAAGGAGAGGGTCAAAGCAATCAAGTTACCCTTCGCGGTCATAAACCCTCCAAAACCTCCTACACCTAAACCTATTGCAATCATTCCCAACAAAGAAGTGGAGGACCTCAAGGCTAAAATTCAAGAACTCCAAAACAAAAACGGAGACTTAGAATTGAAGCACCTCCAAGCTTTAGGAGAAATTACTAGGACGAAGAGAGATCGTGATGAAGTATCACATTCTCTCCTAGTATGCCAAAAACGGCTAAGAACCTCCGAAGGGAAAAGGGATTGGATAGGAGGCGGCTTGGTTAGTGCGGATGCCAACCTTGTTGCCAAGGACGAAGAGTTGGAAAGAATCTTACATTCCAACCAAGAGCTCAAGAAGTTTGGCGAACTAGCCATCGAAGCTCAACGGAAATGGAGGTTGAAATTTCAAGAGAAAAATCAACAGCTCCAAGAAGTAGTGAAAGACTACAAAGAGCAGCTTCAAGCCGAACGCGTCCAGCGGCAAAGACATGAGAGTCTCTCTCATCAAGGGAGGCTAAAGTGCAATCATCTCGAAGAAGACATCAAGAAATTCGAAGAGTACTTCGACAAGATTGCAAGAGCTCATGGGGACCACATTGCACAACTACACGATGAAATTAGAAGTGCAAGAGTCAAGCTAGACCAGCGCAAGGAAGTGATTGAGTATGTATGGCAAGACGCCACCCGATTAAGTGAGGATTTCACTAAATTGGTTGCATTCTCAAATTTGGTGATCACCCAACTTCCAAAGAAGCTAGCGGAGGCCGAGATGGTCATGCCCTACTTTGTCATCCCTATGGAGATCCGGAAGTTTATGAAGTTCTGCAAGGACACCATAGATTTCTATAGGGAGGAGATGAGCAAAGCCGAGAAGCGAGCGGCTATTTGATTTGTAATAGCATTAGTTACACTTTGTAAACAAATGTTATTTAATCAAATATATTTTGAAGTATAATCAATTTCCCGGTCTTTAATATTTTGAATTGCTAAATATTAATCGTGCACCTTTAAACTCCATAAAGCAAAAAAAAAACACGCATATTAAGCATACATACATCCACATGCATCTTCATGCATTTTTTCAAAAAAAAACTCATTCATTTCCCTAAAAACAGTTCAAAGCAATCATAGCCCGAAAACCCCGAAAGCCCTCGGTCCAAGAATCAGATATTCAACACTCGTACGGAACACGAGCTAACAAACAAAGGATCATGGACAATTTGGAACAAACTCAAGCGGCTTTGAGAGAAGAGGTTGATGGAATGAAGGGAAAAATGGATCAGATGCTAGAGTTAATGCAAGCTCTATCGGCACGAGAAAGCCACCCTCGCCCAACAACGAATGCATCCAATGTGCAATGGCCTCCTTATGGCCTACCTGTGAATTATACCCCTCCATTTGAAAATGAGGGTCAAGGACCACCTCCACCACCGTTCACAATCCCCGTAAGGAATGAAGAGCGTCGTCCTCAAGGAACTTCCACTACTCAGCATGAAGTAATTCCCCATGATGTGGAAAATAGCCAGCTAAGGCAATCTGCTCCCGACACCACCCACCAAGACAATGATACCGCCCAAATGTATCGAGTTTTGGAAGAAAGGTTGAAAGCTGTCGAAGGGTTCAGCTCATATGGTGCCCACAATGCCTTGGATATGTGCCTAGTGCCCGATGTGGTAATTCCTCCGAAGTTCAAAGCACCGGACTTCGAGAAATACAAAGGAATTCAATGCCCTCGGAACCATCTAAGGATGTTCTGTAGGAAGATGGCAGCCTACGCAATGAACGAGAAACTCATGGTGCATGTGTTTCAAGATAGTTTAAGCGGAGCGTCCTTGGATTGGTACATGCAGCTCGAGCGTACTCATGTCCAAACTTGGAAGGATCTAGCCGATGCCTTCCTAAAGCAATATAAATATAATTTGGACATGGCTCCAAACAGGATGCAACTACAAAATCTCCTGCAAAGAAGCAACGAGTCCTTCAAGGAGTACGCTCAGCGGTGGAGAGAACTAGCTTCTCGTGTACAACCACCACTATTGGAAAGAGAACTTGTTGACACCTTTATGGGCACACTTCAAGGCCCATATTACGACAAGATGATTGGAAGCACGTCTGCCGGTTTCTCCGATCTAGTCATGGTCGGTGAAAGAATAGAAGACGGAGTGAAGAGAGGAAAAATCCAAGGCTCTTCAGAAGCTCAAAGTGGAGCTAGAAAGCCCCCCAGCAACTTTCACAAAAAGAAAGAGGGGGAGACAAATGCCAGTCTAATGGGACCATCCTACCCACCACCGAATCAAATGCCTCACTACCACTATCCTTATGTGGCAGCAGCAACGGCTCAAGGGCGTTACTCACCTCAAGTAATTCCCGCAACTCCACCTCGACAACCAGTAGTGTTGCCGCAGCAAAATCAACAGCAACAGCAACAAGGCGGGTACCCATCAAAGAATCAAGCGAGCTCAAGGAACAGTTATTTTAATAGGCAGTTTGATCCTGTACCTATGTCTTATGGTCAAATCCTGCCATACCTAATCTAAAAGGGTATGGTCGAGACAAGACTACTACCACCAATGTCGCCACCATATCCACAGTGGTACGACGCAAATGCCAAATGTGATTTCCACGCAGGATCCGTGGGGCACAATGTCGAAAACTGTAGAGTTTTCAAACACAAGGTACAGGATCTTATTGACAAGAAGTTGTTATCCTTCAAAGAGGAAAGCCCCAATGTGAAGAACAACCCATTGCCGGGGCATGCGGGTCCTTCTGTAAATGCGGTGGAGGAACAAAGGGACTTTGGTCCAGTCAAAAGGGTATCCAATGTTAAGACTCCCCTGTCGACTATAAGGGAGCGTTTAACCGGCTTTGGATTATTCGAGGAAATGCACGCCAACTGTGAAGCCTGCAAGGTCAACCCGAATGAGTGCGAAGAGTTGAAGAGCTGTCTTCAAGAGTTAATGGACCAAGGTTGGATCCAAATTGGCTATATAAAGGAGGGCACGGACGTTGCTACCTTAGAGTCTAACGGCCCAAAACCTCTCGAGATCCCATACCAAAGGAGAGAGGTACCAACACCAATACAACCCATAACATTCCACGTACCTGCACCCTTCTCTTTTGAAAGCACAAAGAGGGTACCTTGGAATTACCAACCTGTGGCCTATGTGGAAGGAAAACCACTAGCCAAAATCGAGCCCAACATCACTAACATTACCGGTGTTGGAGGAATGACTAGAAGCGGTAGAGTCTTCGCTCCGAAAGAACTCGGAAAGATGCCAGCCGTACTACCAAGAGAACCGCTCAAAGAAAAGAGCGTGGAGGAAAAGGAGAACCAAGCGGGGCCTTCTCAAAAGACAATCCCGCAAAAAGAGGCCGAAGAGTTCCTAAGGATAATTCAAAAGAGCGAGTACAAGATCATTGACCAGTTAGGTCAAACTCCCTCCAAGATCTCCATGCTATCCTTACTACTAAGCTCGGAAGCACACCGAGAAGCACTACTGCGGATCCTCAGTGAGGCACATGTCACCAAGGACATTCCGGTGGACCAATTCGACGGGATAGTCGGAAATATTACCTCAAGTAGGTACTTGGGTTTCAATGGCGATGAGCTACCCGACGAGGGGCACATTCATAATCGCGCCTTACATATCTCCGTGAAATGCATGGACCACATCCTCTCAAGAGTGCTAGTGGACACGGGGTCGTCATTGAATGTCATGCCCAAGACCACCCTCCTCAAACTATCATGTGAAGGGACCGTGATGAAGCCCAGCGCCTTGGTCGTAAAAGCTTTCGATGGGTCAAGAAGAGCCGTTATGGGGGAGATCGACTTACCAGTCCAAATCGGACCTAAGGTTTTCACCATAACCTTCCAAGTCATGGATATTAATCCAACATACAGTTGTCTTCTCGGACGACCATGGATCCATGCGGCCGGAGCCATTACCTCTACCCTTCACCAGAAGCTGAAATTCATCATTGATAACCAAATGATTGTAGTTTCCGGGCAAGAGGACATGATGGTAAGCCATCTCTCATCTTTCCGTTATATAGAAACGGATGAAGAAGCTGTGGACGTCCCATTCCAATCTTTGGAAGTGGCGAATGTCGTGACATTGAGCTCGAAGCCCAAGGAAGAGGCTAGGACAGCCATGTCATCATGGAGGGCGATAAGAGAGGCCCTAGAAGAAAGCCGACCCTCCGGATGGGGCAAGTTAGTGGACATACCGGAGAAGAAAAATCGCTTCGGGTTGGGGTATCATCCATCAGCCGGAACTTTCTCAAAGCCTTCAAAGCAAGGGATCCTCCCCATTTCGGAAACATTCATCAGTGCGAGGTTTATCCATGAAGATCAAGTGGCTCTACTCGAAGACGTAGACGAAGACGTGCCCGATTTGGTGTACCGTTGCGCTTCGGATGAAGCTTTGAACAATTGGAGGGCTATCGCAATTCCCGAGATCATTACCAGGATCAAGTAATAAACCATGTTTGTTTGCTTTTTTTACTTTTAAAATCATTTAGCTCTGCCCAAGGCAAATGATTAGTCGTGTGGGGCCCCCATGTTTTAAAAGTTGTTTACAATCATGAATAAAAACAATCTTTTATGTTCATTTGAGTCTTTTTCTTTTTGCATTTGTTTTAAAAAAAAAATTTCTACAAAAAGCCTAAAAAAAATCATACTCATGCAGATCTACAAATCCACCCTCCAAAAACAACACTGCCTTAATCCCTTATGACTTCGATTTCCCGATTAATCAAACGGAAGATGATGAAGAGGACGATTATGAACCGCCTGAAGAATTGTCTAGACTTGCAAATCAAGGGGATAGGGTAATACAACCTCACCAAGAATCAGTTGAAAAGGTCAACTTGGGGACCGAAGAGGATAAGAAAGAGGTCAAGATAGGAGCCTCCCTGCACGAGGATGTGAAAGGAAAGTTGATCAAGCTTCTGCAAGAGTACGTGGACGTATTCGCTTGGTCGTATCAAGACATGCCGGGTTTAGACCCTAACATCGTTGTACACAAGCTGCCACTCAAGCCGGAATGCCCGCCAGTGAAGCAGAAATTGAGAAGAACTCGACCCGATATGGCTCTCAAGATCAGAGAGGAGGTCAAAAAGCAATTCGATGCCGGCTTCTTAGCTGTAACCAAGTATCCAACATGGGTTGCAAACATTGTGCCAGTTCCGAAGAAGGATGGCAAGGTGAGAATGTGTGTGGATTATCGGGACTTGAATAGAGCAAGCCCAAAGGATGATTTCCCGCTACCACACATCGACATATTGGTGGACAACACAGCCCAATTCTCAGTCTTTTCCTTTATGGATGGCTTCTCGGGATATAACCAAATCAAGATGGCTCCAGAGGACATGGAGAAAACTACATTCATCACCCCATGGGGAACATTCTGCTATAAGGTAATGCCTTTCGGATTAACAAATGCCGGGGCAACATACCAAAGAGCAATGGTGACTCTTTTCCACGACATGATTCATAAGGAAATTGAGGTCTACGTCGACGATATGATTGCCAAATCCCAAACGGAAGAGGATCATCTAGTCCATCTACAAAAGCTTTTCGAACGCCTAAGAAAGTTCAAGCTGCGCTTAAATCCTAACAAGTGCACATTTGGCGTTAGATCCGGGAAGTTATTGGGCTTCATCGTCAGCCAAAAAGGTATTGAAGTGGATCCTGATAAGGTGAAGGCCATCCAAGAAATGCCAGCGCCAAATACCGAGAAAGAAGTCCGGGGTTTCTTAGGAAGATTGAATTACATCGCCAGGTTCATCTCACACATGACAGCTACCTGCGAACCAATCTTCAAGCTGCTAAGGAAAAACCAAGCCGTTCATTGGAATGAGGATTGCCAAGAGGCGTTTGATAAGATCAAACAATACCTGCAAGAACCACCGATTTTAATACCTCCGGTTCCGGGTAAACCCCTCATCTTATACCTAACCGTACTTGAAGGATCAATGGGTTGTGTGTTAGGACAACAAGATGAAACGGGAAGAAAAGAGCACGCAATCTACTACCTAAGCAAGAAGTTTACCGACTGTGAAACAAGGTATACTTCACTTGAAAAGACTTGCTGCGCTTTAGCATGGGCTGCTCGATGTCTAAGGCAATACATGTTGACCCATACAACTTGGTTGATATCGAAGATGGATCCCATCAAGTACATCTTCGAAAAGCCTGCCCTCACAGGGAAGATAGCCCGTTGGCAAATGCTGCTGTCCGAGTACGACATCCAATATGTTGCTCAAAAAGCCATCAAAGGGAGTGTTTTATCCGAGCACCTTGCTCACCAACCATTGGAGGATTATCAACCCATACAATTCGACTTCCCAGACGAAGATGTCGTAGCTTTGAATGACGAAGAAGTCACAAGCGATGATGAAGGGCCAGAGCCAGGAGCTCAATGGAAGCTCGCTTTCGACGGCGCCTCAAATGCCATGGGACACGGTATCGGAGCAGTTTTAATCTCCCCAAGAAATGGATACCAACCCTTCACAGCAAGGTTATGCTTTGACTGCACCAATAACATGGCAGAATATGAAGCATGTATCCTAGGCCTCGAAGCAGCAATTGATCTAAGGATCAAAAACCTTGAAGTATACGGTGACTCAGCCTTAGTCATCTATCAGGTCAAAGGAGAATGGGAAACGAGACATCCCAATTTAATTCCCTACCAAGCCCGGGTTGTAGAATTGATCAAGCATTTTGATGAAATCAATTTCCACCACATACCTCGAGAAGAAAATCAGGTAGCAGATGCTTTGGCTACATTATCATCAATGTACCAAGTAAATTTCTACAATGAAGCACCAATCATAAGGATGGATCGTAGAGACAAACCAGTTGTATGCGCATCAGTCGAAGAAGAACTTGACAACAAACCTTGGTTCTACGACATCAAGCGATACCTCGAAGAGCAAGAGTATCCAGAAAATGTCTCGCACACCGACAAGAGGACTCTCAGAAGATTGGCATCTCAATTCTTCCTCAGTGGAAATACCCTCTACAAAAGAAATTATGACATGGTCCTGCTCAGATGTGTGGATAAACATGAAGCGGACAAGCTCATCAAAGAAATCCACGAGGGATCTTTTGGAACCCATGCTAATGGGCATGCAATGGCAAAGAAAATCTTAAGGGCGGGCTATTATTGGTTAACCATGGAAGCTGACTGTTTCCACTATGCCAAGACTTGTCACAAGTGCCAGATTTACGCCGACAAGGTGCATGTACCACCAATTCCACTGAACGTCATGACTTCACCTTGGCCTTTCTCTACGTGGGGCATAGACATGATTGGAATAATCGAGCCCAAAGCGTCAAATGGACATCGCTTCATCCTCGTTGCCATCGACTACTTCACCAAATGGGTAGAAGCAGCTTCGTATGCAAACGTAACCAAACAAGTGGTAGCCCGATTCATCAAGAAGGAAATCATTTGCCGGTATGGTACTCCCCACAAAATCATCACCGATAATGGGGCAAACCTGAACAACAAGACAATGAAGGAGTTGTGCAAAGATTTCAAGATTGAGCACCATAATTCCTCCCCTTACCGACCAAAGATGAACGGTGCGGTAGAAGCAGCCAACAAGAACATAAAGAAGATCATCCAAAAGATGGTGACAACATATAAGGATTGGCATGAGATGCTTCCCTTTGCGCTACATGGCTACAGAACAGCCATTCGCACTTCAACTGGGGCAACTCCCTTCTCCTTAGTATACGGCACGGAAGCTGTTCTCCCCGTAGAGGTGGAAATTCCTTCGTTAAGGGTCTTGATGGAAACCAAGCTAGAAGAAGCTGAATGGGTACAAACAAGGTTCGACCAACTGAATCTCATAGAGGAGAAGCGTCTGACGGCAATATGTCATGGCCAACTCTATCAAAGGAGGCTCAAGAGAGCATTCGACAAGAAGGTCCGTCCTCGAGAATTCAAAGAAGGAGACCTAGTGCTCAAGAAGATATTACCTATCCACAAAGATCCCCGAGGGAAGTGGACTCCCAGCTATGATAGGCCGTATGTGGTAAAGAAAGCTTTCTCAGGCGGAGCCCTGATCATCACCACTATGGACGGAGAAGAGTTCCCACTCTCAATAAATTCCGATGCAGTCAAGAGGTATTATGCTTAAAGAAAAAAGAAAAAAGCTCGCTAAATCAAAAACCTGAAAGGGCGGTTTAGGCAATAGAGAGCGTCCTGCTAGATTGAAAACCCGAAAAGGCGGTCTAGGCAAAAATTAAGGACATCAAAAAAAGGAAATACACCCCGGTGGATTGAAAAACTCGAAAGAGCGATCCAGGCAAAAGTTAGGGGTTAACAAAAAAAAGAAAGGCAATGACTGCAGCATCCAAGCTCCGGACAAGATTCAAGAGGAGAAGAATCGGTCTCGTCAGCATCTTCCAACAAACAAAAATCTCGAAGTCATAAGGAAATAGCATGTGTTGTGCCAAAACCAACTATTTTCTTTTTGCTTTTTTCTTGTCTTACTTCTCACTTTGTGTATTTTTACCCATTCAAGAGGTCAAATCTGCATTGAATAAATTTCCTTTTTTGTTATTTTATGTTCTCAGTAGCGCATAAAATTTTGTTTTATTCATGATGAAAATGTTTAAAACATGGGAAATAAACAAAAGAATTTTCTTCCAAAAAAGAGAAAAAACAAACAAACTTTGCTTTATTTTGAATCTTCGTGAATTCTGAAGGAATTGCGGTAGTTCCTACCAAAATATCGTACCAAAGGACTTATGCTCCTTAGCAAAGGCAAATGTGTAGCTCGCGGCACGCGGAGCGCAAGAACCCCAAGGGTCAAGAGGAGCAAAATCCCCGGTAAACACCCTAAAGCATCCAAACACCAACCAAGGCTGGATATCGATCATGCTTCCAAAATGATCCTTATATCCCATAAGCCAAACCTCATTGATACTCCCCAGGGAGTCTCAACCCCAAACAAAAGTCCAATCATTATTGGCAAACCCACACAAATTTTCGGGCTTAGGCTCGAACTACACCGGTTTTGATCCCATTTGGGTATGTAGGCAAAGGACCTCGTCCTTCCAAACCGACCAACCAAAAACAAACAAAACAAAGAAGAGAGAGCCCAATTGTCAGTAACACAACCACAAACAAAGACCGACTCTGCTCGGCACCCAGCCAGCATTTTTTCATTTTTATTCATGCATGCATATACAAATCATTCATACACATGCATTTCATATCATGCCATGCATCCTCAACAAGGATTCTCCAGTGAGTATCACATATTCACCAACATCCATCAAACATTCAACCAGGGGCACCTATTTAGGGTAAGACCACAGCTCGTTAGGAATCAACATTCAGAAGCAGTGCCTGAATAAGATCACCTAGCTTAGGTATCGACCTCTAGAAGCAGTACCTAGAATAGATTACCTCCCCCAGTGTATCGACCTTCAGTGTTAGCAGCTGAATAAGATCACAGCTCGTTAGGAATCGACATTCAGAAGCAGTGCCTGAATAAGATCACCTACATACATGTTCCTCTCTAGAAGCAATACCTAGAGTAGATCACCTACATACATGTTCCTCTCTAGAAGCAATACCTAGAGTAGATCACCTACATCCATGTTCGACCTCTAGTGACATCCTAGAGTAGATCGCCTCCCTCAATGTTCCACCTCTAGAAGCAGTGCCTAGAGAAAATCACCATCCTCAGGAATCGACTTCTAGTGACAGTGCCTAGATAAGATTACCTTCATTCCCCAGTGGATCTACCTCCAGTGTTAGCGGCTGGATACGATCAACCTTTTCCAACCATTGCATTTGCATTTCGCGAAGGACAAAATTCGGGTCCTTCTTTTTACTTAATTGATCTCCGCAAAGAGTTCATGAGATGCCCTCGGCACTCACGTACTCTATGCGAAGACACAATTAAGTAGGGGCAGCTGTAGTACCCTAATTTTGTCCTACGCATTTTAAAACAAAAAAATCAAAAAAAATCAAAGAGGGGAAAAAGTCAAAAGTCAACAAAAGTCAACAGAAAAGTCAACTTTTCAAAATTGAGGACTTCGCACTGCGAAGCTCACTTCGCACTGCGAAGTCTGCGATTTTTCTGCAGATTTTTGGTTTCTTGGATTTAATTCCAGAATTTGTTGCATATCATTTCCATAATTATTTTAAGTAGCATTCATGGCTAATTGGGCCAAGCAAAGCCAGAGTTGAAGGACTTGCCATTAATGCCAAGGTTGGAAGCTTTTTCTTCCAACCTAGCATGTGACAAGCAAGTGGGCTTGCCCTTGGGCAGCTCTAGTCCCTCCCAGGTGACCTGCTAACCACCACAAGGTTGCCAGCCACCTGCTTGAGGACTTTCCTCCTGCTTGCTCCCCCCAAAACCAGTCAAACCAGCTGGATTTTTCACTTAAAAAACCATGATTGCCTACTCTGTTTTGCAGCAGCTTTTCACCCTCTCACACCAGCCAATTATAGCCTTTTTCATCCTTCAATCTCTGCACATTACAGTGCACGTTTTCATTGACCAACCATTGAGATTGCAAGGATTGATCCCCAAGCATTAGCCAATTGCAAATCAGCTTTGTTCTTCATCATTACCTTCTAGAATTAGTTGAATTTGTGGCTGAAATCAGGCTGAGTCTTGCCCCTTGGTACAAGGCAAGGTTGCCTCTATCCATTAGCATTTAATGCAAAGGGATTCAGCTTGATCTTAGCCACAAATCAGCTGAATTTTGGGATTGTGTAATGATGACAAAGATTTGGTTTTGGCCTATAAATAGAAGGCAATGCCCAAGGATTAAACACAGTTAACAACAGCATTTCAAGAGCAGAAACTCTACTCATTTTAGCCTACAAAACTCCACAAAATAACCAGAAACAATCAATCCAACACAAAGCTTACAAAAGTTCAAGTTCATCACAAATCTTCAAAACCTTTGTGAAAGCCTTCAACCAAATCAAACCAAGTGCAGCTGGAGCTTTGCTAAGGAGTTCTGTAAGTTTCTAAGCACTTATCTTGCATTTACAATTGTGTTTGCATAGCTATTTGGCTCAAAACCTCTTTGTCCTAAAAAACCCCTTTTGAATTCCAAAGAAATCCCAAGGTTTTCAAAACATCAAAACTGGTTTGTCCAGCCTTTTTCACCCCAAAAACTCAAAGTTTTTCACCCCCCTATAAGGTCTTGAGTGTGTTCAGAAGTTGTTTCTGAACAAAAGTTCAGAAACAGCTTCTGAACCCAAAATTTCGCATGCTTCGCAGTGCGAAGTCATGGTCGCAGTGCGACCATGACAGAACTCAGAACCTGAGTTTTTTGTGTCAAAACAACCAATTTTTGAGGTTCTAGCCCCAGAGCTCAGAACCTAAGAGTTTTTAAACCCATGTTCTTCAAACCATAACAAGGTTTTTGCATAATTTTGGCAAAATCACAAGTTCGTATGACCATTTTGTGGTTAACTTGCAAAGCAAGTTATGTTCCCAAACTTTCAAAACCACATGAACAAACAAGCTATGTTCATCTTTTCAATCTAAACTTGAACAATAAATATTGTTCATGATGTTCAAAACTCAAAGATGAACATACACCGTTTACGTTCGCATTTTCGCAAAATGAGACGAACTTGCGCGTTTTTTTAGCAAATTTGCTAAACCTTCCCATTTTGGGTTTTCAAACCATATGTTTTGTAACACCTTGGGATTTCTAAAGGATTCAACCCAAAAACATGAATGAAAAAGGGATGGTGTGACGTATGTCTCTCCATCGCCCCGATTGTACGAATGCGTGACGTATGTCTCGTCGCTCGGACAATCGTCATTCCCTTTTTTCAATATGTACAACCCCAACCAAACCAAATCTTGGCCCCTTGTGGTCAATCCAAGCCTTTTGGTCCCCCGTTGGCCATTAGACTCAACTCCTCGACTCGTTTGAGTCCACTCGGTCAATGTTTGACTTATATGAGTCCATTGTACCTCTCTTGGTCCCATAGCGACCAATTTCAACCCTCTACCCTAACGGACGTACCTTTTAACAATTCTAATGCGATTCGCGAACGAACGCTTAATAAGTCTCCAAGCGCGAGCATACAAGCTACGTTTAATCGCAAGAATTTGGTTAAAACATCGTCCAATTAAAAACAACCAACACATATACGTTTTTCTACCAAAGAACTACGTATGCTTTGAATTCTCCGACTACCGGGAGATACGTAGGAGCAAGATCGACATCTTGTCAAGCACAATAATAAAAAACTTTTTTTCTTTTCTTTCGTTTGTTTTTATCTCTTTCCCCCCTTTTATTATGTTTTTAACATAAATGAACATGCACGCAAAGTATTTAAAAAACAATTCAAGCTTTAACCAAATAGAAGGTTCCCGTTGAGTACAACGGACGTGAGGGGTGCTAATACCTTCCCCTTGCGTAACCGACTCCCGAACCCGACAATGGTTGCGATGACCTAATCCTTATCCTCATCGTCAAAAGGGTTTTATTATCGTTTCCCTTTACAACAAAAAAAACTTAAGGGTTTATCAACGTTCCTTTTACACAAAAACTTTGGTGGCGGCTTCACAAAGGCCCTCCGAGCGTTCGAGGACGTCCTCGGAGGATTTGCGCGTCTTTTTCCCGAGGAAAAAAACGAGGTGCGCACACAATCTACAAATGAAAAATCCTAACCCCACGAGGGCTCTAGGTCATCTAGAATCTACAATGAAAAATCCTAACCCCATGAGGGCTCTAGGTCGTCTACAATCTACAAATAAAAATACCTAACCCCACGAGGGCTCTAGGGCGTCTACAATCTATTTCTCAAACAAAGACTTCACATAAGTCTACTAGAGATCACGCAACACAGATACAGTCAAAAAGGCACTCAACCTCATCGCATTACCAAGATCCAACCGATTATAACGCCAAAACCAAGAACACTAACACGCAAGATAAAATATCCTACCAAAATACTTCTCAAAGGTAATTAACAACGACATTAAATTAATAAACGAGACATTGTCAAATGTTACAAAATATGGTTACAACATAAAATACAAACACCATCCACTACGCATCTGTAGAAATCTCTCAAAGGTCGCGCCCTTTATGTCGCCTCACTGCCACTCTCAATGTCGCCCTCCAAAGATCACAGTTAATAACTTCGCCTCGTCCCAAAGCTCGTGCTTGTTGGGTTGTGGACCACCTGGATACAACGCAAGCAACCTTGTATCATCAAATTGTTGGGCTGGCGCCCTAGAACATGTTGGGCTGGCGCCCATCACAGACCATAGACAAGCACCTCACCTCTTCGAGCCTAGTGCTTGTTAGGCTGCGAAACATCAAAAAACTCACGGTTAATCACTTCGCCTTGTCCCAAAGCTCGTGCTTGTTGGGTTGTGGAGTACCTGGACCTCCAACCTTCACAACGCAGTGACCTCATATCTTCGAGATGTTGGCATGTCGCCCATCATAGACCATAGGCAATCAACTCGCCTCTTCGAGCCTAGTGCTTGTTGGGCTGCGAAATGTCAACACCTCAACAGTTAAATCACTTCGCCTTGTCCCAAAGCTCGTGCTTGTTGGGCTGTGGACTATCAATCTTATCATCTAGGGAACAAAGCCCTCCAGAAGGGCTTGGCGCCCTTAAGAAAGGGCTTAACGCCCTCCACAAGGGCCAGAAGGGCCTTAGGCGAGCCCGCCAGGGGCGCCGCCTCAGAGAGCCTCTAGAAGCCTCTAGAGCGCTCCAAAATGCTCTAAGCGTAGCTTTGGGCCCAAGCTACTTGGGGCCAAAGCCACGGAAAACCAAGCCCAAACAAGGCTATAAATACCCACTTGAGAGGCATTCTCAAGGCATCACTAAAAGAGACTAAACCCTAGTTTTCTAGATTGTACTCTATGCAAATACAGTACTAAATCGTTTACCAAGTAATAAAGTTATAAGTAAAGTATCATATCCATAGGGATTGTCGTTTCAACCAAACAATTCGCGTTACTTATTTGGGAACAATAAAAATAAAAGAGATAAAAAGTTTAGAGTTTTGCAATTTAATGTGTTTGCAACATACCAAAGTTTACCTGTTTTGATTGCAGAATATTAGTGGCGGTTTGGATTCTTCGAATCCCCTCTATTTAATTGTCAGAATTACGTAACAGTCAAGTCTTATTCATGTTATTTATCGTTATCTATCTAAGTGATGAGTTCGTGGGGTTTTACTACCTATCAACTGTCGAGTTGCACCTGCTGGTCACACGGGTAGGTACATGTGGGGCCTTACTCTCTCAGAGATATGGGCACATTCCCCTCCAGCTGTCGAGTTCCACCTGTTGATCACGCGGGTAGGTACGCATAGGGTCTTACTGCAATACCATGATCATATAGATCCATCAACATCAATCTAAAAGGAAAATAAAACAATCCCCAAAAATCCTATATCAGATCACCTAATCTAGACTCCTCAAAGAAATAAAATGAGTAGGCATCCCACCATCCTCAACATACTCACAAGCAAAGCTAGTCCTCAACCTGCACATCTACACTGCGAGGATGCAAGCAACAAAAGTCACTAGAGGGTAAGATATACGTACAACATAAAGGAATTATGAATGCGTGTAAGTTCATGCAAAACAACATCATCATATAAGCATACATCATATTAAGCCTGGTTATAATCATGCAACATCCATATCGCATTTACAATCAATCAAGAGTCTAGTTACATCAATACTTTAAGACAAGATTCACAAAGCATACATAGTATATTCTCATCAACAAATAATCGTCAATTCAAACACATATCAATCATATCTCATCAATATCATCAGTTATACAGTTACCACACAGATGCACAAGTTCACGCCAAAACATTACCATATACGACTCCTCATGTTCATGCAATGCGCCTAAAAGACTCTACATGCATATGGTACCGGTTTGGATATCGGAGGTGTGTTACCGAGTGATCCCTCGTCATTGTCATATTCGTCATTGTCAAATTTGGGTAGTCCCCTCGTCATTGTCATACTCATCTTTTCATATGACTGACTTATGAATGTATGGACCCACATATAGACTCGATAATGTACACCAACATACACCTCATCGTTATATAATTCACACCATCATATAACATATCATCACCAATCAACACCAATTGCATTGTTAAATCAAATAAGGTCACACAATCAACAAGTCAAAGACATAATATCATCACATTCGTTAATTCACCATCATCATTCATCAACATATATCAATTATCTTAACTACGCATCTTCATTTAATTTCATTCACATAGTTCACAATTCATGCATAATAAGAACAAGGTTTCATTCACCTATCACTCACTAACTCATCACCATTTCATTACATTCTTTTCATGTTACACCATCATTCATACTTCATTAATCAATTAACAAGTTTGCATACATCTCCTAGCTCAATTAAGGACAATTCACAAGTTCGTCTATAACCATTTAACCTTTAAGTTTCCTTACGTCAAGGTCCAAGTTAATCAATCATATACATCCTCATTATACTTCTAATAATCAAGTTTATGGGTTTGAGACCCATTTACGTGCATTGAATACCTTAAAAAGTCACAAAAATGAAGCTCCCCTACTCAGGATGGGCGCACGGTAGTGCATCCCAACGTCGTACCACACGCACGGGCCGTGCCATAGGGGCGCACGGTCGTGCGTGTCCATCAGAAGAGGAAAATCTGATTTTTCAATTTTTCGCATAAAATATCGTTTTCAACACCATTTTCGATCCAATTCGCACTTAAATCATCCCAAATCCTTAACCAATTTTATCTAATCAATTATACCCCACACTTAGCTTAAACAACTTAATCATAAACACTTTCTAACATTAATCAACTTAATTCAATTAATTGTCTCAAAACTCATTTTTGACACAGTAACTTAACACCCAAGCATAGCAACAACAACAATTGTAACTCTTCTTCAAATTCAACATACCACACTCACCCATTTTCAATTAACGTAACACCAACTTAATCAATTCAACAACAACTTCACCATTTTCATTAACTTATTCATAATTCTCATAAAACATAACAACAACAACTTCAACATAGCAAAATCAACATAATCTCATGAATCCTCAAATTAAACATATACACATGATCAAATTCAACTTATTAAACCACAATCATCATCAATTATCATGTTCTTCACCAATTTCATCAATATTCACAAAGTTACTAAACTACCATAACCAAACATGAATTTTGATACAACAACATGATTTCATATTAACCATAACAATTGGAGCACGAAATTCACATATAATCATCATCAATTCATGAAATTAAACATAATTCAAAACACTCACAACTACCCATTTGTTTATTAAACCCAAATGGTGAAAATAATCTTCCCTCTTACCTCAATTCTTCACAAAACTAGATTCCCAAGTGAAATCTACCTCTTCCCCCTTGTTCTTGAGTCTCCTCTCTTCTTTCTCTCCAAGCTTCCTTTTCTTTCTCTATTCTCTCTCTAGCCTCTTCTATTGTTATGACAAAATGAGCTAACCCCAATTCCACCACAACAGACACTATTCTATTTATTTAATGGATTTGGGTCACTTACACTAATGAGCTTAGTCAATTCTCATTCACCAAAATAATCTCTACTATTTTACTACACTTAAACCCTCTAATTAATTCCCAAAATTCTAATTTCTAACACTTCACAAAAATACCATTTACCCATAAATGACCAAAATACCCTTGATCACTAAAAATCTACTAATTCACCAGTTCTCCCAATTAATAAAACAATTAACAAATATAATAATATTAAATAAA
Source organism: Medicago ruthenica (assembly GCA_018208015.1). Classification (NCBI taxonomy): domain Eukaryota; kingdom Viridiplantae; phylum Streptophyta; class Magnoliopsida; order Fabales; family Fabaceae; genus Medicago; species Medicago ruthenica. Next base: position 26,477,373 of record CM031374.1, on the reverse strand, counting down.
TCTAACACTAAAAATCGAGGTGTTACAGTGTGGTGGAACAAGGGAGTGATGAATGGAATCATTTGGAAGCAATTCTGGCGGAGGTTCATGGAGGGCAGGTTTATCGCCGTAGGCGTGGTAGGGTGGGGGTGGCAGGGCTTAGATTTATAGTGTTGTAATATTTTGAAGATGTTTGATGTTTTGAATTTTATGTTTGAACATTTGGTTTGTTTTGTAATCTTTGGATAATTTCAGTTTTAAATTTAATGTTTGAAAATTGTGTGGTTTCTTATTATTTTTATTTAAGTATTTATTTTATACGATCACAAATGCATGTTTATATCATTTGAAAGCAATTATTTTTACCATATATATGTCTCAGCCAAAAAAACAAAGCTTCTGTCTTTGTGCTGAGACAGTTCGGATTATGTAATCTGAAATGTTTTATGACATTTCGGATTATATAATCTGAAACGTACCTTTTGTTTACTCCAAAATTAGACATTTCTGGGGTGTTTGACACATTTCAGATTCTAGAATCCTAACTGACTAAAGGGATTTCGAATTATATAATATGTAATATAGTTTTACATAGATTATACACACATCTCTAAGGTGTTTTAGGTTCCAACAGCTTCTAAACTGTTTAGATTATATAATCCTAACACATTTCAGATTATATATAATCCGAACAAAGGGTATTTTTAGAGGAAAAAAAATAGGACGCGCGAGAAACAAAGTAATAGTCTACAACTTATTACAAGTGATTAAGTGGGTTGCAGAAATGATGCTCGATAACATCATATTTGAGCTACATTTAAAGGTGGTTCAAAACAACTTCTTCTTCTTTTTTAATAAAGAATTGGAAGACAACTTCAACTAGCTCTCTCGTGACTTATCTTATTTTTGTTTTATCTTTAGAGATTGTATTTTTTATTTTTATTTTTTTAAATCCATGTCCAAACTTTTGAGTTGATGCAAATATGATTGAGTTTTCTAATTAGAGTGGCTACATATACGGCTACTCGTTAAGTTCTAGAATTGATGTCAAATTGTATTATCGATATCATTGTTTATGATATGAGATTTGCTTCCGTAAAAAAAACAATTTCAATGAATAAATTTATCATTAAAAAAATTGATAAATATTTGATTTGGTATTACCAAATAGTAATTAAAATAATTTGTTTTATGATATGAGATTTGCTTCTGAAATAAAAATCAGAAAAAACAATTCAATGAATAAATGTAGCATTGAAAAAATTGATAAATATTTGATTTGGTATTATAAAATACTACTCCGTCCCAAAATATAAGCAAAATACATTAACTTTTGTTGACAATTTTTACTTATATTTTTGGACGGAGGGAGTAGTAATTAAAACCATTTGTTTAAATGAGACAAGCAATTATTTGGTTAGCTATGGACCGAGATTGCCGACCGTTCTTAAATTGATACAGTATGCAATCAGTCAATTTGTCGCAATTCTTAGATCATAATCAAACGATTTAGATTTCAACTTGGTATTTTGTATTTTTTTTTAAATCAGAATCTACACTAAAATTTAAACAGTCATATCTCGATCCGACGGCCATAATTGAGTGGACTACTATTTATCAATGCATGAGAAATTGATGAGAGAGCTCCTCGAAAGAGTAGTAAGAGTAGCGTCTAAGGAAAACACAAACCATAGTTTATTTCATCACTAATATCGAGTTTTATATGCATATAAATATGATACTGCATGTATATATATGTCTTGTTGTAACACATGCAAATGCCCAATGCTCAATAAATAAAAACTTTTGGTACATAATAATTGCATAATGAACTAGGTTTCATCATTAACCAACTTCATCAAAATTATAACTCGACATTCTTGGTCAGTGCATGTTGTCGTATTATATTTTATGAAGAAATATAGATAACTTTTAATTTAGGACGTTGACACAATGACAGTGCAACAGGAAACAAACCGAAATGTTACGCAAGCTTAAGGAATCTAGTAATAGAAACTTTGTTTTAGAAATATTTTTTATTTTTATCTTAGTAATAATTACACTATTTTTTTATGCAAACTTATTAATTTTAACACATTAACCAATACATCAAGGACACTCATTAACATCCTCCTTGTTTTATGGGTCATGTTAACTAGTGTTTCAGAGACACTAGTTAAAAAAATTAAAAAAAAGTAACTTTTATATTAGAGTTTAGGAACACTATGATGTGATAAGAAAACAACAAAGTTTGTTTTTTTTTTTTGGGTCAAGTAATCTAGTGGCTAAAACTCACACATTTTAAATGTAAAGAAGTGGGGTGTCCGGAGTTTGAACTCCGGCCTCTATATAATATGCAAAATCCATACCAACTGAACTAAGCTCACGGGGATTTGTATCTTTCTTAGTGCAACTGTTAAGTAAAATTGGTGGCATAAAACAATGGGATCAATAATTTTTCTTGATAGAAAAAAAATGAATATTAAGTAACTGTTAAGTAAAATTGGTGGCATAACACATTGGGATCAATAATTTTTCTTGATGAGGAAAAAAATTAATATTACAATTACGCTAGAAGGAGGGGTCAAACCTACAACCTCGTGGTTAATGGCCACACGCTCTAACCAACTAAGCTATTCCAATTATTTGTAACAAAATTAAATATTTAATTACATATTGATAATTAAAAGATATTAATGCATCATCTAGAAGCATAGATGTAAAAGGAAAGAGAAGGCACAATTAACAAAATTGTAGGCATAAACAAAGTTAAAGTTTGGTGAATTAGACTTTGGGGGCTTATGAGGGTCAAGACAGGTCTAGAGACTTAAAAAATGTTTACAAATATATTTACATATTACTCATCAAAGATATCTTTACATCGACAATGAAAACAATTGCTTTATTTGTAATTTGCAACACCTTGACGACTCTAGGAAAGGAAAATGGAAGATTTGCTTTTCTAATAATTTCACCCTTAATTGGTTCATCAACCATCCAATATAATGAAGATAGCCATTTCACCAAATTGGATTACATGTAGAAGAAAAGGGCACTACCATATAAGTTGAGTTCCCTCTATTTTAGTTTTATTATAAGATAGATAAATATAAATGAGAGATTAGTGAGATTCATATTTAAAAATATTTTTTGTAAATGGATTTCACCATTGAATTGAATAGTATCTTGAACTTTTATATGTGATTTATATATGATCTTGTGGAATTTGACCCCCTAACACGATTGGTAGGTAATGTGTGCATCTTTAATTTGGATCATTTTTATTTCCTTGAAAAATGGAGATATTTCATTGCAAATGTGATCTATATATACATGGAGATATGTACATTTGAGCAAGTTTTATTTTTATTTCTTTTAAAAAAAATTCTTTAGATTCTACTCCTACAGTTTAAGATTCCATCATTTTTGGTCCATGAATATCCAAGTCACGTTGAATCTACTGACATGGATGAAATCTGGATGATTGAAATTGCCACATGACATTGAGTTGTCACATCAATAGTGTCACGTCAACATCCAATGTGCGATTGCAACATGATAGAGACGGAAAGCAAAACTAAACATAATTACAAAGATCAAAAACAAAACAAAAAAAAAAACTATAAATTACAGCAACCAAAAACATAAATCACCTAAAAAAACTTTAAATTTTAGTTTTCAACTTCAACTTATTTACTTGTAAAATAAAAAAAAACTTCAACTATTGCATATACACGATTTTTATCACCGTAAATGAGAGAAACCATTCTGCAATGGTCCAATGCATTTAATCTCAACTTTGGTTGCATTTATAACTTTGCCCCACAAAAAGAGGTCAAGATGTTTTTCATTTTTTAAAAACTTAAAAGGCTGCATTGAAGAAAGGTAGACATAAAGAGATGATTAGTGAGATCTATTTTAAAAAGTAATAATCACACATATTTCTATGCAAAAGGACATTGTTCTCTAACATAATCCCCAAATTATTTTTAAATGGATTAGTAATAATCACACATATTTTTAAATTCATCGTAGAATTTGGGGATTATTTCCAAAGATGAAATATGAAGTTTGATGTGTGGTGAAAGTGTACGCGGGAACAAAGTTGGGTTTTATTTAATTGTAAATAAAAATATTTTTGAAGTGTATTATTTTCTTCCGTTAGGAAGTAATAAATTATAAAGAGTAATATTCTATAATTTATTTTGATAGCTTATCTATATATTAGTTTCATTCCAATAGTTTATTTTAAAAAAAAAAAATAGTCTCATATCTTCTAAAATGAATATTTTTAAGTAATGTCTTGGACCAAAATCTAGGACGTTACAAAAAGCAAAGAAGAAACTTTAACAAGAGAAAAAATATGTCGTTTTATATAAAAAAAAAATTATAAGCCAGGAGCATGGACAGGCATCAAGGAGAAACAACGACATCCCAACTAGGTTGGCACCCCGATGAACCCCCATCCTATGCCTCCAAGCTCAAAAAAATTTCATAAAAAAAGAGAAAAGTATATACAAGAGGGGGGACTAGACCAAAACCCTCGAAGAAAAAAACGAAAAACGGAAACAAGAAAAACAACAGCCTAGGGAAACCGATAGCTAGACATACCACAACGAAAAATCAGCCTGCAATCTATGCCAATGCCAAGAACAAAAGTAAGCCTAGGTACAACCAAAAGAATAACCATAGGTTTATGAGATAGATAAAAAAATTAAATGCAACTTTCGTGTCCAAGTTGCCAAAACCGTGGACATTCCAATAAAAATTAATCATTGGGCAGTTGGAGATGACTCACCCCTGGAATGGGTTCTATACGGCGGCTTACCAATCTGAAGTTGTTTCATGACTTGTTGTTTCTGTTTCTTAGTTAAAACCGACATGAAGGGCATTTCAGTTAACTTCTGATCATACTTGCAACACCCCGATTTTAATATTAATGATCAGTATTATTTATAGATAGTATTAAGATTATTATTGGTTAAAAATAATAGGATGGAGAATGAGATAATGAGATGATAGAGGTGGGGGTGTGAACTAGAAGTAATCAAATAAGCGGGGGAAGAGAAAGTAAAATTATGATGAGTGGGGGAAAGAAAAACAATAGTATGATGAATAGCCCAATTCCTTAGTATAAATAGAAAAATAGACAATCAGAATAAACACTTTTGCTGGACGTAGAAACAAGAGGATAGGAGAGAAGAGGAGAAAACCCTAGTTGTGAAGGGAGAACCGCAACCGTAACTTCCGAAGAATTCGAGGTAAGAGGGAGAACTCTTTCACTTTAGGGTATTTTAAACTATGATGGGGTTGTTTAATTCTTAAGATGTGATTGATGTTATGATGAAGAATTCAAATGAAGAATTATGATGAATGAATGTAAAGTTGTTGTCAAAAGATGAAAACTAAGGGAACCTAGTTTAGAGATTAGAGTTAAGAATTTGACCATGAAAGAGTGTATAATTAGATAGGTTAAGAGGGGATTAACGTCCAAACAGTAGGGTAACCCTAGAGTGATGATTTGGGTGTGTTAAGATATAATTCAGTGATTTAAAAATGATTAAAGGGCGAAATTTCACTTTTGAAACTGATTTTGTTGGTTGTCTGTCAGCCAAAATAGGGTCCCGATTTGAGGAAATCGGGCCACGATTTTGGCCTATAAAAGGATGTTTTGACTTGACAAAAATCGGGCCACGATTTTTGTCAGACCAACTTGGAAAATCGACTTTTTTCACCATTTTCCGTTCTGAACTGGATTTTGGTGTAAACATAAAAGTTATAGATATGGATGTTAGATTTCATTTGGCTTTAGAGTGACCTCAATTAGACATGCACAACTTGAGTTATGAACAAATTACTACACATGGGTCAGCACAGTCGTGCACTCAGCCCAGGTTTAGGAAAACCAACCTCTCCACCCCTCTCCGTCCTGAATTGGATTTAGGTTCCTTCATGAAAGTTGTAGATATAGATGTCATACTTTATTTGCCTTTGGTTTGAATCCATTTAGATCTCTAGAACTTGAGTTATGATTAAAACACCATGCATGGGTCATGTTGCGTTCTTCATGAAATTTCAGCACAATCCTTTCGGAGAACTCTTGAAAGCAAATAGTAAGTCTAAGAAGGTTGTTAGCATGAAAAGTAGGTGTATAAGAAGATCCCAAACCAATAACCTTGGATGGGGGAAAAGTATAAGTGTTGTAATAAAAGCCTTTTAAGTCTTGACGAACTTATAACAAAATAAATAATCGAAAATGTTAGGAGGGAACTAGGGAGAGATGAGGAGGGTAGATTGAGACGATAATGATGAAGGTACATACTTTTATGAAGTAATAACATGGAAAGAGATGATGCATATCCTTAATGAGAATGAGAGGGACGGGGTTGAAAATATAAAGATGACGAGAGTGAGGATGTTTATAACTTAAAGATGATGAGTATTAGTGATAGTTAATGATGATGATGATGGTGTTAAACTATAATGATGATGAGAATGACGATGTCTATACGTTTATGATGATGAGAAAGATGATGTTTCTTATGATGATGAAGTGAATGACGACGATATGTTTTGTCTTAGTGTTGTGCATAATAGGAAGAGTTTGCATTTATGATTGTGAATTCCTGATGACGTAATGACAATGTTGTATAATGAATGATGATGTAATGACGATGTAGTATAATGTTGAATAATGATGATGTAAAAGATGTATATGATGATGAATAATGACGAAACAACCCTTGGCTATGATTATTGTTAATGTGTTATGTGTATATCTATTGAGTCGTCCCTCATGCATCATCTCATATTTAGGACTATTTTGAATGACGAATGATGTATGTATGTTCAGTAACACAACTCTGACATACAAATGTTGATTAGGATGTATGTATGTTCAGTAACATAACTCTGACATACAAATGTTGATTAGAAAACGGTACCGGCATGCATATAGCTCTTAGGAATGAGTTGCATTCCCCAACATACATGTTGATGTATTGTGAATGTTATGTGTGATTCTTTAATGTTTCAAAAATGTTGAGCTATGATAATGATGACGTATGAATGAAGATGTATAACTTGATGAAGAATTGTGAATATGTTGTAGATGATGACCCATGATGCTATGTCTACTTATATATTATTCATGTATCCCAACTAAATGTTATGATGTATATTCTCACCCCTTTGTTGTTGTTGTTGTTGCATTTATGGTGTCTGTACTCTTGGGGTACAGATACTCAGGACGAGGAGCTCTAGTTGCGGGACGCTTAGAAGGTGACGACGGGGATTGACTTCCATTGTTATTATTTAGTGATTTTATGTAGTCGGGAAAAAAAACATGTGCTCTGATCTGTAACACTAGGGTTGGGGTCAAACGTTGAATTAATAATTTCTAAGAAGTTTAAGCTTTGTGAAATTTTATGTTATTTCTACTATTAATGTTGAAGAAAAGATGTAATATCCCGCCCAAACGTGACTTTTATCAGTATCACAGGAATTAAACGAACACAATGGCATTTTCGTAATTAAAGGGAAGGAAGGGTTTATTTATATGGGGGAGAAGATATTTGTTCCATTTTCATTTTCTTTCCATTCTTCTTCTTCTTCTCTCACGCCATTTTCTCTTCTTCTCCACTAATCAACAAAACTTCATCTTCCAATTCATCAATTCCCTCCCTAGATCATGTGTATTACAAGCAAACAAGTGTGGGGAAACTTGGAGCAAGAGAAAAGTTAAGGAAACTCAAGAAAGGAGTAAAGAACAAGCTAGGGTTTGAAGCTAATGGTTAAGCTAGCACCAAATCAGTTCAAGGTGAGCTCCCTAGGGGTTTTAGAATCCCTTTTTGTGAGTTTTATAGTGTTTGATTTCATAGGAAAAGTTATAGAAGTTTTAGAGTTTTACCCTAATTTCCTACTTGCAAATTCCTTGCTCATACATGTTTTAAACCATCAATTTGTAATAGAAAATCATCCCTAGCGTGTTTTGGATGCTTGGGTATCTTTAATTGGGCAAAAATGGTGGAAAAACACATTTTTATACATGTTTATGCTGTCACGGTCGCTGTAGCGACGGGCTGTCGCTTGTAGCGACCAAGTTCTGTCTGTCTGCGCTTGTAGCGACGGATCTGCGCTTGTAGCGACAAGCCTGCGCTTGTAGCGACAAACTGGGCGCTTGTAGCGACCAGGTTCTGTCTATCCGCGCTTGTAGCGACGGATCTGCGCTTGTAGCGACCAAGCCAGAATATCTCACTCAGTTGGGCTGTTCTGGGGGTCCTGGTGCGCGCGGGCATGGCTTTTTACAACTGATTTCTTATAATATGTTTTAGAAACATTAACCACCATTTTAACTCATCCAAAGTCTTTTAATGATTGAGAAATTAGAGGAGCAAGGAATGCGCAAGGCATGGGAATTACGGGAAATAAGGTTATATGAATAGTTAAACCCTAATAGCGGCACATGACAACGATGTGTCGAATCCTTTGATAGGACAACAAGAATTATAGCAAGAGTTCTAGAACCTACTTTAGGTACAAGGAATCATAGAGGTATTCAGTTTAGAATACGAGGATTATAGGAATGTTTCTACAATCATAGTCACAGATAAGGTTATAGTGTTGGTTCTCCAACGATTATAGGCGGCTTATGCAAACGATAAGCCAAGAATTATAAGTTATAGATTATAGTTACAGGAATTGTTATATGTTCATAGTAACAGATTATACGTTCAAACGTTAAAGTTAAAGAATTAAAGAATTAAAGATCAAAGTTATTGGCGTGCTTGCACGTTTCACAGTCATAGGCATGTTCAGCAGACTCCGGGATACGCCGGATGGGATTTCTCCGAGAGGATTATCCACATGCAATTTCATAGGGAGTCCGGTGATAGCCTGATATGATAGGAGTTTCACCGGTTCATAGGGAGACGTATCTCGGGGTTGCTCCACCCGGGGTGCCCTCCGTAAAATGAACTCAGATAATTGTTTGTTCAACGCTAACAGCTAACATAAAACTGCTATCGAACTGTTGATACGTTTTATGATTTATAGTTATAGTCAAAGTTACAGTTACAGTCATAGTTACAGGAAACATACAGTTATAGTTATAGATAGTTATCAGAAAGTGATCTTAGGTCTTCCCCTCGATCACTAAGTTAAAGTTATAGGCAGATTACAGTTATGATTATTGACAGCCACAGCAAAGGTTATAGACAGTATAAGTTATAGTTACAGGAGGACTTATAGTCATAGACAGATAAAAGACTTGGCGATTCTAGATTTCCCCTAAATTGCCAAGGTAGGCATGGCGACCCTAGGTTCCCTGTGGTTGCCAAACAGTAGGTTGGGTAGAGCTCACTGAGACATTATGTCTCATCCCATTCCTTCTGGTGCAGGGTTACAGGCATGTCAGAGGTTCGTGACGAAGATCTTCATAGAGGTACTGGATGGAGTGCATTGCTCGTTGTGTACCAGCTCAGAAGCTTAGTGGACATTTGTAAAAGCATTGTATAAATATTGGATTATTTGTACAACGAGTATTATGTATTCTTTCTTTTGTGATATATGAGTTTATTATTGAAATTTTTAAATGTATCCAGTATCAGTTTAACGCACATGCTAATATACTAGTTAAAGTTAGTATGGGTGTTACAAAAGATCCTTTCATTTATGAGATATGTTTGAATTATTTTTCGTTGCGGAATTATGACGTATTATTATTAATCAAATGTTTGATGATGAGTATGTGTAACACTGTTTATCTAAATATATTCTTATTATTTAATAAATCAAACGTCGGGGTTTAGGGTGTTACAATACTCACGAACTCAATGTCAGAGTTCCAAGTCATGCTGAATGTTCGGATTGCTGTGTGTTTCTCCAAGCACATTCAAAAAAGTATTACTATCATATGGAGCCACGACATCTGTTACCATATCCGTCTCAGAAGGAATGGAGCGAACAAGGATAGGGCCGGTGTTTACGCTGAAATTTGGTAAACAACCGCTAGTCTGGGTTAATTGCTTGCGAGACCAACTAGTGAATCTCAGGAGCATAGTACTTTATTTGAATTCTTTAAATTGTTTGAATGTCCATTACGCATAAACATTTATTGTAGTTTTGGGGAGAATTAAACGTAAAAGTCACTTGAATTGCAACCAACAAGGAAACTAAGTTCTTACTAAACAAATACTTTGTTTCGATCGAAACAGAAATGAATAGAATTTAAATGAGAAGCATTAAACTTTGCATGAAACTTAAAGTGCTTAAAAGATACATTTACATGAAAAAGTAAATTGCATTGAATTGTAAAATATGCTTTACAGAAAAGAATGGTTCACAGATTCATACTTGGATCCCATTTCACTCGTTTCTCTCGATAGCATGGGTACTTTGAGTTTACAAGGATTTTTGTATAAAATGAATTGCGACCTTTTTTTCTGACTAAAAAACTACTATATATAGACTTTCTAAAATAAACTGCCCTAACGGTCGAACACTATACTACTGCCAAATGTCCTGCCACGTACACCCTGCATGCACTTAACTGCCCCTTAGAACGGTTATATCCCTCGAAGTCGAACTGAGTTTTGTGAAGTTTGTCAGAATTGTGCTAAGTCCATAAATCTGTTGCTTCGATTCGATCATACGCTAGGTCGATTTGCCTTATGGTTCGAAGTCCTCCTTCTTGCCTTAGCCTTGTATTTGTAAATATTCCCTTGAACCCGTGAACAATTCCAAGATTCTTTCTGCTCTTCGATTAGATAGAATCTTGCAAGATTCCCTTCAGCATTTAATGCATGTTTAGAGCATATTCTTAGTTTATAAAAATATGGGCTAACAAATTGCCCCCAAAAAATGTCTGCTTCGATTCGTGATCGAAGGAAGATGAGAAGTTGACATTTTTTCTTTTTCTACACGTTTACTGAAACGGCGTCATGATGGCACGTTTTACTGTGTAACTGTCACCTCGATTCCCACTATCATCATGAGTTCCAACTTTCTAGGTAAAAGTGGGACACGTGTCGCGTCAGGAAGTCGAAGTGAATTTGATTTGACAGATTTTTTATTAAATAAAATTTTCTTCTTTTTTTTTTTTTTTGAAACCCTATAAATAGGCCAGAAACGGCCATTGGAGCACTTTTTAGACGAAAGCTTTTCAGTTCTTGCTTTTCTCATTCTCTTGCTTCTTAATCTCCACAGCTTCTTACGAATCAAACCAATCCGTTGTTTCCTTTCACAATCGTGTGTTCTTGAATCTCTAGTAAAGAAACCCTTTTCTCAGAATCATTGGCATTGATTCAAACAGTCTGTCATCAAAAACCCTCTTCGTAAACTGTTCATCTTCTTCTTCGATAATGTCTCAGGAAAACCAAGAAGTTCCTATAGCTGGAAGATGGCCAAGCACTATTACAAATAACGATGGCAAAGATATGGTACCCGAACCTCATGGGGATGCAGCAAAGAAGGCCGTTTGGGAGTTGAACGTGATGATCCCATTTTCTGTGGGCGGCCAGACTTACGCTTTTGGTGGGCCTCTTCCAGACCAGCCAAATCTATCGAAGGCTATGGACAAGGTATTTCCTTCGTTCACAACTTGTGAACCTAGGATATTCCTAAGTGACCCATACAACTTTAGTTTTCTAAGTAAACCAAGTAAGCTATTTCGATCAGCTCCTTACGTGGGTAATCAAGATTATATCTCTTGGCTTGATCGAGTCGAAAATGACTATGGAGAGTTTTGGAAAAGACATGAGATTTTCGACCTTATCCAATTTTCCAGGGCTGGTCCAGAGTATCGACCAGAGATGATCATTGCTGCTCTGCACTTCTTCGAGAGCGCAACCAACACGTTCCAATTCCCTTGTGGTATGCTTACTCCAACCCTCTTCGACCTAGCTGCTCTTACAGGCCTTAGGCCTACTGGGGATACTTATGACCCTACCATCACTAACGACGATATCAAAGTTGATTTTAAAGAGGAAACTTTTGCTAAATACATAGCGGAGAACAGGGGTGATGACGATGAAGTATCCTTCGAAGAACACGTCGCATTCCTGACCTTGTGGCTGTCGCACTTTGTCTTTTGTTCGAAATCTCTGCAGGTGGCAAAGAGATTCATTCCTATGGCCCAGCAGATTGGAGAAGGTAGGATATTTGGGCTTGGTCACCTTTTGCTAGCCGTTCTCTATGATTCGATTGGGGAGGCCTGCGATGACCTGAAAAAATCGAAGGATGGTTCTTCCTTTCTAGTGTCCGGCCCAATGTGGCTTCTTCAGTTGTGGCTTAATGCCACTTTCGAAAAGGAAATGGGACTGTTCATCCCACAAGACTATACTGAAGAAGTTGCTAATCGTTCTATTGAGGGCCAAAGGGCACTTCGCCTGACGCCCAGGACCTTAGGCCAGAGCCCACAGAGGCTCTTTCTCACGTATATGCAGGTGTTCCTGGACTTCAAACATTTTCTTCCACAACATGCCCCCTTCCATAAGAGACAATTTGGTCCGGCTTGGTTTACGGAAGATTTCCCCACCATCGACCCAGACAACGAAGACGAAGTAAACGAAGTATGGTCAGCTTACTTGTATCCTTCCATACTTTCATGTAGAACTGGGGTGAAATCGAACTACCTAGGTTTGGTCGGGTACCAACCTAATCTAGTGTCAAGACAGTTTGGGTTTTCTCAACTCCGACCCAAGAGTATGCTCTCAGACCCCAAACATGTTTTGAGGGGAGCTAACCTCTCAAATAAGCTTTACAAGAGATACCTGAAGTCATCTGAAGAGCTCCTGTTCGAATTACACCCATTCGAATACAGTGCTTCGTTCTTCTGCACCACAGAATTCACAAAATGGTGGGGGAAGCATTTTTCTGGTCACTCAGTGGGAGACACTAAAGCTATGATCTCCAGACTGGAAAGTGGCTTTTCTCAGCCAATCATTGAGAACATACGTTCGAAGCTCCCTGCTCGAGGTATCAAACTCATTTTTGTCACTTATTGATATATGCTAGTTTTATTTATTTATGCCTTTCGATTCATCTGTTCAGGCAAAGCACCGGTGACTAAAAAGGGTGTAGAATCGTCTCGAGCTGGGGAAAAGCTCAAAAAATCAACTGGCATAAAGATCCAGGGAGCCCCGAAGGAGAAACAAGAGAAGGTAATTAATTTTATTTACCTTGTTTTAATTTCCAACATTTTCTAATTTCTTTCCACTTCGATTATGGAAGAGTCGAAAGAGAGATAGTAGTTATGAGGCTACCACAACCTCTAAAAAATCAAAACCCGAGGTCATCTATGTTATAGATGAAGAAGAAGTTAGTCCATTCGAAAGTCTTTTACCTACCTCACTTTTTGATCTAATGTCAATCCCTTTAGTCTTTTCTTATCCTTTTCTTTTTGATAACAGGAAGAGGAGGAAATTCCTCTTATTAGGAAACGAAAGACGCCCCCCAGCTCAACACCCACCGAGTCCGTCGAACAGACGGGTCTAGGTAGTTCTCAGGCTCAGGGGCCTAAAGAAAAGAAAAGGAAGAAAGACAAGAAAATCAGGCCTGAAATTGCTGCAGATCGAAAAGCAGAAGAGCCTGTTGAGAAGAAGAAGAAGAAAAAGTCTTCTAAGTCTTCAGGAGATCATCCAAAAGCAGCTCCTTCTGAATCTCAGCCTGCTTCGACCGAGGTTGATAATCAGGCTGACAAAGAGGATGCTGGAGGGGTTAAGACTCCTGAAGAACATAATTCAAATCCCACTATTGTAGAGATCGAGGTATGGGTTTATGCACAAACCTCTTTTATGACTAAGATTGCCTTTGCTAGCATCCTTTTTTTATATTCCGTTTATATTTCGAATCAGGTGGAAGGTCATGCTGCAGAGGGCGCTTCAGCATGGACAGAGAAAATTCCAAGCCCCCTTATCGAAGAGCCTCCCAGTCCTGTAAGAACGGAAGCTGCTGCTGAGGCAAACCCACAGAAAGAAGATCAACCAGATCAACCAGCTGCGTCCGAGAGTCCTCGTGGTCGGAGGGGAAAATCTGTTGAATCTGAAACTGAGCCACCAAAGGCTGCTGTTTCTACTGAATCGAGCAAGGGTTATTCGCCCTCCCCTGAGAGGTACCAATTCGATGATGAAGCTATCAAGGAGGCTGAGGTAGGAGGGTCAGAAATCTTGCCGGAGTCTTCAACTTCGAAGCTTTCTGCCAGCTTAGGGTTGCCTGAAGAGGAATTCATGCATATGCAAAGTTCAGACCCTGCAGCTACCCTTCGACTTCTGCTTGCCAGGCAAACCCCTCCTCCGACTTCAAGTGACAGGGCCACTGATTCGACTCAGTCAGCAGAAGAAATTAACTCATCTGTGCGTCAAGACTCACTTCTGTTAAAACTGACTACAGATTTTGTAATGCAAGATGTGCCTAGCATAATCAAGGCAAATCCCTCCACCGCTTTTGGACATCTCAACTTTTTGAAGAAACTCCACAATCCCTTGACTACTGACGAAACCTTAGGGAAGGTTATTCAAATCAAATCAATTATTGATCAACTGGCCAAAACTGTGCAGCATGATGAGGACAGTGCCATGCGACTTGTTGCTCAGCAACGAACACATGACCATTTGCTCGAAAGGGCGAAAACTGCACAGGCTGAAGTTGATCGATTAGCAAATCTCGCCAAAGAAGCGCACCCTGATATTAAGGCTTGCAATGACAACATCTCTGATTGGGAAAATAATATCATCGTGTTGCAGTCGCAGATCGACAACTATAGGCAGAAAATTTCTGAAGAGGAAGCCAAACGCAACCGACTCGAAGAGGACGTCAACAATTCGATTAAGGCTCGAATTGATGAGAAGGGACGAGAGGGTCTTAAGGCTTACAGTGCTTCTGCAGTAATCCTTGAAGAGGTTAAGAGTTTGGAAAGTGCCCGCCAGGTCTTCGATAAGGAGATCAACAGCTTAACCAAATTGTACTGGGAGTCTGTAAAGCATTTGTAATACCTTAATTATCTTGTGAATTTCGAACATTTTTTGGCATATTTTGATTGTAATGTTCAGGACATGCCCAGTTTGTGGCAGTTTCTTTAACTATCAGTTCGAATCTCTTTGAAGTTTTATTCTGCGCTTATTTTTACTTCGAGTCACTTTGACTATTTTAGCATTTGAAAACGCCAAATATCGAAGATTTACTCGGTTTTCATGATACACACTGAACACCTCTTTTTTAGTAACGGATAAGATTGAGCCTATGACAAAACGCGTAACTATTAAGCCACATCTCTGACTGGCTCTAGTTTCAAAACGAGTCAAACATCCGTTTTCAAAACAGTCTGGCTGCAATGGCGTGAATTCTGAGAAAAATTAGGAAACGGTTGAAAAATCATTAATGATCTTACCATTATATATATGGTCATTCTCTATCCGTCTTACTTACTCTACTCTGCAAGTCATAATAATATAGCCACTATCATCAATTTTGAAAGAGAAACATGGGTAAAGGCAAACAAATTGCGAAGAACACCGATAAAAAGAAAGCAACGTCTGCAAAGAAGGACAACAAGAAGACTGCTGATTCCTCAAAGAAGACCAAGAAACCTTCTTCCAAGGGCGAAAGCTCAAGAACCTGCAGAGCTCCCCCTCCTCCTGAAGGGAAAACACCTTCAAGGGCTCAAACAGAGATTTCTTCCTCAGAGTCTGATAGTACGGACCCTGATTGGGCAGAATTCCTTTCGACTTATGATGAAAACAAGGAATATCTTCGTTCATCAGACTCAGAAGTGGATTCGAAATGAAGGCCCCTTCAAGATCAACGTGTCACTTTTCTTTTAGATAAAGGCCCATTCAAGATTAACGTGTCCCTTTTCTTTTGCAATTCGAATAAAATCTTAACACTGGTGGATAAAAATCCAAGATAAGACTTGTATGATGAGGGATAAAACCCACCATTTTTAATTCGAATATTTCATTTTATTGGCATCTTCGCTAGTTGCCACTTTAGTTATTTATTTTTTCGAACTATTCTTCATTTATTCGAATCTCTTGCAGCGCTGGTCTATATCTTTTCAAATACTTACCATTTATGCTCAAGGTACGTTGATCAGGAGTTAACTCCTCTAACTCATAAGCACCGTTCGAATAAATCTGAACTATCTTAAATGGTCCTTCCCAATTTGGGGACCACTTGCCCAGGGTTCGATCTTTTCTATCCATGGGCAGAATGACTTTCCACACCAAGTCTCCAACATTAAAAGTTTTTGACTTTACTTTCTTGTTATAAGCTTTTGCAACTCTTTCCTTTTGCCTAGTCAAGACTTCTAATGCTCTTAATCTCTCCTCATCTAAATCAACCAACTCATCTGACATCATTTCCCAATAATGATCAATTGGTATGTCCATTTGTTTTTGTATTCTGGCTGATTGCAAATGTATTTCGACTGGAAGTACAGCATCATGACCAAACGTCAGTCGAAATGGGGTAGTGCCAGTTGATTCCTTAGGAGAAATTCTACATGCCCATAAAACTTGATCCAACGTTTTATTCCAATTTTTTGGTTTTTGGGCAATATGTTTTTTAATCAAGTTAATGATAATTTTATTGGCTGCTTCGACTTGACCATTTGCTTGCGCGTAATATGGTGTTGAGGTTAATAATCGAAAGCCAGTTTCTTGAGCAAATTCTTGCATCTTTCGTCCAGTAAAAACTGAACCTTGATCAGTGGTAATTGTTTCAGGAATACCATACCTATAAATAATATGGTTTTGAATGAAGCTAATTACCGCCTCCTGATCGACATTTGGTAAAGGCACTGCTTCAATCCATTTAGTAAAATAATCTATTCCAACTAAAATGTATCGTTGGTTTTTAGACGAAGCAGGCTTAACCTCACCAATTAAATCCAGAGCCCACCCTCTGAAAGGCCAAGGTTTGATTATGGAGTGTAACTCACTAGCAGGTACATGCTGTATCCCTGCATGCTTTTGGCATTCTTGACAGCCTTTAGCAAATTCTATGCAGTCTTTTAACATAGACGGCCAATATAAACCTTGTCGAAATAAAAGCCACTTCATTTTATGGCCTGCTTGATGTGATCCACATGCACCACTGTGAACATGGGAAACTGCTAAATATGCTTCTGATTCACTTAAGCATTTTAATAAAATTCCTTCTGCAGTCTTTTTAAATAATTCATTTCCCATAATCACGTAGTTCAAAGCCCTATATTTGATCTTTCGAGCCACATTACCTGTTGGATTTTCCAAATATTCAACAATGGATTTTCTCCAATCATTATCCAACATATTGTCAATGGCAAAAATTTGAATTTTTTCCTGAAGATCATCCACGTTTTCATCCTCATTATCCTGTGGTGTACTTGCCCCCACAAGTTTTGGCATTGACAATTTAGTGCTCAATGGCTCTTGTAACACCAGTTTATCTTTTATTTCGATCAACTGAGTTAACTTTTCCTTCGACATTTTGTACCCTGAAGCTATTTGGGCTAAATCATTTGCTTCTTGGTTTTCTAGTCAAGGTATATGTTCAATATTAATATAATCGAAATGATTCAGAAGAGAACTTGCTATAACAAAATATTTTGCTAAGTGCTCTTTCACACATTTGTATTCTTGTGTTAATTGTCTCAACACTAACTCTGAATCACCCCTTATGTTAACATTTCTTGCCCCCAAGCTAATTAAAATTTCAAGGCCTGTGATTAAAGCTTCATATTCAGCCTCATTGTCATACCCCAATTTTTGACCTAAATTTCTTTTTCACTCGTCTTTTGGTTCAAAATTTTTGTTGTCGTTTCAGACGAAATTTCGACAGAGAGGTATTTTAAAATACCTCATTTTTGGTTCCGAAGGCGACAGTTTTTTATTTTTATTTTTATTTGTTACTTATTATTCCTTTTATTTTTATCTTTATTATTTACCTTTTTTATTTTTACTTTTTTTTATTTTCGGATTTTTTTTATTTCATTATTTTATTCTTAAAGGGTTGACTGGTTTTGTTTTGATGATTTTTAATAACCATTTTAATGGTTGCTTTTTTTAGTCTTTTGCTGATTAATTGTGTTTATTGTCCATCATTGGCCTTTAAGTCACATTAATTGGCATTGCTTAATAAAAGAGAACACAGAATCAGTAGCAAAGGGGAGAGCCAATTTTACCAACAGAAAAACTCAAACACTACACAAAAATCATCAGCACACAAGCAGCTCCCTCCACCACATAACATCACAACCTACCATCAAAACCACTCAACCAAAACTGTACGGCCACCATCGTCTCACTCACCACCACTCACAAACTCACGCAAACCTCCCTTACCAACAACCGCCGCCAACACAACAACAACACAACACTAACCTAACATAAACCATTCACGCCCTCTCCCCAAATATCCCAACACCCGGTATCCTCCATCACCCACAAACTAAACAAAACCGCCCCCATTTTGCTTTTATTTTTGTTTATTATCATTTCTAGCATTTTATCTTGTTAATTTCTTATTTATTTTCATGCATTTTGTTTCATTGCATTTACCTTATAGGATTTCATGCATTTTTTCCTTATTATTTTCCTTTTACTTTCATGCATTTTTATTTTTATTTTATTTCATGCATTTAGTTTTATTCTAGCATACTTATTTTCATACCTTTGCAATTTTGTTTTTTCTTTCCTTGTTTATCATTTTGTCATTTTTATTTTCATTTTATTAGAATGTACTTAGGATCAATGTAACAAAAATAAATGAGAATATGCACTGACACTCACACTTTATTTATTCTGCTTTACGTCTTTTATTTATTTTTATTTATTTCGCTATTCAAAAAAAATGCAAAAAAAATATTAGGTTAGTTTAATTTCAAAAGGGTTTCGTGGTGATCCAACATCACCACGAAATTTCCTCGCGTTTAGTTTTTTTTAGTCTTAGTCCATATTAAAAAACAAAAAAATGCAAATAATCAAAAATCACAAAAAAATCTTTTCTTAAATAAACCTTGATTTTCAATCAAGTGTCCTTTTTTTCTTTTATTTTCTTTAAACAACCATTAATCCACTTTAATAACACTTTAATCATTTTCAAAAATAAAAAAAACACAAACCAATCTCATTTTGCCACCTGGCTTTTATTTTATCTTTAAAACTTTTTTTAAAAAAAGAACAATAAAAAATACAAAACCAATCAATCGGCATTTTTACCCCGAACTACGAGGTTTTGATCCCTCACGGGTACGTAGGCAGAGGACCTTGTCCTTCCAAATCATAAAAAATACAAAAAAACATTTTTATTTTTTCTCACTAATTCATTCTTTTCTTTTAAAAAAAATAATAATAAGCAAGTTATAGCCAAAATAAATAAATAAAATCAAGAGGTTCTCGTAGAGTACTACGAACGTTTAGGGTGCTAACACCTTCCCTAAACGTAACTAACCCCCGAACCCTAATTTTTAAAAATGTGGTAATTTAGAACTTTTTTCCACTTTTCATTTAAAAAATTAAAAGTTCAGTCGTGAAATAAAATTAGTGAGTCAACGCTAATCAATAGCTTGATCTCCGAAAATCACCACGACAGAAATGGCGACTTCACTGGGGATGACGTCATTGGGTTGAGCCTAACTTGAATTTTTTTAATTATTTTGTGCTATAACTTGCTTAAAACATAAAAAAAAAATGTAAATATGTGCATATGTGTTTTTTTCCTTTTACGTGAGTGGTGAGATAAGTCCTATACCCGGGCTTGAGGGAAACATAAGATAGGATGGTGGTATAATCAAAGTTCCATACCAGGAGTAGTCTTGGGTGTTGGTACATGTGATATAACCCCACTCAATGGAGGTCTCTTAAAGGTAATACCATGTCGACATGAGTAGTCGTGTTTGACATTGTTATTTTTAAGTGACCTATGAAGTTGAGGACCTTTAGAGTTACCTTTAACCCATCTTGGCCTTTTAGGACGTAGTGCGGTGGCTAATCAAGAGTAGTCTTGAATTGGTTGATACGCGATACTACACTCAAACGAGACTTTCTTACAAATGTCGTTGGACCGGGAGTCAGTCCCGTAATCTGACAATATTCGGAAGTGGTCGATGACTTTGGGAACTTGGTAGAACCCGTGATACAGGTACATTTAAAACCATAGTCCTTACCAAATGGCGTGTTTACCCTTGACTCCAACATTTTGGACTTAAACCTCACCATGTTTTCTCCGTTCTTTAGCATAATCATGCATACATGCATTCATTCATAAACATTTTTTTCATCCAATTATCGAAGGACTTAAACAAGTTTTTTAAACATCATAGAGGAGCACTAGGAAGTACACCTTCAAGAGCCCTGATTTGTTGAATTTAAGGAAGCTAGGAGTCTTTAGATTTTTTTTAAAAAAAATCTAGCTTCCACTAAAGGACTTTTGAATTGGTCCCTTGGCTTAGTTTCTAAAAAAGAATTATTTTGTAATGCCTTGATGCTCAAACGAAATGTTCAAACCATGATGTTTACAATAACTTCAATAAATTCCTTCGATAACAAACCCTTCTTTTTTGCATAAGCATAATCATGCATCATATCACATTCATAGTTTCCCAAACCGAGTCTCACATTTTGTCTTTCCAAAGGTCCATCTGCCTAGTCCAAGAAAGTGGTCCGACGCATACCTTACAAACCTACTCGCACCTACAACACTTGTGCAAACATAAGAGAGAGAAAATGGGTTGGTCGTGCAATCACAAGGAAGGATTTGCCGCAATTGGGTCGCTGTTGACATTCCATCAGTTAGTCATGG
This sequence comes from Medicago ruthenica, assembly GCA_018208015.1. Taxonomy (NCBI): domain Eukaryota; kingdom Viridiplantae; phylum Streptophyta; class Magnoliopsida; order Fabales; family Fabaceae; genus Medicago; species Medicago ruthenica. The sequence goes on along the minus strand of CM031374.1, from coordinate 26,456,616 downwards.
GTCCAAGTAATGTGTTTTCGTTGTCTTGTCTTTTCAAAAATCCTTTCGTTTCGCCCGATACGAAGGTGAAATCATGCAGGGCTCTACTTTTGTCTTCAAGTTACCACTATCAATGAAAAATTGTCGTTTCTTTCGCGACTTTTATTTTTATTTTACTGCTTTTCCTGGAAAATGGTAACACAAAAAACCCAAAAAAAATATATTTTTTATTTTCAATCAATTTCAAAAGGTCTGCATTTTTCACTCATTTTCTAAAATCAATCATCAATCATATGTAGACTGAACATCAATAAACCCGTTGAACACTATAACCCTATGCTCTCTCCCGACTTTGAGTTCCCTGTTCACGAAGCTGAAGAGGAGGAGGATGAACAGATTCCCGAAAAGATCTCTTTGTTACTAGAACATAAAAGAACATCATTCAGCCTCATGAAGAAGCACTCGAAATGATTAACTTGGGTTCCGAAGAACTGCCATTACAGTATTCCTGGTCAAATCCCAGATGAATGGTGCCATCGAGGCTGCAAAAAAAATCAAACAAAAAAAAACATCAAAAAAAGAAGAACAAAAGCAAAAAAGAACAAAAAGAAAGAAAATACACCAAAAAGATGGTGCAGAAGATGGTAACCACTTACAAGGACCTGCATGGGATGTTACCGTATGCTTTACATGGACATCGCACTTCAGTACGTACATCAACAGGGGCAACCCCCTTCTCTTTAGTGTATGGCATGGAAGCAGTACTCCCTGTGGAGATTGAGATTCCATCAATGAGAGTTTTAATGGAACCTAAGTTATCAGAGGCTGAATGATGTCAAAACAAATATGATCAGAGAAACGCATGAATGCTTTGTGTCACGGGCAGTCCCCGTGAATTTCAAGAAGGAGACCTTGTGCTCAAAAAGATTTTATCCTTTCAACCGGACTCCAGGGGCAAATGGACGCCTAATTATGAAGGCCCATATGTCGTCAAAAGAGCGTTCTCCGGTGGTGCAATGACTCTTACAACTATGGATGGTGATGAGCTTCCCCGTCCTGTGAACGCTGATGCAGTCAAGAAATACTTTGTCTAAAAAATAAAAGAACAGCTCGGTAAGTCGAAAACCCGTAAGGGCGGCTTAGGCAAAAATGAGCGTCTCGGTGGACTGAAAACCCGAAAGGGCGGTCCAGGCAAAAATTAGAGACATGAAACAGAAGATAATCATCCTGATAGATCGAAAACCCGAAAGGACGGTCTATGCAAAAGTTAAGGATCAAAAGACAAAGTAACTGCATCAGGTTGGCCATGACTCACTTGGGGCACGTTAGCGGTCAAAGAGACTCTGAATCTAAAGCATCTAAACGGTGGAATTCAAAATTGTTAGGGAGAATAGCGGTTATTTGTGTTCAATGTACCTTCCCCTTATATTTACCATTTTCCAAACTTTGTGAGATCCGTGGAGCCACGCCATTGGCGGGCCACCACTCTGTTAAAATGAATTTGAGCCTGTGCCTTTTATTTGGAACTCCCATTTATTCTGTTTATAAAACTCCTTCTATTTTTGATGGTAGTACTTGAAGCAAAACTTTTTTCAAAATCATAAATCTTTTTAATATCTTTTGGAAAGCATAAACAACAAACACATTCTCTCTGAACTCATGAATAAGTGAAGTGGGCGTCAACAGTTATCCTGAGAACGGACAAACTCTGCAGATTAAACGTGGTCAATTGCCTAAAAAAAAAAAAAGAAAAAGAAAAGAGCTCGGTAAGTCGAAAACCCGAAAGGGCGGCTTAGGCAAAAATGAGCGTCCTGGTGGATCGAAAACCTGAAAAGGCGGTCCAGGCAAAAATTAGGGGCATACAAAAAAGAATATATTCCCGGTGGATTGAAAACCCGAAAGGGCGGTCCAGGCAAAAGTTAGGGATTCAAAAAAGAAAAAAGATAAGCATGACCACAGAAACGCCAGTTCTTCTGCCAGGTCTATGGATTAACACGTCTTCCCCAGGAAGTGTTTGCTCCCCACCAGTTGTTGCAGACATCGGGCTTTACCCCGTTAAGGTTTTGATATGTCCCCAGTGGCATCATCCCCATTGAAGATTGCCGAGTGTTTGTGATGCGACGTCGGGTCACTTTCCATCTTATCCGTCCAATCTTGTCTCATCAAGTCGGTCTTTCATACAATCATACAAGTCAGTCTTTCATACAATCATACAAGTCAGTCTTCCGTACAATCTTATCAGTCAATCCTTCATACAGTCACAAGTTAATCAGTCATGCCAGTCATACAAGTCACATCATCATTCATGCATCCATACATTCATGCATATACACCTTCTTGCATACACAACATGCACATAACATCATTCATACATGATTGCATTGACCACCCTGAGTCCTGTTTTTCATATCCATCAATCTGAACAATTTGTAACTCTCTTTATCCCCAAGTGTCATCCCCAGTGTGTCTGGTCCAAAGATGTCACCCTCTTTTCGCCAAGTGGCAGTTCTTTAACGAACAGCTTGTGCATTTTCCTATCCAGTCTTTTGTCGTCAGTTGACTCGTTCGGCAATAACCCGAACAGCTGACATTTATCCTTTTTGTTTCCTGTCGTCAGTTGACTAGTTCGGCAATAACCCGAACAGCTGACATTTACCTTTTTATCCTGTCGTCAGTTGACTCGTTCGACAATAACCCGAACAGCTGACATTTATCCAATCTTTTGTCGTCAGTTGACTCGTTGGGCATTAACCCGAACAGCTGACATTTATCCAATCTTTTGTCGTCAGTTGACTCGTTCGGCATTAACCCGAACAGCTGACATTTATCCAATCTTTTGTCGTCAGTTGACTCGTTCGGCATTAACCTGAACAGCTGACATTTATCCAATCTTTTGTCGTCAGTTGACTCGTTCGGCATTAACCCGAACAGCTGACATTTATCCAATCTTTTGTCGTCAGTTGACTCGTTCGGCATTAACCCGAACAGCTGACATTTATCCAATCTTTTGTCGTCAGTTGACTCGTTCGGCATTAACCCGAACAGCTGACATTTATCCAATCTTTTGTCGTCATTTGACTCGTTCGGCATTAACCCGAACAGCTGACATTTATCCAATCTTTTGTCGTCAGTTGACTCGTTCGGCATTAACCCGAACAGCTGACATTTATCCAATCTTTTGTCGTCAGTTGACTCGTTCGGCATTAACCCGAACAGCTGACATTTATCCAATCTTTTGTCGTCAGTTGACTCGTTCGGCATTAACCCGAACAGCTGACATTTATCCAATCTTTTGTCGTCAGTTGACTCGTTCGGCATTAACCCGAACAGCTGACATTTATCCAATCTTTTGTCGTCAGTTGACTCGTTCGGCATTAACCCGAACAGCTGACATTTATCCTTCATCCAGCATTCAAATTTCATCCTGCATTTATATTTCATCCTGCTTTTATATTTCATCCTGCATTTATCCTTCATCCTGCTTTTATATTTCATCCTGCATTTATATTTCATCCTGCTTTTATATTTCATCCTGCTTTTATATTTCATCATGCTTTTATATTTCATCCTGCATTTATCCTTCATCCTGCTTTTATATTTAATCCTGCTTTTATATTTCATCCTGCTTTTATATTTCATCCTGCTTTTATATTTCATCCAGCTTTTAAATTTCATCCAGCTTTTATATTTCATCCAGCTTTTAAATTTCATCCAGCTTTTATATTTCATCCAGCATTTATCTTTCATCCAGCTTTTATCTTCCATCCAACATTTATCTTTCATCCAGCATTTATCTTTCATCCGGCTTTTATATTTCATCCAGCTTTCACCTTTCACCCAACATTTACATTCACCTTTGTTTCTTGTCGTCAGTGGCATGTTACTTTTATTCCGGTCTTTACCTCAAATGGCAAGCCCTACAAACGGGCAGTTTGTGGTCGGTGTCTTTTCCCACATCATATTTCCTTTCTCAGCTGTCAATACGATAGTTGATCCCTTTCCCCAGTGAAACTATGTTATTCCCCAGTGGAGTCGGATCCCTTGCTTTAACAAACTCGGGTATCCTTTTGTTTTGTTTTATTCCCCAGTCGGGTCAGCTTCGCCGTCTTGCATTCGCATTTGCATCACGAGCATCTCACATTTTTTCTTTTAGGTCCAAAATTGGCGTACTCTGTATTTAAGTCCCTTCGACCCGTCGAATCCAAGATTTTCTCTTCAGATCTCCGGACGAAGAGACTTAAATAGGGGCATCTGTCATACCCCAATTTTTGACCTAAATTTCTTTTTCACTCGTCTTTTGTTTCAAAATTTTTGTTGTCGTTTCAGACGAAATTTCGACAGAGAGGTATTTTAAAATACCTCATTTTTGGTTCCGAAGGCGACAGTTTTTTATTTTTATTTTTATTTGTTACTTATTATTCCTTTTATTTTTATCTTTATTATTTACCTTTTTTATTTTTACTTTTTTTTATTTTCGGATTTTTTTTATTTCATTATTTTATTCTTAAAGGGTTGACTGATTTTGTTTTGATGATTTTTAATAACCATTTTAATGGTTGCTTTTTTAGTCTTTTGCTGATTAATTGTGTTTATTGTCCATCATTGGCCTTTAAGTCACATTAATTGGCATTGCTTAATAAAAGAGAACACAGAATCAGTAGCAAAGGGGAGAGCCAATTTTACCAACAGAAAAACTCAAACACTACACAAAAATCATCAGCACACAAGCAGCTCCCTCCACCACATAACATCACAACCTACCATCAAAACCACTCAACCAAAACCGTACGGCCACCATCGTCTCACTCACCACCACTCACAAACTCACGCAAACCTCCCTTACCAACAACCGCCGCCAACACAACAACAACACAACACTAACCTAACCAAAACCATTCACGCCCTCTCCCCAAATATCCCAACACCCGGTATCCTCCATCACCCACAAACTAAACAAAACCGCCCCCATTTTGCTTTTATTTTTGTTTATTATCATTTCTAGCATTTTATCTTGTTAATTTCTTATTTATTTTCATGCATTTTGTTTCATTGCATTTACCTTATAGGATTTCATGCATTTTTTCCTTATTATTTTCCTTTTACTTTCATGCATTTTTATTTTTATTTTATTTCATGCATTTAGTTTTATTCTAGCATACTTATTTTCATACCTTTGCAATTTTGTTTTTTCTTTCCTTGTTTATCATTTTGTCATTTTTATTTTCATTTTATTAGAATGTACTTAGGATCAATGTAACAAAAATAAATGAGAATATGCACTGACACTCACACTTTATTTATTCTGCTTTACGTCTTTTATTTATTTTTATTTATTTCGCTATTCAAAAAAAAATGCAAAAAAAATATTAGGTTAGTTTAATTTCAAAAGGGTTTCGTGGTGATCCAACATCACCACGAAATTTCCTCGCGTTTAGTTTTTTTTAGTCTTAGTCCATATTAAAAAACAAAAAAATGCAAATAATCAAAAATCACAAAAAAATCTTTTCTTAAATAAACCTTGATTTTCAATCAAGTGTCCTTTTTTTCTTTTATTTTCTTTAAACAACCATTAATCCACTTTAATAACACTTTAATCATTTTCAAAAATAAAAAAACACAAACCAATCTCATTTTGCCACCTGGCTTTTATTTTATCTTTAAAACTTTTTTTAAAAAAAGAACAATAAAAAATACAAAACCAATCAATCGGCATTTTTACCCCGAACTACGAGGTTTTGATCCCTCACGGGTACGTAGGCAGAGGACCTTGTCCTTCCAAATCATAAAAAATACAAAAAAACATTTTTATTTTTTCTCACTAATTCATTCTTTTCTTTTAAAAAAAAATAATAATAAGCAAGTTATAGCCAAAATAAATAAATAAAATCAAGAGGTTCTCGTAGAGTACTACGAACGTTTAGGGTGCTAACACCTTCCCTAAACGTAACTAACCCCCGAACCCTAATTTTTAAAAATGTGGTAATTTAGAACTTTTTTCCACTTTTCATTTAAAAAATTAAAAGTTCAGTCGTGAAATAAAATTAGTGAGTCAACGCTAATCAATAGCTTGATCTCCGAAAATCACCACGACACTCATTATTTGAGCAAAGACCTTTAATCTTATATTTGAACTTAGTTGGGACTTTTGTGGGGGATATTATTAAGATTCCAATCCCAGTTCCATGTTTATGTTTAGAACCATCGAAATACAAAATCCAAGGTTCAGTATCTACATAGTCTTGAGGCATTTCGATCACTGAGTGATCTACAATAAAATCTGCCACAATTTGACCCTTAACAGATTTCAAGGGCTTGTAAGTTAAAGAATATTCTGTTAATGCTAAAGCCCACTTTCCAATTCTACTGTGTAAAATAGGCTTCGATAACATGTGTTTAATAATATCATAATGAGAATACACATAGACATCAACAGGCTTTATATATTGCTTAAGTTTAATACAAGAGAAATACAAACAAAGACAAAGTTTTTCTATGGCAGTATATCTAGTTTCTGCATCATTTAATACACGACTAAGATAATAAATTGCATGCTCCACGCCATTTTCATCTTCCTGAGCTAGCATGCTCCCAATGGTCTTGTCAGACGCAGCAATGTACAACTTCATATCTTTGCTTCGACTAGGAGGCATTAGTACAGGAGGCTTAATCAAATACTCTTTAATTTCATCGAAAGCCTTTTGATGATCTTCATCCCATTTGAATGGTTCATCTTTCTTGAGTCGAAGCAATGGCGAAAAAGTTTGAGCTTTGCCACTTAAATTCGAAATGAATCTTCTCAAGAAGTTGATTTTCCCTAGCAAAGATTGAAGCTGTTTCTTGGTCGAAGGAGGCTTTGTCTCAAGAATAGCCTTTGTCTTGTTCTGGTTTATCTCGATGCCTTTTTATGCACCACAAAACCAAGGAAATCTCCTGCATGCACACAAAAAGCACACTTTAATGGATTCATTTTTAATCCATGTTTCCTCATTCGTTCGAAAGACTGCCTAAGGTAATCCAAATGGCTATCTTCGGACGAGGATTTGATGATTATATCATCTATATAAACTTGCATGAATGTGTCTATAAAATCATGGAACATAGAATTCATGGCCCTTTGATAAGTGGCCCCAGCATTTTTCAAACCAAAAGGCATAACAACCCATTCATAAGTGCCTAATGCACCAGGGCATCGAAATGCTGTTTTTGACACATCATTTTCAGCAATAAATATTTGGTTATAACCAGAATAACCATCTAACATACTTAAAAATTTGAAGCCAGCTGCTGAATCTACTAACATTTCTGCTACTGGCATAGCATATTCATCTTTAGGTGTAGCATTATTTAAATCCCTAAAATCTATGCATACTCTAAGAGTTCCATTCTTTTTAATAACAGGGACTATATTTGCTAACCATTCGACATACCTGGCAGCTCTGATGAATTTACACCTCAGCAGCCTTTCGATCTCATCCTTGATCTTGGACATGATTTCTGGTGCGAACCTTCTTGGTAATTGTTTCACTGGCCTCTTTCCTTCTTTAATAGGTATTTTCAGTTCGACCATTTCTCTGCTTAACCCAGGCATTTCGTTGTAATCCCAAGCAAAGCAGTCTTTGAATTCTTTAAGAAGAAGCACCAGTTTTTCTTTTAGACTTGAAGTGATATTGGCGCTGATATAAGTTGGCCTTTTAATCGAGCCATCTCCAATATCGATCTCCTCCAAAGGATCTTGCGCTTGCATCTTTGGCGCCTCACTCATAGGATCCTTCTCGAACCCCAGCGGCTCATCGTCATAAATGCAGTCAAGTCTTCGATCCTTTGTTTCTTTGATTTCCTGATCTTCGATCTTGGCTTCCACTGCCATATTTTGTTGAAACTCAGCCTCAAGGGCCGTATTTAATCTATTTTCGGCCATATAAGCCGTAATCCTGGCCCATGCAGTGGCCTCAGTCATAGTAATCTTCATATATATTCCACCCAGTTGGTGGAATGACTCCATCTTCAGAAGAAACAGCACCAATTTCTTCCCTCTCCCATATAAAGCCATGGGCAGGATGGAGCTTGACAGAATGGATAACATTGTCACTTGGCTCGAAAGCAGAGTCCTTGTCACCACAAGGTGCTATATTAGCCAAATTTTTGTCAAAGGTTTGTGGAGTGACAATGTCAACCTCTGACCTATAGAAGCTTTGATCTGCCTCTATGTTTTCAACAATCCCATCCTCCCTCCAAATAATAAGTTTCTGGTGGAGAGTAGATGGTACAGCCCCAACTCCGTGGATCCATTCCCTTCCTAACAGCAAGTTAAAGTTAGCCTTGGATTGTACCACCAGGAATAGAGTTGGTCGAACTATACTGCCCACAGCAACATCAACTTGTATGGCTCCCAATGAATAGCCAGTTTTGCCCTCATAATTAGAGAGCACAATGTTGTGGGCAGATAAATCAGTGTCATATTTCCCAATCCTGTAGAGCGTAGATTGAGGCATCAAGTTGACAGCTGCTCCCCCATCTATGAGCACTTTGTTGATCCCAACATTTTCAACCTTTGCTCTGATAAAAAGGGGTTTGAGATGGCTTTTCATCCCAAGACTTGGCTTCTCGAAAGAGGCTAATTGCTCTTCAACGCAGCCATTGTTCATCACATAGTAACATACTGGCTTTGGGTCAGCCATATCAAGATGATCGAATTCACCTTCGATCTCAGTAACCTCAGATTGGACATCATACTCAGATGGCAAGATGGATACCACGCAGATGACATCGAAATCAGGTTCAGAATCCAGCAAATCCTCGTCTTCCATCTTATCTTCATCCACTGGAGGAAAGAGTCTTTCTTTTGCTGGCCTCCTGGACACTTCCTTATATTGGCCAGTCTGCAGATTCTGCTCGGCCAATTTCTTTTGACGCTGAAACCTGCGCCATTGGGTCCTTGTCATAGGATTCTTACCCTTGTAATTATTTCTGTAAGAATACTTATTAGCCTCTTGTGGGCCAACTTGTTTCATTCCACTGGAGCCACCTACTTCCATGGTTCCCTTGTTGAACCTTATGAGCCCCTGGTGCATCCATTTTTCGACAGGAATCGAACCAGGAGGAACAAAGGTATTCTTTCGACCAGATTTCTGGTTGTGGTTCGACTGCACCATAACCCTCTTGCCTTTATCGAAACGCTGGTTTTGCTTTGCCCCCTTGTTGACAACTTGGTACTTCTTGAGGCCCTCAGTAGCCTCTCTATCACATACTGCACTGCAGCGAGGACACAGCATTACATTCTTGTTTTCGAGTTTGCATCTGTTCGAGGACACAGCAAGAAATCGATCAAATCCTCTTCAGTCTGAGGATACACATTCTTCATCTTTTCGCTGTAGTCTTCTTCAGATATGCCTTGAACTTGCACCTGAGACACCTCCATGGCTTCGACCATCATTATTCCTTGAGGTTCCGCATAGAGAGTTTCAACAGCTTTAGGTGTTTCAACATTCGCCTGAGTGGTCTTTGGTTTCTCACCGAATTTGAGTCTCCCTTCATTGAGAGCCTTTTGGACCAGATCCCTGAAAAGAATACAACGTGAGGTTTTATGGCCAAGGAAATTATGAAATTTACAATAACCCCTTTTCTTCTGTTGTTCCATTGGGGGTACTTTTAAGCCCTTAGGAACAATAATCTGGCCATCTGTAACTAATAAATCAAATATTTCATCACATTTGGTTATGTCAAATGTATAAGTTTTAGACACAAATTTATCATTTTTAGGTTCAACAGGATTTTTCCCATTCGAAGGTCTAAGGAGTTTACAGACATAAGGAGGTCCAGGTTTTAATTCTGCTAAATCAACCTCATTGTCTTCGATATCTTCATAAGTGATATCGAACTCTTGGTCACTGTCATTTGCTTCGACATATGCAACCTTTTCCCTCTTATGAAATTTAGAATTTCTAGCCTTTTCAGCTTTTAGCCGTTCGACTTGTCGAACTCTATCAGCCAACTGAGCCATGTCCCTCAAATACTGAGTGTCTAATTTCTTTCTAATCGAATAGTCTAGGCCACCAGCAGCCATTTCGACTAATTCATGTTCAGGGACTTGGGTGAAGCACCTTGCCTTTAAAAGTCTAAATCTATTGAGATAGTCATCAATTGACTCAGGTGCTTTACGTCGAACACTTGCCAATTCTTTAAGGCTTATTTTTGATTGTCCCATGTAAAACTGTTCATGGAAAACTCTCTCTAATTGATTCCAATTATGTATGGAATGTGGAGGGAGGGTTGTGAACCAGGTAAAGGCATTTTTTGTTAGAGAATTTGGGAAATACTTCATCCTTAAATTTTCATTATTTGCTATGTCTCCTGCTTCTGTCAGAAATCTTGCAATGTGCTCAACGGTTGATTCGCTAGTGTCACCAGCGAACTTAGTGAATTTTGGGATTTTGACACCCCTTGGTAGTTCAGTCTGAAGCACATATTCTGACAAGGCAGAAACAAAATTTGGTCTATGTAAACCTACATTCAAACCATTTTGGACTAAGATAGCTTCGACCAAATTTGCTATGTTATTTTGTGCCCCTAAATTATTTTGTTGGACATTTCTAACCACTTCATCAGCATTTTGATTTCGATTTACTAAGACTATCCCTGGATTTGGTTCGATTTGTGGTTGGACTTGTGGTTGAGCGTGTGGTTCGATTGGACCCACTTGCAATTGTCCTTGATTAGGCTGTACCACTATGTTATTGGGCATAGGCACCATAGCATTATTTGGTATTTGGATGTTTTGTATGGGTGCTAGATTCTGAATCTGGGGGACTGGTTGATTAGGGACATGAGGAGCCCCAAAGAAATCAGCCATCCTACCCATCTGGGTGGCTAACAATTGATAAGACTGGTTAGTATTTTGTATCAAAGGATTAAACACTATACCAATTTGTTGTGTCAACATATTAACCATATCATGATTACTTTCATCCATTTGCTGCCTTAAAGACATCAAGGATGTATTAGTTAATGGTGGCAATGCATTTCGATTAACAGAACTGGAGGCCAAACGTTGGTTCGTAGGCGAGTAAACGCCAGGCACAGTTTCTGAATATAATGAAGGGCTAGTTTGTAGCCCTTGCATCAGTGTTGTAGGCATACCATATGGTACATTCCTACTCTTGCCTTGATTCATATATTGTGAAAAAGGCATACTGAACGTAGAGCCTATTGTGCCTCCTCCTCTTGCTGGGGATGGCTGGCTCCCTATATTTTGGGGTATCGAAACTGCAGGGCCTGCAGTGGTAAAAGGCATCGTTGTTGGCGCATTGATAGGCATAGTAACGCCCATTGTCGAAGAACTGGGAGCAGAGATGGTTGCTCCAGTTACATTCGCAACAACGTCGTTCGAAGTGTTCAATGCGCTCGAAGGCGCTGACACATTGTTATCATTCACATTTGCATTTTCCATATTATTTGTGTTTGTATTTCTGGGTGGTGGTCTAACCATTTCAGGGAGTACTTTCCCACTCCTCAAGAACATGCACTAACGCAATTTCCAGAAAGAATGCACAAATAGAAATTTACAAATCTAAACGCAAATATTTCTTGATAGAAAAGATTCAATTAAAGCACACGTCCCACCGGGCGTGCCAATTTGTTTACGCTGAAATTTGGTAAACAACCGCTAGTCTGGGTTAATTGCTTGCGAGACCAACTAGTGAATCTCAGGAGCATAGTACTTTATTTGAATTCTTTAAATTATTTGAATGTCCATTACGCATAAACATTTATTGTAGTTTTGGGGAGAATTAAATGTAAAAGTCACTTGAATTGCAACCAACAAGGAAACTAAGTTCTTACTAAACAAATACTTTGTTTCGATCGAAACAGAAATGAATAGAATTTAAATGAGAAGCATTAAACTTTGCATGAAACTTAAAGTGCTTAAAAGATACATTTACATGAAAAAGTAAATTGCATTGAATTGTAAAATATGCTTTACAGAAAAGAATGGTTCACAGATTCATACTTGGATCCCATTTCACTCGTTTCTCTCGATAGCATGGGTACTTTGAGTTTACAAGGATTTTTGTATAAAATGAATTGCGAACTTTTTTTCTGACTAAAAAACTACTATATATAGACTTTCTAAAATAAACTGCCCTAACGGTCGAACACTATACTACTGCCAAATGTCCTGCCACGTACACCCTGCATGCACTTAACTGCCCCTTAGAACGGTTATATCCCTCGAAGTCGAACTGAGTTTTGTGAAGTTTGTCAGAATTGTGCTAAGTCCAGAAATCTGTTGCTTCGATTCGATCATACGCTAGGTCGATTTGCCTTATGGTTCGAAGTCCTCCTTCTTGCCTTAGCCTTGTATTTGTAAATATTCCCTTGAACCCGTGAACAATTCCAAGATTCTTTCTGCTCTTCGATTAGATAGAATCTTGCAAGATTCCCTTCAGCATTTAATGCATGTTTAGAGCATATTCTTAGTTTATAAAAATATGGGCTAACAGCCGGTAGGAGAGCTAGATTGTACGTCAGTGTGCGCTACAACATGTTGAACCAATGACTCTTGCACGTCTTCGTGCGCTACTGGGGGTGAAAGCGTAGCAGTCGCATCATGAACCTTGGGAACAACCACCTAAATGCAAGTCAACGTGCCCTATTTGGAGCAATTCCAACACAGGGCTAGTCGGATGAGGTAGAGGCCCATGAGGAATTACATCAGACACATTTTGTAGAGCAAAACCGAAGGAGGTTGATGATGCATTAATCGGCACAATAACAAGTTCTACATCCTGTACTTGGGAGGTCGAGACCATTGTTGTAGAGGAACTTGTAACCGATGGTTGTTGTGCTTGTATTTGTTCACTGTGTGGTGCGACCAGGACAGTAGAAGTAACAACAATTGGTTCTTCCATATGTGCTTCTTTATCTGCTTGTGGAGCTTCAAATGCTTTGGAAGAACCAACGCCGGATGGATTCTCATTAATATGCACCCAATCTAGCTTACTAGTTGGTATTGCTTCTTGCCCTTAATAGCATTTTCGTTAAATACTTTTCTTTTTTTCCGGGGGTACAGCCAACGACAAGCTGTAATGCCATGACCGAGATTCTGACAATGGGAACAGAAGTTCAGAAGCCATTCATAGACCACCTCCACATAAAAAGAGAAACCCTCCCTCTCTACCATAATCTCATGAAAAAGCGTCTTTGAAAAATCCATCTCACCTAAAACTCTTGCATAATGGCCAAAAATGCACTTGGAGGTCGTGCGTTATCAATGAGCAACGACGTGCCAACCGCACTTGCAATCTCAAGGAGAGTCCTTTCCATCCAATATTCCTGAGGAAATCCCAATAACCGAATCCACACATGTGCATGAGTGTTTCGCTGTGTATGCATATTAAAATCCTTTGTCCACTCGAAAAGACGTAAAACACCCGGCTTCAAAGTAACCGTTCCTTTCCCAAACAACACTTAAATCAATGTCTGAGGCAAAAGAAAATTCATAATACCCCTTACCTAAAGACATCATGTTCCATGATCCTGCTGTCTTCCATTGCTTCTGAAGCTTCAACTGAATATCCTTCGTCGTAGGTTTGTCGCCCTTATTCAACACGAGTCTCCCATGTAGGTTCCTCTTACAAACTGCAATTCCTTACTCATACGTTTCCTGTGAGATTTTGATACAAACCACCTCACCTCTAATGGATGGCTGAGGTAAATTGTCATTCGAGGAAGCATTTTGTGATGCCGTTAAAGCCTGTGGAAAAGAAACATCTTTTGGTGTCACCGGTTTGGACGGAGGCTACACCTGCGCGGTTGGAGAGAGTACCGCCGGAGTTGAAATCTCAGCCTGCCAGTCGAAAAGCATGCCAACAACTGAGACCAAAATCAGAAGGAGAAATTGAAGACGAAATTACAACAACACCAATTAAATTGAATGGGAATGATGATGTCACTGATCACTATTGTAGCATGGCACTTGTTAATTGCAACACCAATTAGTTGTTTGATTGGAAAGCGTATGATCCAAAAAGCAAATATTGCAATTCTAGGTGATCACGTAACCGTAATTGCTCTTTGATAGAATCACGTGAAGGCCATGTTAGAAAACATGATATCCATGAAAGGAATGAGAGAAAAGCTATGAAACTATTGTATTGATAGTAAAGAGTGATATTACAAAAATGAGAAAGTTACCCACTAATGGGTTTATTTATACTACTACCTACTAGGACTAGTATGCCACTAATCTATATCTCTAATTGTCCCTCGCAAGTTGGAAGGTGTTCACAACACTTCCAACTTGGGATGAGAAAGACAAAAGTACATCAAACAAAAGAAATTACAAGAAGAGAGGCCGGAAATACATCGGCTGAAAACAATCATCAAACAAGTGCTTATCCAACAAGAAGAAACCACAACTCAAGGTTTAATCGCTTGAAAGAAGAAGCATCAAATCAACGCTTAACCATCATCCAGTAGAAGGAATCATCAACAAAGCCTATAAAGGCACAACGCTTAACCATCAAGAGTGCTCAATGACTCAAGACAGAAGCACAATAACGACGCTTAATCATCCTTATATAGAAGCACAACAACGCTTAACCATTCATGACAGAAGCTTATCAACAGGGCTTAACCATCATGAACAGAAGCACAACACTAGAATCAAAGCCATATGCCAATAAGAAAGATGAGGAAGAAAACCATGGATAGAAACTATTGCCACAACATGATATACAAACCACGAGAACAAGAGAAAACTGCAGTAACGATCCAGGACTAACAAACTGAGGGCAAATCTTATGCTTCAGATAGCAAATCAAGGCTTCCAAAACAGATCCGAAGCCAGCAAGAAATGTATCAAAAATAGCAACTAAAACATGAAACTTGGTCATCAAGCAGCAACAACAAGCTGTGATACTTCATTAGTCAATGTCCCAAGAATCTGATTCATGAACAATAGACAAACAAACTTGCAGAAACTGAGCTGAAACCATAAGTCTCACCAAATACCAAACATAAGCAAAAAAAAAATGATGATATTGGAGTGCTTAAACATAAGTGCAGTAGCAATAAGCCTTGTACTATCAACTTCAAAGAAAACTTATCACAAACTAACCGTAAGCATTGCATTGGCTTGAGAAACAAACACCAAATTCATATTGAGTGAAGTGACACAAGATTGGATAAGTCTTCAAGAAATTACAAACAACTTGTGAGCATCCAATTCAGAAGCAAACATAGTCTCTAATAACCAAAGAATAGAGATAGACATAGATGCCCAACTCCTAACATATGAACAAAGCAGCAACATATAGGTTGTTGATATAAGAGCACCAAACATGAGGAATTCAACAAAAATAGTCTACACGTGAAGAAAGCCAATCCACTAAGAATCAATAGTTGTGAATAATGTTACAAATCAACTAAAGAGAGACTTTAAACTGAATTGATGATCATGCACCATCTCAACATCCATGATTGCTAATACTGAATTGATGATTATAACGTAGATTCATTTGCAAAAGCATATCAACCATAATCACGAACAAATCTCAAACTGATGGTGTTGTAAAATCAGAACCGAATCTTAAATAACAGATTCACAAGGCCTAGAATGGAAACCGGTAAGAATAGAGCACTAAATCTGCGATTCTTGGCGCCAATAGCTTCGAAACAGAATCGAAGCTCGCAGAAACTGCAATCTCACCCACAACTACCGTCAATGTCGTCGAACTCTAAAACTCAAAGCAACATGGAAGATAGTCATGAAATTCTGATACAAATCAATCAATTTCGATCAATTGAACCAAAAGCAAGATCCAGAACAAGGATGATAAATTGTAAAGGGAAACAGAAAAAGTGATTCAAAATCAAAATCAATGAAGTGAAAATAGAACGTGTAGCTAACTCGAACAGAAAGTCAAAAACGGAATTGGAACCCTAGGAATTGGGGAAAAATGACGAAAACAAAATCGATTCGAATTGTGAACAAGATCGCTAATGATAAATGAAACTAAATCTCAATTTTGAGATTGTAACAGAATCAAAGATGGAAACTAAGATTTCGAGCAAGAAACTAGAATCGAATATGAAATTGAATCAGAAATTGAACACACAAGGAAAAATAGAGCACGAAAATCGTGAAACCCTAACAATTGGGGGAAAATGATATGAGCAAGATCGAACAGAACCCAAAACTAAAACGCGAGAATCGCACAAAATCGAAGCAAGAATCACAACAATAGACTGGCAAGAATATCATAGTTTTGAGATTCGAACAAAAGCAGAGGTGTGAATTCGATCAGAAAAATTACCAAATCGAAAAGGAATGAACAATATGAACAATGGATGCAAATAATTCGTCAATTACGTGATCAGAAAAACGAAATTGAACGGAAAAAAAATTAAGGTGAATCTAAAACAGAATCAGCGAGAAAGGAAGAGAAAATGAATTAAGAAAACGAAAATTGGAATGACAAAGAAAGTGAAACTGATGCGAGAAAATTAGATTTTCTCGAGAAAATGCAGCGGAAAATTCCTTCAAGGTGGATACCAGATTTGCTCTGATACCATGTTAGAAAACATGATATCCATGAAAGGAATGAGAGAAAAGCTATGAAACTATTGTATTGATAGTAAAGAGTGATATTACAAAAATGAGAAAGTTACCCACTAATGGGGTTATTTATACTACTATCTACTAGGACTAGTATGCCACTAATCTATATCTCTAATAGGCCACTTGAAGGAAGTTGTAGTAAATCAATTCCGGCAAATAAATTGTGATGAAACAATGCAAAGCAATCGAAAGGCATTCAAGGCAGAGCAAGGCTGTGTTCATGAAAGGGTCAAACCCTAGCAGAGCAAGGTTGCGCTTTGGTAACCGGATAAGATTAACTTTTACAAATTTTGGCGTTTTACAAAAATTCAAATTGAGTTTCTATAAGTATTAGTCTAGGTAAGACCGTTCCTATAAAAATGGAGGTCTGACTCTCAAGTAAAAATAGGCCTCTAATAAAATAAAAACACAATTTTTTCAAAAGAGCAATCATCTATTTTAAATTTTAAATTGAAAATAAGATCCGTAAACATAAAAAATATTCATCATTGTAAGGAACACATAAAAGATCAATATTCTAATCAAAAATATAAAAATACAATTTCAAACGAATATCTTTATCAACTTTCTAGGTTGTTATTTTTTAGAGAATAATTATAATGTTTGTTGTTAGAGCTTTGTTATTTTATACAACAAGTATGAGTAAAAAATTACAAGAAGTTCCCTAACAAAAATAAGAAGAAGAAAAAATGTTATATTGTGTTTTTATTTGTAAATATATAATTTAATATGTTCAGGAGAGTTTGGATGAATTGGAGAAAAAAGAGAGTCTAATGAGCCTCAAATCCATGATAAATTATGCCCAAATCGAGACCTTTTCATACTAAAAAAAGTAAGTAAAGAAGAAAAGAAGGAAAAAAAAATTAAGTAAAGAAGAAAAGAGAGAGTACATATGGGCTGAAATCCATGATAAATTATGTCCATATCGAAACCCTCTCATACTAAATAAAAATGTAACTAAAGAAAAAAGGGAAAAAAATTTAAAGAAGAAAAAAGTGATTTGTGGGTGTTGAACCCATGACCTAGGGAATGCAAAAACAACCTAGTGCCACTAAGAAACTGCAACAAACTTGATATATTAAATACTCTATTTGTATGTATTAATAGTTTACTTTCAGCACATATATAAAAAAAAAAAATTATTTTGGGCCCAAAATTTTGGCTCTGTAGAGCTGTTTACACCCCCTCAAAACCGGCCTTGAATCTAGGTGACATATGTTTAATTAGTGTTTTTCTTATATTGCGGTTTGGTTTGGTTTGGTTGATAAAATAAAAAATGTAAACCGAACCAAACTTTGCGGTTGAGTAAAAAAAGATCTGAATACATCCAAACAAAATGCGGTTTTTGGTTCGGTTTTGATCACTCATAGTTATTCATGTGCAAAAAATGAGGTAATAGTCAATTACCACAGAAATTGTAACTTCCATCTTAGAATATTAATATAATCAATTGTAGTAACTTTTGCATAGAAATATGCGTGATTATTACTTTTTCATATATTTGACTTATGTTTTCAAGAGAATATTTATATTTATGGTTTTCTTAAACAATGCCCTTAGGACATTTGTTGTTAGCAAGATGTGTGATTATTAATAATCCCCACATTTTTTTTAATAGATTAGTAATAATCACACATAATCACACATATTTAAATGGATTAGTAATAATCACTTGTTAACATAATCCCCATGTTTCATCTTTGGTACCTACAAATAATCTCCAAATTCTTCGATGAAAACATCTTAAGGACTATAAAATAACTCACAAATTCTACGATGAATTTTTTTTAAAGTTTAAAAATTAGGATACTATATTTTTTTAATTTTAAAATGAGAGATCAAAATTATGAATTATCAAAAAAATATGCCCAAAAGTATATTTTAACTATGAAAAAAAACTTGAGGTCCAAGTTTAACTTTGGTCAGTTATATAAAAAATAGGTTTTATGTGAGTTTTTTAACATAGGTTCCCTCCTGTAATCTTAGTTGAGCTTTGTTGCACACTAAATATGATATCTCATCAAATTGAGATTTAAACATTGATTTTTCATGTTGTGGAAGTCTAATCCCTTCGGTTAGATCTATAACCATAACAGGTAGTTTTGTGTGATATTTTTTAGGCTTTGTTCTAATTTCTGTATTTTTTTTTTGTTTCAAATAGTCTAGTAGCAAAAATCACACATATTATATTTAGAAAAGTGGACAGTTGTAAATTCAAAAATCACACGTCAAATAGCTTTGTAGTCTTTTACTATCTAACATTGTACTTACAGAACTTTAGACAAACTTTTTGGTATATCTGAAATTATGTTTAAAATGAAAATTTGTACCACCGATGTGAGTTTTATAAAGTATAAAGTCTAATTTTGTTTAAAAAATATAAATATATTTGATGGTATAATCTAACTTTTTAGAAAGAAAAAAAAGTGACTAAAATGATAATTTATTTTTCAACAAAGACTTTAAATAGGTCGTCAATTTATCCTAAAGAATATTATAAAGTTAACTCTTTACTAGTATGTAGGACAATGCATAAATTATTGAAAAACACAACTAAAATGTGATTTTTAGACAATGGACAAAATTGAATACAATAATAACAATCATAATCATATTTGAGATACTATCTGTTATTTGAGCATTTCTCGTCGTCGTCGCAGCCATTAAAGGTTATGTATTAAGGGTTTTTTTATAAGCGTTTATTTTTTAAGGTTTAAAATTGCATATTGTTAATGAAGGTCAACTCAGCTGGTAACGAGTTGGCTTACCCACAAGGTTTGATCGGTAAGTATCTCTTTGAAGACCTCTTTAATAGATGATTTATAAGTATCTCTCTAAGAATCTTTAATCATTGATGTCTGTCTGATCATGATGAGCTCCGAAGCCCAACTCCTCTAACTTTATGAAACACACACACACACACACACACACACACACACACATATATATATATATATATATATATATATATGGATTTGCTAATATACACCCACTAGTTTTTATGTGGGAGTATTTTAGCAACATGCATCTTTAGGTGTATTTAGCCACTTTTTAGTTATCGCTTACTAAAATACTCCTTCTAAAAAATAAGTGGGTGTATTCTAGCAAATGCCTATAGGAGTTGCTAACATACACCCACTTATTTTATAGAAGGTGTGTTATAGCAACATACACCTCAAGGTGTATTTATCAACTTTTTAGTTATACCTTGCTAAAATACTCCCACATAACAACTAGTGGGTGTATATTAGCAAATCTCATATATATATATATATATATATATATATATATAAACGTAACATTTCAACTATAATAGTTGCCATAAATCCCCTAAGAAAAAAAAAACAGTTGCCACAAATGTATCATACCATGATTGTGATCCTGCATCGGTCACAGTTGACCCTCGAAGCTCAAATTTTGAACCATCATGCGTTTAGTGCAAGTGAGTGCTACTAATAATGTGTGTGACCCTGCTTTAGTATTTTGGGATTGTAAATTGTTGATGTGTGTGATTTAGCTACCCTTACACCTAATAAAGGCAAGGAGTACCTATACCTATAGCTACACTTACCTCCTTTTTTAATTTGCAACGCACTCATGGGACCATCATGCACAACTTATACCTAAATTTCTACGTAATTGGTTCGGAATCTGTGTCAAAAAGGAGTATATTCTTCATCCTAAAGTACTTGTAGCCCTATATTATTATTATTATTTTTTTTATAGAATGCAGCTCTACATTCAAATATAAGTTTTGGCTTTAAATATAAGTTTATTTTTTCAAATAATTAGATGTTTTTTTATAGGAAATAATTAGATGTCTCTATTATTGTTTTTTTCAAAAAATATTTCTGATTCATTTAAAAAATTCCGATGTCATTGTTTAACTAAAAGATTATTTGTATGACAAATATATTCAAAACTAGCAACTAACCCGTGCTAAGCACGGGTCTGTGCTCCGCACAGGCTAATTCGAAGCGGGGGATTATGCATCAAAGCGCATTGCAATGTTATATGAATTTAGAAAATAAAAAAAATTAATGATAAAACCGACGTTAATGATAAAAGGGCAAATTACATTGACTTCCCTTCAGATTTCCTTAAATAACACAAGCGCCCTTTCTAATTTTTCAAACACATCAATCTCCCATCATTTTATTCATTTCAATAACTTTGTAAATATACAATTTAATTTAAGTCATTTTAGTTTGTTTGTATCTGTTTTCTCTTTTCACAATTAAGTTAAATGAAGTTTTTTCTCGCAATGGAGAAACAATAACAACATTTGTTTTTACAGCCAAATAGAGTTATGCAGTAAAGTTTTCTCACCTGTTATGGTTATTTGAGCATTTTGTTATGCAATAAAGTTTCTTTTTTAAGTCATAATTTCCTATGAGTTTTTTTAAAGGATAAATTCCTATGAGTTGATTTAGTGAGAAATGTGATTTCTTAACACTTTATGAATTCTATTTTATCATACCCAACTTATTAAAATTCACAATACTCGAATTAAAAAAAATAATTATAATATGTTGTTTTTGGATTTCCAAACTGTTGTATTTGGAAGAGAATATCTACCAAAGTTGTTACTAGGTTGAGTCACGACCAGGTCGCTCTCTTTAAGACGTTTCGTGTCACTGCCCTAAATTGTGCAAAGTAGATTATCAACCACGCTGCCTCCAAGATAAAACAAGTTCAACTACAACTGTTCGGTTAACTACTGCACTGTAGAGAACTGTTCGAGATTTACACCTCCAATATGGTACTAAGACCACTCTTTAATACTGAAACCACTCTAATATGATACTGTGACCACTCTATTATGGTGCTAAGACCACTCAAATATGATGTTATCACCATTCTAACCTTTAAGTTCTCCAAAATATCAATATGGCACTACGACCACTCTGTTGAGGAAAAATCCCTAATTGATTTTAAAGATAACAAACCCCAAATGATTAAAAGGATTAATGGACTTTGATTAGTTTCTTGGTATTTAATTTGTGTTCTTGAGTGTTTAATTAAGATAGGAACAAAGTACGAACCATATCAAGATACAAGGAATCAAAGACCATTTAAAAGAAAGTACTCTGTCAGAATTCAGAAGCTGAGACGTAATTCAGACTCTGAAACACTATTTAGAAGTTGAGACATAGTTCAGACTCTGAAACACTATTCAGAAGCTGAGACATAGTTCAGACTTTGGAACGAAGTTCAGAAGCTGGGACGTAGTTCAGAAGCTGAAACACTGTTCAGAAGCTGCAACGCTGTTCAGAAGCTAGAACGCAGTTCAGAAGCTGCAACGCTGTTCAGAAGCTGGAACGTAGTTCAGAAGCTGGGACGTAGTTCAGACTCCGAAACGTAGTTCAGAAGCTGAAACACAGTTCAGAAGCTGGAACACAGTTCAGAAGCTTAATCATATGGATGAAGGTTGTTCGTATGGATGTAAAAAACAAGCCCAGAAAATCAAGGACATCCAAGGCTCACGTGACATGAATGATATGCCTAGAAAAGTACAATAGCTTTAATCAATCAAGAAGTTATGGCATCTATTTGGAATAAAGGCAAAACGCACATTCATTGTTCATTGAAGACTTATGAACAATTGAAGTACAAAACATTAGGAATATTCCTCTTGGAATATCATCCTAGATGTTGTACATACTGCACTTCATCAGTGTTTTACTATTGGGATTTGATTACATCAAATGGAAGTCTTACAAATCATCCTAAGTGAAACAAAAAGAACATTCTGAAGTTCAGAAAGTTCAAAACAGCACATGCTTTAATTCTGACAGTACTGCAAAGTGGTTGGTAAAGTAAAGCAAAAGCAAGATAGCAATCTCAAAGTCAGAATCCATGAGATTTCGACACCTAAGGGATTTGGTACTGTAACAGACCAGCAAAATCCCCTAAAGCATGGGCATGAAGTGACAGTTCCACTTTCCTCTCTCCTGCACACAATCCAAGACAAATCTGCAAAGCTTTTTGGCTCAGGAACATTCTGAAGAATGCACGCATAAACAAAAGCTCATCAGACTCCAGATCTTCATGTGACATTCATAGGAATCACCCAGAAATTCATATGGCATTCAACCATATGAACCCAGGAACATTCTGAAGTACAAGATTCTCAACCAAAAGTTGCTAAGTCACTAAGACACGTGGCACAAGACTATTGGTCACCTTCCAACGGCTACAAGAGACTAATAACTCTATAAATAGAAGTGAAAGGCTCAGCATTACATACACCATTGCAAAGCATACAAGAAAACATTTGAAAAGTGTTTGAAGCTTTAGCATTTCAAATTGATCATCACTGAGATTTCAAATTATCTCTTAAAGTGTAAATCAATTCTCTCTTATCTTGTTAAAGATAAATTCTCCCTCCTTTCTTCTCTTCTGATTGTCTTCATCTTGACAACATTTCTTCAAATATCCAATCAATTGTAAAGAACAAATCTCATCTAGTTTTAAGGTTATTAAAGTCTAGGTTGAGTAACATAGTGCAAGGTCTGGTGTGACTTAGTACAGAAAGTTGAGAGCCTGCTGAGGCTTAGAGAATATAATGTGTAACCGTTCCAAGTGAACAAGATTGTAAGGTGCAGGATTTGAGAGGGTATCTCAAGCATCATAGTGGAAAACTCTCACAAGATTGTGAGGAGTGGACTAACCCACATTGGGTGAACCACTATAAAATTCTGTGTGTCCTTCTTCTCTCTCTATACTCTTTATATTACTGTATACACAACACACACAATACTTAACTTAAATATTTTATTCTGCAACTAATACTTCAGAACGTTCTGAAGTTGGTTTAACTTTATTCTTCCAAGTATCAACTTGAGAAGTATTTTTAAGTACAAGATTAAATTTTAAAAAGGGTCACAATTCAAACCCCCCTTTCTTGTGACTATATTATCTACTTCACACTCAAATACGGTGATACCACCATTCTGACTTTTTAACTTCTCCAAAAGTAGAAAAATATTAAAAGAATATTTATATACTGTTAAGATCATTCTTAATTCCGACGGGACATTATTATTCCAAAAAAGGGACTATGATCCTAAAAGTACTCTTTATTCCGAAGGGACATATATTATCGAAGGGACTATGTTCTTAAGACATTTCTTAATTCCGAAGGGACATTATACTGAATAGGGACTAAGGTCTTAAGAACACTCTTAATTTCGAAGGGACAGAAAAAAGATATGAGGAGAAGAATAGCTTGTTAACACAAGCGGGAGGGAGAAGAGAGAAAGAGTTCTCGACAACTCAATAGAACCCTTTTGTGTGTTTTTTGAACTGCGTGGAATCCTTTATTTATATAGAGATTTTGTAATTGTTTTAGCTAAAATTGCGGCAGTAGTTACTCTAATGGATAAGATGAAAAGGAAACTTAACCACTAATCAGTTCACAACACTTGTAGATATGATAAAAAAGAAACAAATCCACAAAAGTGGAGGAAACAAACTCATTTGATAAGAATGAAGGAATTATATGAAATTCAGTTGGATTATCACAACCAACATAAACTAAAATTGTGGGAAGTGATATCATGAATAAAAATAATAATTACTATTATTTTTATCATTATTAAGTATTTAAAATTAAATACCGCAATTTAAACACTACTAATGTGTGTGTTCTATTCTATGTGGAACCCTCACTTTCTATTTTTTCAATTCACATCACACTAGTTCAAAGTCTTATTACTTGGTGTTTAATCTTCCAATTTCCTTTGAACCTCACACTAATGTTTCAACATAATATATTAAAGATTTTTTTGGGAAATTTATATCTATTCTCTAATTATGAAACTTAATGTCTACCAAAAATACAATCTTACCCCTTCTTAATTTTTTGACATGTCATCAAAATCATATCCTTTTGTGTATTTTGCTTCAACATCCCCCTGTTTTTTCTCTTTTAATAACAAATTAAAACAAACTCACTCCATAAAACACATTAACTTATCTATTCTCTAATTATGAAGCATAATGTCTACCAAAAATAAAATCTTACCCCTTCTTAATTTTTTGACACGTCATCAAAATTACATCCTTTTTAGTCTTTTGCTTCAACCTCCCCCTATTTTTTCTCTCTTAAAAACTAATTAAAACAAAGTCACTCAATAAAATACACTAACTTAATCTTTTTTTAAAGAACAGACAAACTTAATCTTAATCCCAATTAAAACAAATTTTCCTATAATTCAACTTCTAAATATCTAAAGAGTTAAAAACAATTTACAATCTATTATCTTTCTCTAATTCTCTAATTATGAAAGTTAATGACCAATAAAAACACAATTTTGCCCCATCTTAATATTTTGACACCTCACTATATATTTACCTTTTTTTTTGTCTTTTGTAACAAAAAATCCTATTTAGCTGAGAGAAAATAACTTTCAAAAGATTGATGTGATTTTGTAACAAACAAATTTCTTTTATATTGATGTATCTAAACAAACTAAATAATTAAAAAAATGATTTTATTACGATAAACAAATACAAAATAGATTATGATTTTTTTATTCAATATTATTTTTATTTTAATTCGTAACAAACAAGCCTTATGGGGTTTGTTATAACTTTTAAAAAAAACTTTAAAGAGCATTCTACTTGTTTGTTATAATTTTTAAATAAATCAGGTTCAACAAAAAAAATCTAAAAGTGTCTTTAAATAAAAAGAGATTATAGTAACTTTTCAAAAAATATAAGAGAGGGAGAAAATAAGTATTAAAAAATAAGATAATTTTGTAACAAAAAATCCATTTTATATAGTTGTATCCAAACAAATATTTTTTTTTTCAAAGAAGTGATTGTTATTACGATAAACAAACACAAAATTGATTATACTTTTTCAATTTTTTTTTCAAAAAAGTGATTGTTATTACGATAAACAAACACAAAATTAATTATACTTTTTCAAAAAACCTCTAAAAAATAATCTATAAATGATATAATATCATAATATATTTTTATTCTATTAACAGCGAACCATATTTTCAATTTATATTTATTAAAAATAAGTCTTATGATTGTACCAAAAAAAGGTTTTTTTTCTGTTCATGTGTTTTTATCTCACACTGAATCTATTTAATGCAATATCACTACCTTCCTATAATTTTTTTTAGGATGCAATAGAACTATCTTCCTATGAGTTTTTTTTTGTAGGTAATCCAACGAAAAAATGAGAATTTTTTACATATTTAGTCTAAAAAAATCATCATAAATATAAATTTTAATAAAAAACATTAATAAATACATTTCACTTATCAATAAAATAACAAAATATGGTTGAGACAATTATTTGATGCTAACAAGTACATTGGGTTAATTGGACTTCAGTCATGTGCTTAATTCCTAATAATCTTGCGGGCATTTCATAGTAGTGGAATTTCGAAGGTGATAACAGTATCTAGATGGCCCCCTCTAGCAATTGCCTTTATACTTTTTGTATCAGAAAAGGCATTTCAACTGCTACTTTGTCTTCATCTATAGTGATTAGCGAACAAATCACAATTTTATTAGTTGACTTGAAAGTTGATGTGAAACCATGATCTAGGAGGCATATTTTTACTTCCACAAACTGTTGGTCAACTTTGATTTACATGCAGATTGCAGAACGCATAAAAAAATGAGAATAAAAGTGATTACTTCAAGATCATTGTTCACAATTGAGAGATAATGAAAAATTGGATTTTGAGACTTATAGCTAAACTTTGTGCAGCTATTCTATGTACTACGATAAAAAAAAATCTGGGTGAGTCAATAAAATAAACTCTAATATATAAACACAAAATTAAAGTTCTAATAAACATTAAACAAAAAGTTGAAGTGGCGGAGTTTGACTAAGATACTCGGGTGGGTATTTTAGAAAAATGAATTACATATTTTAGTATTAATATAAATTATGAAACCGTTTGTTGAATAATACAACTATTAATTGGGGGAATTTCAGTTAATATGACAATATTAGGGAGGTTTGAAACCCCCGCAAATTAGAAGGTCAGTAAACCTTCGCTACCAGCCAAATATATACAAAGCAAAAATCACGTATGCCACGTTTGAAACCGCCGAAAACTATCACCGTTGAAAAATTGTTTAAAATCTCGTAAAATAGACCTATGATTTTTAATTTTTTAATTTTTCAAGGGGGACACAACACCACTTTACGGGAATTTGGTATTGCCATAAACTAAAACCGTCGCAAAATTGTTTAAAATCTCGCAAAATAGACCTGCAGTT
Source organism: Medicago ruthenica (assembly GCA_018208015.1). Classification (NCBI taxonomy): domain Eukaryota; kingdom Viridiplantae; phylum Streptophyta; class Magnoliopsida; order Fabales; family Fabaceae; genus Medicago; species Medicago ruthenica. The sequence goes on along the minus strand of CM031374.1, from coordinate 26,429,759 downwards.
GTTAATTTTTTAAATTTTTTTCGGGTGGTCCTTGACCCGCCCCAGCCCATGAAGGGCTCCACATCTGACTATATGTGCTCTCGGAGAACATAACACTGGTTTGGTGGGAGTCAATGAGTTGAGTGATGAGGTCATGATCGATTCTGGCCATCTCCAACATCAAAGCTAACAACAATACTAATATTGATCGTTAAAAAAAAAAAATTGTGTTCAGGAAGCATGTTGATTTTAATATACTGCTTATTCCTACATAAATTAGACTTCCGGATTTTAGGGGAAACGGACCAAAGTAATACAAAGTTCGGCCGAGAAGTTAAGTTTGGACAATGATTTTTTCACTCAGGATTGGGTTTTTCCCTAAGGATTCACACTTAATTGAAGTTGATTAGCTACTTGAACTCAACTACTTGGTTATAATGTTACTTAGGCCTAATGGAAAAGTTAAATGTACATATTGGATAACAGGTTCACAAATTCGAAACTCTTCCATTATTTAGTGACTGTACAATCAAATAGCAGTGTTCTTACCCAACCAACATCAATTAAGCAGTACAACACACACAAAACTGATACCTTTACTATACAGATGTGAATTACAAAAGAGAATATAAAAGAAAACAAAAGAAAAAAAAAAAAAAAAAACTCAGAGTCATGAACATAGCTTTGGCAAAGATTTACCATAACTATGACCAGATGCTTTTGATTTTGTCATCTTAGCCATCTGAGTTTGCATTTTCTTACATACTTTCTCTAATTCCATAACCCTCCACTGCATTCCTTGCAAATGTTCCTTCAGTTTCTCATTATCAGGTTGAATATCAAAATTTCCAGCATACAACACAACTTGTTCATTGGTTTTTTCTTTCTTTCCCTTTTGAGAAGAACCACTTGAACCACACAAAGAATCATTGTATGGAGTTGAAATGGGAGTAGTAGTAAGGAGTAAATTTTTTAGCTTAGATTGTTGAGATATGAGAGCTTGAACTGCTGTTTTTGATGGGAATTTCGTGTTCTTTGAAAGGTGTAGGCATGCTTGGGGTGAAAGTTTCTCATAATTTAAACCACAGCATATCTTTATCCTTTCATCTTGTGAGAGTTGAGGATGTACCTATAACAGAAGAGGAAGTTATTATTAATAAAGATGACGTTAATGGTCGTATTACAACCGTTTTGAGGTAGATGTGATTAAAGTCAAATATTTTTAGTGATCTAACAATTGTGATTGATTGACAAGTGTAAAAAATCGTCACACTGTTGGTTCATATGAATTAAATTATATTGTTAACAAAGATTTGTGCCAATGAGTAGAAGATAAAGATTTCTTACAATTTTGGATAAGGGTATTCGGCATTCAAATCTACTATGTTACAATTTAGAGTTTTGACCTAACACGACCCTACAAAACTAATCGGCTTGTAAGGAAAGAATTACTAAGACTTTATAAGCAGTAGCTAGACCATATTTCAAGTCGACTCTCAACAATATTAAACTCACTTTCTAATCAAGTAGTTAACTACATGGCCAAAGTTATAGACTTCAAAATTTAAAATTCAAAATGGAAAGAATCATCATACCTCAAGATACATGTCCATTGCATGGTAAAGCTCATCACAAGAATCCCTAGCAGAATCTGGAAGAGCTGTAGCAAGAGCCAAAAACTTTGAAGTTTTTAAACAAGGATCAGGTGCAATTTCAGCTATATACAAATCTATTAAGCTAGCAACTTTCCTCATCCGAACAGGAGCAACCGCACCAGTTCCTTGCCGCAGGAACGCTTTCAAAAATCTCAGAACAAGGTTCACATCATATAAGTAGTTTATTCCATAGGGAGATGGAACAAGCAAATTGTCCAATGTTACTTGATCCAATTGTGAACCAATCATAATCTCCAACTTATTCCTACTACATTTACTTATGTTCAAACACAAAGTCACCCGAAGAATCCCAAATAATGTTTTGAAAGAAACAGAACTCCGGTCTATTTCGTAATGCATATCTATGACCATTTCAATGATTTTGCACTTCTCATCTGTAGTAGCAGTGGCGAATTTCGCCTTCTGATAATACAGAAGAAACCTACTTATAACATAATGATCCAATTTACTCGAAAGCATTGACTTTACCAACATGATAACCATCTGGGGAGTCAAAAACAAGAGATCTTCAAACCACCATGTCGAACGAGTGAAATTCGTCTTTATACTCTCAGTACTTTTTGAGTCACACGAAAACCGAATCCCTGAACTGTCGTTCGAACAAGAAGACGGACATGGACTTGCTTCACTCGCCAAAACCAACCTCCCAACTACAGCATCCAAACACTTCTCTAGCATCACAGAAGAATCATCAACTAGCAAATTCTGGCATTGCTTCAAAGCAATCAAAATTTCTGACCATGACCAATAACTAATCCCTTGAAGCGATTTTTCAGTTTGATCCAATAAGTTAGAAACATTTTTGACAGATTCATTCATTTCCATGTATTCAGCAGCACAATGCGCGAGTAACAGATTCGAAGGACTTAGATTACCTTTTCCATTGTTATAACAGAATCTTAACATAAGCTCAAAACCTTCTGCACCTCCAGGAAAATCATGGAATATTACTTTAAGCTTTCCACTTGAACCACTAGATTTTCCAAATACTTTAGCCAATTTGCTTGAGTATTGAGTAATAATCGTCTGCGAAATTTCCAATTTAAACAAAGTTAGATTAAATTAAAGTCTAAAGGAATTAATGTACAATTAACTAGATAAGAAAGAAATTAAGTGAAGGTGGTTAAATAAAACACCAAACTAACCTACCAAAAACATGAAATAACTAGAGCTCATACACAGGAAAAGTAAGCAGGTATAAAAATAGGAAAAGATATGAAGAGAATGAAAGAAAAGTTCCAAAATAATTAAAGCACAGAAACCAAAAACATTGATTGGGGTCGTTATAGACAATAAATTGTAGAATGAGGGTGAGCATCGAGGAACTTTATATGCTAAAATAATAATAAATCAAGCATGGAAGGGTATAGAAAAGCATTAAATAGCTTGAAAGCAACCCTCAGATCCTGTCAAAAATGTTAATAAAAACAAACAAAATACGAAGGTGAGCCATAAAAGCATGAGAAGACCATATCAGCAGCATTAAATGTGATATAAATCATTCAAAAATAATAAAACAAAAGATGACAAAAAAAAAAGTGCCTTGTGTTTGTGGCTAGTGAAAGTAGTGAAGGAAAATCATTGCAAGCATGGACAAACAGAACTTGCCCCACTTCACTACTATGCAGGTGCAAATTAATTATGGATGGAAAGCTACAATCATAAAGTTACCAAGGGTTAAACAGAACTTGCCCCACTTCACCGATATTTTAGTTATGGATGGAAAGCTACAATCATAAAGTTACCAAGGGTAGCTAGAAAATGAAATTAAAAAGGGTCTCGTTAACGAGTGTCTCTGGGACACTCTTTAAGCATTCTAAATTAAGTAATTATTCTTTAAAAATGTCAAAGTTTTCAATTTCCAATGCACTGGTTACACAAATTTTCATAAAAAGTTACTATTTAAAGTCTTAACCGGGGCACTAGTTAACCAATTAAAAAACTACTACCAGGTAAAATCATTGAACCATGATCATTTCTAAATTAAAGTGTAACAACATTTAGCATAAACTTTAACCATTAATCATCATAATAACCAAAAGACAAACCTTGTAAAACCTAAAATATTAACTACTGCTATAGCATATATAGATCCTATTAAAACACACCAAAAAATATTAAAAGATAAAAGTATTGAGAATTTTTCTACAAAATTTACTAAAAATAAATGACAAGATTAGTTTATGTTTGGTATCACGACATATGTTCCAGACTCAATCATAATGGTTCTCGTGATTCTGACAAAACTACCATGATATCAGACATACACTTGAGCTATTGCAAAACCAGACTGACTCACAGAAATTTTGACAAATCCACCGTGATATCAAACATAAACTTAACTGGAAAAAAAAAGATTTGGAATACCTTATCCACCATGAAGATTTCTTCTCCATTTACATCCACTTCAAGATTGCAGAAACCTTCTTCCATAATAACTTGAAAGAAAAATGAAAAAGAAAAACAAAACCAAATAAAGGGTACTCTTCTGTTCAGTTGAGAAAACTAAAATGAGGATGCAAGAGGAAAAGGAAAAGTTGATGTTGATGACACATGAAGTGATATTCTAAGAGCAAGAAGAAGACAAAGCAAAAGAAGACAGAAAGACAAAACCAAGGAAAAGGGTTGTGGTCAATTGGTGCAGAGACAGAAGTAGTGCGGTTGGGTTAGTTCTGTAGGAATGGATACAACAAAGACAAAGGTCGAAGTGAATAAGAAGCAACAAGGCATGTAAAGACACAAGTGTTACATATAATATGTGTGGAGGGGAAATGAGTCAGATAGAACACACAACACAATGCCAGAGAGAAAATTAAATAGCAAGAAAACTTGTTTGTTTCTAGTGTATATTATAAAAGAAAATATTGTAGCAGAACAAATTCACCAAAATAACATAGTGTACCATAATAATATCTAAAATGAAATATTTAAAAAAAATAAATTAAAAACAATATAAAATGTAGAGTTAAATATGTTTGACTTTTTAAATTCTTTTCTCTTATAATTAATTTGGGAGATTTACTCCTGATGGGATATAAACAACAACAAAATTTATGTTTAGTAGTTCTGTGAGCATAATTTAGTTGATATGGACATTGCTTAAAATATATGTTTAATAGTTTAAAATATAAATAAATTTTACTTGATTTATCACTATTTATTTTATTATTCTTAAAATATCATTAGATTCATCTTGATTTTATTTTATAATTACACTTATAAATGGGAAAACTCTGAAATAAACAAAAATCAAACCAAACCAAATTTTTGGGTTCGCGAGGGGTAGAAAAAGTATTAAGGTCCAAGGAGATAATCAAATAATAACAAGAGATAATATAGGGGCTAGAGTTGGTCTGGGCATCCCATTTATTCACTTACTTTAAAAAATGAATTTTTAACTACCGGGTTATTCGACAAAAAATAATAGAGATAATCAAATAAAAAACACAAGTGGTACATCACTTGACACACATAACCTAAACAAAGCTAACATGATTTCACAAATAGAATGAAAGGTGCTGCTTGCATAGTTTCAGAGACGGTAATGTATCATAAAATCAACATGAGCTAACAAGTAATGAAGAAAAATTCAATTAGAAAAGTAGAGTGTTACTAGCATTCTTTGTTTAGTTATACTCTTTTTCTGCTTCCTCTTTCAAGTTGTACTATTCCTCTTTATTTATTTTTTCTCTTAAAATAATTCATTGAGAAAATGGTATAGTTTTCTAAATATTGTAATTTTGATAAATTAATTATTAATATCATTATTTATTTGTTAATTTTTAAACTCATATGAGTTGGTTTGACTGTGTAGGCTTTGAACATCAAAGTGTGCTCTTCTCTATGTCTAAGACTTGAATCCTCCCGACGCTAATAATTTATGTGATGGGTCAGTCTATACATGGTTTTGTTTTGTCTTAAATTGGACCCATGCTAGTGAACAGTGAGATTTGTCTTCGAAAGTAGTCGATCCTTAGACCATATATCGAGTTTTCAATAAAAAAATTAATTTGATATCAAACTATATATATATATATATATATATATATATATATATATATAACTTCAATTCTTTATTTTAAATTAAAATCTATAAGGATAAATACGTAATTATTTTCTTATCATATCATGTTGGTTTCTATACCAGCTCATATTCTCAATACAAATTTTAATTGGATAATCATATGATAGGATAAGTTTTCAGTTAACTTATCATTTCATCATGTCTCGTCAACAATGGATTTAGCCAAGCTATATAATACATTTTCCCTATCATATATCTTATTTTAGAATATTTTTCATTATTAAGATTTCAATTATTTTGAAATATAAAGAGTAACTAATAAAGGAGCAGTTATTTGTCAAAAAATAAATAATAAAGGAGTAGTTATTGAAAAAGTGTACTTCAAATTAAATTTTCAATTTTGTTTTCCTCTCTACCATTTTTTTGGTTACAAAGATAATTAAAAAAAAAGAAAAGAAAGAAAAGAAAACAAGCCAACACGAGCAAACTACTCTCTAAGGTAGAAGGTTCCTATGATGTCGCTGCGAAGAAGATTGACAAGCCCCTCAGGCGGGGAATTATGAAGAAGAAAGTCATTATCAGAAGCGGCTCCGAGTTTTGCCATAAAATCCGCACACTGGTTCCCTTCTCTAAGAGTGTGTTTGGATGGAGGAATGTTTTGAGGTAATGTAATGTTTTGAGGGAATTCAAATACTTTTAGATGAATTCCATTGTTTGGATAATAATATGAAGAATTTTCAAAATGATGGAAATTTATGAAGTATTTTGTTCAAGTTAAATTTAGAGAATTTCAAATAACACCTAAAAGCTAAGAATTTCAAATTTCTTCATTCTTATAATTTTCAAATTTTGCATTTTAGTCCTTAAATTTTCCAAAATTTTCAAATTGAGCCCAATAAATTTACAAAAAATTGCATTTTGACCCCTAATTTTTTTTGGAAATTACAAATTTACCCCTAAACTTATTCAAAATTATAAATTGACCCCTAATTTCAATTTTCAAATTTGGCCCAAAAAAATAAAATTTATAAAAGTTGCCCAAAAATGATGACAATAAATTTTTTTATTACTCCATCCAAACAAGAACATTTGGAAATGAAGTCAATTTAATTGAATTATTTAAATTGCTTAGAATTCTAAATTCTTCAAATTTCTTAATTACCTCATCCAAACACACTCTAAGGGTGTGACAAACCGTGATATTACCAAGAGTCAACATATCTTTTATGTCTTGGATAAGAACCACATAAATGTGAAACTTCTCGACAGAACCATTAATAAGATTAATGCAGACAAGGGAATCAAAGTAACAAACAAGCTCATCAACCCCTGAATCCTTAGACACGATCAAACTGTGATAAATGACAGTAAGCTCAACCAGCAAAATATCAGACAAGCTAGGAATGAAACCGAAACAGGCCGATATAAACAAACCATCATTATTGCGCAAAATCCCTCCAAACCCAGTTCTAACCGAAGATCCATGACAGCTACCATTTCGATTTGAGTTTTAAACTAATTTAATAATTAAAAAATTCAGATATGATATTGAGTTTAAATATGGTTTATGAAGTAGAGTTTAAATATTATTCATTAACTAATTTAAAATATTTACTAATAGAATATATCATATGGACTAAAGTGATCAACAATTTATCATTTTTTATCACTTTCTTAATTTTTTAAAGACAAATTTATCCTATAATTAACTAATTCAAAGGACCGATTTCAAGATCTACTCCACAATAATATAATATAGAGCACCACTAAACAGACTTGTGACATTCCTACAAAAAACATGACAGACCCCATAAACAAAACCACTTAAAGTTTATGAATAACACTATTTTATTTTCTTCAACAAGTCACATGAAAAAACAAAAGGCAAACTTAGAAGTCAAGTTTATGAATAACACCCTTTTATTAATATAGATGTTCATTTCTACAAAGTATTTTATATTTGTGCACCAAAACCACAGTCCAATATTTTAGTTTCCCTCATGACCCCGTTTCTCTTTTTCTTTATCTCTATTTTAGGTTGTCTTGTCAACTATCAAGTACTAATTGACCTAATTTACATTGTAAACATTTTTCTTGGCACGTGCATTTGGGACCAAGTCACAGTTTTTGCCCCACAAGCTTTATAATCCAATCTTTCTTTGTGATGTTATATATTATATACTAAATAATGAAAATGTTATCAGAAATGTCGATATGTCCGAGTGGTTAAGGAGACAGACTCGAAATCTGTTGGGCTTTGCCTGCGCAGGTTCGAATCCTGCTGTCGACGATTTTTTTTTTTATTTTAGCCTATTTTACGTTAATCATCAATTTTTTATTATTTTTCTACTTCAATCAGGACACGCTGTTCAATATTTGACAGAATTTTTGTTTCTTCCTTTTTTGACGAGGATAAAAACATAGTTGTTAATTTTATTTTATTTTAAGAGGGAAAAAAACAAACATAGTTGTTAATTTTATTTTATTTTAAGAGGCAAAAAAAACAATATAGATTAAAACTTCACTATTTAGAACAAGGAGTGGTGAATAGGAAAAACAAAAATTATACAATACAAAGAAGCTAGAAAACTAGCTCGCAAGAAAAACATTACAAACCGAAACACGTCAACGGATTGGACCACCATGAATGAAACCCAACGGATGAAATGGTTTTACGTGTTTTCAGCCACCACCGAGAGTGAAGTTTGATCCCCTTAAGAAGTTGCTCTAGAGTGAAGTATTTATTGTTGAAAATTTGAGCATTGTGTTCCATCCACGCAAATCAGACAGTAGCCAACCAAACAACCTGAGGAGAAAAAGAAACATCCTTTCGGAAAGCTTGATGACCCACAAAATGGAGAGCATGTTCACCAACATCAACTAGTTTGCCGTTGAAATTCCCCACCATCGATAGATGAGATGCCAAATACTGCTTAAAGAATCACACCCAAGAAACAAATGATTGATTGTTTCCTCCTTGCCGCAACTTCCCAAGCATAGATTCGAGCTTGGAAGCACCAGTCCGCAACAAAGCAGATTATCCTTTGTTGGTATGCTTATGTTTAAAAATCTCCAAGCAAAAAGTGATACTTTCAGAGGCATTATTGATGGACGAAATTGACAAGTGCACCACATCGTAACAAGTAATAAAGTAGTAAGTTTATCGTCTCCACATTGGATTGTCGTTCAACTTAGCAATTAGCAAAACTTATTTTAGAGAGTGAAATTAAAAGAGATTAAGAAAGGGTTGCAAGGTTTAATTGCCTTGCCCAATGCAAGATTAGATTTGTGATTGAGATATTTAATGGCGATTAGGGAATCCTTGAATCCCCCTTCGTCTTTGAAGGTTGCTAGTTATAGGCTTGTAGGTTGTTTTGATGATGTGTAGGTTATATTGAAATGTAGTTTTATCATTCGTAGTTAGCAATTTGTTAAAGCACCTAGCATCTATGTCCTTCTTGTTTCCTTTGATTCCTAGGAGCCTAGCTTACCTTGAGTTTGAAGTTTCCCTCTTTAGTTTTGGTCAAATTTGATTTTAAGCTTTTTTTATTCGAATCAGCGTGTTTTGAATCGTATCTTGCTTATTCTAAATCATATCATGAAAAGGTTCTGGTCATGATTCGATTCATGATTCCTTGAATCGTATCAATTTGATTTGAATCATAGTTTTGTTGAATCGTATCATTGTACCTTTTTGTGTTGTGTTTCAGGCTTAGTGATATGAATCACTTGATGTGTGAATCGTATCAACCTTCTTTCTGCGTGTCATACCCCAGTTTTGACCCATTTTCGATTCGTTTTTTCTCGTCTTTTAAAGCCGAGATTTTTCGCCGTTTCAAACGAAATTTCGGCAGAGATATTTTAAAATACCTCATTTTTTAACGAAGGCGACCATTTTATTATTTATTTTTATTTTATATTATTTTGTATTTATTTCTTTTTTAAAATCTTATTATTAGTATTTTCTTTTTATTTTTAATTATTTCCGTTTTTATATTTTTATTGTTTTTCATTTTATTTCAGCTTTTTTTTTAGGTCCATTTTTTTATCTGTCCAGGGGCATTTTTATCCAAATTTCACCAAACCCTAATTTTTTGTACTATAAATAGTACACTTATTGTACTGTTCCCGAGGTCAGATTTAATCAGAATTAGTCAGTCAGTCAGAATCATAATCCAGCCACCATAAGCCACCACAAAAACTACCCCAATACAACAGTACAACCACCACAAGTTTCATAAAACCCACAAAATCACAAAATCAAAGCTGATTTCAACATCAAAATCGCACAGAACCAAAAGCTCATAGCCACCACATGCGGCCACCAACACGAAAACACTAAAACCAAAACAACACAGAATCAAAAACCAATCCGACCAAAAATCAACAAGGCCGAACCAAGTCTACACACGGCCAAGCCAAGCCAAATCACAAACAACACAGTTATAAGCAATCCATAATCACCAAAAACAACCAATTTCGAACCAAAAAGGTAGTTCCCTTTTTTTAAAAAAAAACTTTAGATCTAGGGTTTTCGTCAAAGATTGTGGAAAAACCAAGTTCAAATTTGTAACAAGGAGGAAAATAGATCTCTAATAATGTAATTTTTTTTAAAAAAGGAGGCGGAGTTTTACTCCGGCGCGGTGGCGCCGCCCCCTGGGCCGGCCGGCCACCGCGCCGGAATTCTTTTCCGGCCGAGGGCTTTAGAGAGAGGTTGGAGAGGAGAAAGAATAGAGAGAGAAGGAAAGGAAAAAATGGGTGAAAATTTCTGAAAATTGCTTTTATAGGCTTAAGGCTGCGGCCCAATAACAAGTCCAATACACGGCCCAGTTGCTTCTCCTTCCTCTTCTTTCTGTTTTGCTACCTACACCTCCCCTTCCTACTCCATGCACCCCCTCCTTCTACCTTTTCCTTTTCTTTTTTTTTTTTATTTCTTTTTTTTTTTGCATTTATTTTTTAGTCTTTATTTACTTTCATGCATTTTATTTTGTTGCCATTATTTTTTAGCACATCATACATTTTTATTTTCTTTTTTTATTTTATGCAACATATTTATTTAATGTCTTGCATATCATGCATTTTTATTTTCTTTTTTTATTTTATGCAACATATTTATTTAATGTCTTGCATATCATGCATTTTTATTTTCTTTTTTTATTTTATGCAACATATTTTTTTAATGTATTGCATATCATGCATTTTTATTTCTTTATTTATTTTTTATGCAACATATTTATTTATTGTCTTGCATATCATGCATTTTTGTTTCTTTATTTTATTTTTATGCAACAAATTTATTTAATGTTTAGTGTCATACCCCATTTTTGCCCCCAACCAAAACTTTCTTTTCTCTCTTCTTATTTCCTAAAATTTTTGTTTTTTTCCCAAAAAAAAGTCAATGTTAATCAATGTCAACTGTTGACCGAAGTCAACCTTTGACCAAAGTCAACAGTTGACCAAAAGTCAATTTTCTTTCAAAAAATATGTTTTCACACCAAACATTCCAATTTTATTTCCTTTCATTCCTATTACATTTCTAATCACAAAAATCACAATTTCACACCATTTTTTTTTATTTTCAAAATCATCAAGATTCAAAATTTAAAAAAAAACACTAAACTTTGACAAATTCACCTAAAATGCACATTTTACTCTTATTTCATTTCTTTCCCAACAATTTGTGCACCTAGAATCATCCTCACACATAACACCTCATCATTTTCAACACATCATCACTCACCACCAAAAATCATCAAAAAAAGTGCAAAAAAACTCATTTTTTTGCAAAAAATCCAAACTACCCTTTCTCACTCCCCACTTAACCTAATTTTGTACTTTTGCTGACCAAGTTTCTCCCTCTATAAGTACCCAACAAAATCAGTGAGGGAAGGGAGCCGAAAATTGAGAAAAAAAAACACCATTTTCATCAAAAATTTCAAAATCTTCATTTCTTCATGAAACTCCACAATTCTTCCATCAAAAGTTCATAAACACTTCCAACAAACCAAAAACACTCAAAACCTCAAGAAAAACCACCCAAAATCATGAAATTAAAATCACAATTTTCCAAGAAAAAGTGTTAGTGAGTTGAACCATTTTCAAAGCTTAAACAAGGTAGATTCTGATTGATTTGTGTTCCTGGAAGTGTGTTGAAACTATTCCAATGTTTAATTTTGCTTAGAATGGCTTAATTTATGTTTTTGCATTTTTGAATTTGAAGTTGTTGATTACGTTTTTTTTACACAAACCACTACTGTGAAATCTAAGCAAAGATTCATGATCAGTGCGAAAAATCGAGCAAGATGGTATATTCATTTGTGATTTTTGAGGTCTGTTTGAGTTTTTAAGTTGTTAAATTTTTTCTCCAAGTGTCGTTGTTGTTGATCGTTGCTTTCTTGGGGAGGAGGAAGAAGTTGACTTCTTCCCCCTTTGACCGCAGGCCCCACCCTTTTTTTGTTTTTTTCTTCCTTTGTTTTTTTTTTTATTATTTCTTGCATTTTTATTTATTTTCTTATGCCATTTTATTGCTTTTTTTCCTTCTATCATTTTATTGCATTTTTTTTTTATTTTTTTTTATTATGTTATGCCACATATTTATTTATTGTCTTGCATATCATGCATTTTTATTCCTTTATTTATTTTTATGCAACATATTTATTTTATGTTTTGCATCTCATGCATTTTTTATTTGCTTTATTTATTTTATGCAACAAACTTATTTATTGTCTTGCATATCATGCATTTTTATTCCTTTATTTATTTTTATGCAACATATTTATTTTATGTCTTGCATTTCATGCATTTTTTATTTTCTTTATTTATTTTATGCAACATATTTATTTTATGTCTTGCATTTTTTCTTTTTTTATTTTCTTTATTTATTTTATGCAACATATTTATTTTATGCTTTGCATCTCATGCATTTTTTATTTTCTTTATTTATTTTATGCAACATATTTATTTTATGCCTTGCATCTCATGCATTTTATTATTTTCTTTATTTATTTTATGCAACATATTTATTTTATGTCTTGCATTTCATGCATTTTTTATTTTTTTTATTTATTTTATGCAACATATTTATTTTATGCCTTGCAATCCATGCATTTTTTTTTATTTATTTCTTTATTTATTTTTTAGCTTATTTATTTTAATGCATTTGCAATTTTATTTTCATTTATTATTTTGTCATTTTCATTTTATTAGAATGTATTTAGGAACAATGTAAATATATAAATGAGAATATGCACCGACACTCACATTTATTTATTCCGCTTTATGTCGAGGACGATAAAATGTAATAAGGACCGTATCCGAGAAAAATGACCCTCACTTGATCCAACGTCATTTTGAGGGATCCGGCGCGCTTTAATATCTCAGCTTACTCTAGTCTTGAACCTTAGGAATTAATCAAGACTTTCTCAAAAAAAGTCAAATAGTCAAAATCAAAAACATTTCATATAATCAAAAATCTCAAAAACATTCAATCTTGGATTTTAAACCAAGTGTCTTTTCTTTCTTAATCAAATTTTAATCAATCTTTAATCAATCAAACTTTTTCTTCAATTAAAATCAATCAAACTCACATTTTATTTCTTCTATGCCTTTCGGCCTCTTATCTTCCTCAAAACATTTTTCAAAACTTTAAAATCAATCAAAACAAAACACTCGGCTTTTTACCCCGAACTACATGATTTTGATCCCATTCGGGTATGTAGGCAAAAGACTTTGTCTTTCCAAATCAACAAAATAACAAAAGCATTTTCCTTTCTTTACTCTCATTACTTTAGTCTCTTCTACACTTAAGCATTTATTTACAAACAAATAATCAATTTAGCATAAAGATAAATAAAAACAAGAGGTTCCTATAGAGTACTATAGACGTTTAAGGTGCTAATACATTTCCTTTGCGTAACCAACCCCCGGACCTTGATCTCTCAAAAAATAGGGTTTTTCGAACTTTCTCCCTTTTCCTCGGGAAAAATAAAAGATCGGTGGTGAATCTTAAAATTGCGAGTCAACGCTAATTAATAGCTTGATGTCCAAAAATCACCGCGACAGGAAAATGGCGACTTCACTGGGGATAACATCCTAAGTGGGTTTAACCTATCTTGCTTTTCTTTATCTTTATGCTTTATTTATATTTGTAATTGTAAATACGTGCTTAAGTGTTTATCTTTTACGCGAGTGGTGAGGTAAGTCCTACACCCGAACTTGAGGGAAACATAAGATAGGATGGTGGTATAATCAAAGTGTCTTTCCGAGAGTGAGTTTCGGATGTGGCACATGTGATAACCCCGCTCAATGGAGGAATCTTGGAAGTATTACTATGTTGGCATGAGTAGTCGTGTTCGGCATTGATATTTTCAAGTGACCTATGAAGTTGAGGACCTTTAGTTACTTTTAACCCATCTTGGCCTTTTAGGACGTAGTGCGGTGGCTAATCAAGAGTAGTCTTGAATTGGTTGATACGCGATACTACACTCAAATGAGACTTTCCTACGAACGTCGTTGGACCGGGAGTACTCCCGTAATCCGACAATATTTGGAAGTGGTCAATGACTTTGGGACCTTGGTAGAACCCGTGATACAGGTACATGTGAAACCATAGTCCTTACCAAATGGCGTGTTTACCCTCGGCTCCAACATTATGGACTTAAACTCACCATGTTTTCTCCGCTCTTTAGCATAATCATGCATGCATGCATTCATTCATAAACATTTTTTCATTAAGTATCGAAGGACTTAGACAAGTTTTGTTGTAAAAATCGAAGGAATGAACCTCACAAAGAGAAACACTCAGAAATACAATTTCAAAAGCTCAGATTTGACAAACTTAAGGAAGCTAGGATCTTTAATGACTAGTCCGGAGGATTTTTTTCGAGCTCGTTATGAGAGATCACTTGGCATCCTCAAGTTTGAGATATCGGAGCTTTTTCAAGATTCCTATTGATGAACTTTTGAGCATATCCCTTGGCTTTGTTCCTAACAAGGGGATTGTTTGTAATATTTTATTTCTAAATGAATTTTCAAACTATGATGTTTACAATTACTTCGACAAGTCCTTCGATAACAAAACTTTCTTTTTTGCATAAGCATAATCATGCATCATACTGCATTCATAGTTTCTGTTGGGTTTTTGTAGATTGGCTACATTTTGCAAAAACATCTACTAGCCAGATGCTGGGACAGATGCGGTAGCATATGGAACAGCATTATGTGACTTGTGATTTTCGCGCCAGCTAGCGCTTTATATTTGTGTACAGAATCTTCCAAAGATTTGCCTGAAGATTTATTTTCCTCTAGCTTGCTGATCAAGGCGCGTGTATCTGATTGAAGATTTGCTTGAAGTTTTATTTGCCTTGCTATTTGTTCCACAAGATATCATTCTATATTTGGAAGCTTTTTATTATTTCTAGAAGATTGTTTTCAGCTGGACCGGACAATGTCCATGCTCTATTTTGAAGCCCAGACCCGTGCTATCTCAGTGTTATATATTTGTGAAGACAAACCCTAGTAGGGTAACTAAAAACCGTGTGTGTTAGCAAAGCGTGTGTTTTAAGGTTTTTAGGGTTTTCTTTGTTAATTGTGAGCCTTGCTTGTATCTTCCTGATTCAAGCTAAGGACTGAGTTTGTTTTGAGTTGTAATTTGTAAGCTGCTCCTAAGCTTTTAAGTACGGAGTGAGTATGTGTTATTAGCGTGTGTTTCTCTTGGTTGTGTTTTATGTTTTGTGTGTTTGATAACAATACTGTGTGTGTTGTTCGTAGGAATTGAGACGGGGTCTCATATCTAGGAGTTCCTAGATAGAGTTGCCACTGGTAGGGTCTAGGTGCAAAGTCAAGTAGTGTGTCTGCGTTGGTCTTTTCACTAGAACTATAATAGTGGAATCATTCCTGGATTGGTATCCCCCAGAGTAGGAGAGTTGCTCCGAACTGGGTTAACAAACTCTCTGTGTACTTTTTATTTCCGCTGTGTTCCTTTTAATTTGTGCTTTGTTACGTTGTGCTATTTTAATTGTAGTTCTGAGTAGACACGCGCTCGGACAGTTGTGCCAACATTGTGCACAGCGTATTTCAGTCAGGTTGCCAGGAATTTCAATTGGCATCAGAGCAGGCACCCTGTTCTGTGTGGGTGAGCTCCAGGGAAAGAATTTTCTGGCTTAATGGATAAAGAAGGAGGACTGGTGAACAGACCACCCCTGTTGGATGGGTCGAACTATGACATTTGGAAATCACGCATGACAGCATTCTTGAAATCTCTAGACAGCAGAGCTTGGAAGGCTGTGATCAAGGCATGGGTCCCTCCTAAAATAAAAGATGCGAATAATGTTGATACTGATGAGTTGAAACCAGAAGAGGAGTGGTCTACAGCAGAAGACACTGCAGCTATTGGAAACTCTAAAGCCCTGAATGCTTTGTTTAATGGTGTAGACAAGAACATGTTCAGGTTGATTAAACAATGTACTATTGCTAAGGAAGCTTGGGATATCCTAAGAACAGCTCATGAAGGTACTCAAAAGGTCAAGAAGTCAAGGCTACAACTGCTAACAACACAGTTTGAGAATTTGAGAATGAAGGAAGGAGAGAGTGTTCATGACTTTCACATGAATGTGCTAGAATATGCCAACACATTTGAATCCTTGGGGGAAAAGATATCCGATGAAAAACTGGTAAGCAAAATTCTCAGGTCCCTGCCTAAGAAATTTGATATGAAAGTATGTGCTATTGAGGAGGCCCAAGATATTGGAAATATGAAAGTTGATGAGTTGATTGGATCTCTTCAAACTTTTGAATTAAAGGTTAATGAAAGATCTGAAAAGAAAGACAAGAACATTGCTTTCATATCCAACACTGATGAAGATGATGTGGAGAGTAATTTGGATACTGATGAGAGCATCTCTGAAGATATTGTGTTGTTGGGCAAACAATTTAATAAAGTTGTGAAGAGGATGGACAGACGCCCTAGGACAAATGCTCCGGACAACAGTCGCAGCATCTATAAAAATGTCAACAATCAGAGGAAACCTAGAACTGATGACAAAATCAATCAAAGCAAAGGGGTGCAATGCCATGAATGCGAAGGTTTTGGTCACATCAGAACTGAGTGTGCAACTTATCTGAAGAAACAAAAGAAGGTGATGACTGTGTCTTGGTCTGAAGATGATGAATCAGAAGAAGAACCTGAAACTGCAAAACATGTGAATGCCTTGACTGGAGTGTGCACATCTGACAATGAATCTAGTGATGAAGAGGTAACATATGATGAATTGGCTGATTCTTACAAGGAGCTATGTCTCAAAAGTGAGGAAGTTTGTAGAACTTTAGAAAAACAAAAGAGGATCATTGCTCTCTTGCAAGCTGATAAAGACAAGCTTCTGAAGATAAACTCAGATCTCAATGATGAGATTATCTTACTTACTTCCAAGATTGATAATATGAACAAGCAACTGCGGATGATGAACAAAGGTACTGATGCTTTAGACGAAATTCTGGAAATAGGACAGAAACCTGGAGATTCTAAAGGTATTGGGTTTGACTACAGTTCCATGCCTCAGCAGAAACAATTACCAGTGAGACAGTTTGTGCCGTCTGTTAATACTCATGATCATACTATGTCAAGACAGATGCCCCAGCATCAGATGAGACAACAGGCATCAGGATATAGGCCCAGATCAAAAGGAAGGAATTATGCTTGGGTATGTCATTACTGTGGAAGAAAAGGACATATCAGACCTTTCTGCTTCAAATTATATGGTTACCCAGACAGGACCTATTCACCAAGACCTAATCCCACAGTAAAGATCACCAAGAAGCAGTGGAAGCAAAAAACTGATAATTTCACAAGCAACACCGTGGATCCTAGCAAAATAGAACCAGAAGCTGATGATTTTGCTCAAATTGCTCATACATCTCTGAGAGTGTCATCCAGAAATGATTGGTACTTTGACAGTGGATGCTCCAGACATATGACTGGTGATAAAAATTACTTAACTGATGTTAAGCCTTATGTTACGAGTTTTGTGACTTTTGGGGATGGAGCCAAAGGAGAAATAAAGGGTGTAGGAAATCTTGTGGAAGAGGGCCTACCCAAACTTGATAAGGTGCTTCTTGTGAAAGGATTAACTGCTAACTTAATTAGTATTAGTCAACTGTGCGATCAAGGAATGAAGGTCAACTTTACAAAGAGTGAATGCTTAGTTGCTAACAGTGAAGGGGACATCCTGATGAAAGGTGTTAGATCAAAGGACAATTGCTACTTGTGGGTCTCTCAAGATAAAGCAAAGTTATCAACTTGTCTAATAACCAAAGAAGATGAAGTTAAGCTATGGCACCAAAAGCTTGGACATCTGAATCTCAGAAGCATGAAGAAAGCTACTACTGAAAGAGCCTATAGAGTATACAACTCCAGAACCAAGACCGTGATGGAATCTATAAATGTTGTTGTAGATGATGAAGGAAATAATGCTGTGCCAGATGATGCGACATTTGACTCAGCATCTGACCTACAGGAAGAGAAGAAAGTAGATGAAGCAAGTGGTAAGCAAGATTCTGAAGTAACTGATCCAGAGAAGACTGCTCCCAACAAAGGACCATCTATCAGAGTTCAGAAAAACCATCCCATAGATCAAGTCATTGGCGATCCTAACCAAGGGATTACAACTAGAAGGAACTATGATGAGGTATCAAATTCTTGCTTTATATCTAAATTTGAACCAAAGAATGTTAAGGAAGCTCTAACTGATGAGTTCTGGATAAATGCTATGCAAGAAGAATTAACTCAGTTCAAGAGAAGTAATGTGTGGGACTTAGTTCCTAGACCAGATAATGTGAATGTCATAGGTACCAAGTGGGTCTATAAAAACAAGTCTGATGAAAATGGTACTATCACTAGAAACAAAGCCAGACTGGTTGCACAAGGTTATTCTCAAATTGAAGGTGGAGACTTTGATGAGACTTTTGCTCCTGTAGCTAGGTTGGAATCTATTAGATTGTTACTTGGGATTGCATGCATACTAAAATTCAAGTTCTATCAGATGGATGTCAAGAGTGCCTTTCTCAATGGGTACTTAAATGAAGAGGTTTATGTGGAACAGCCTAAAGGCTTCATTGATCCTAGTTTTCCAAACCATGTGTACAAATTGAAGAAAGCTCTATATGGCCTGAAGCAAGCTCCTAGAGCTTGGTATGAGAGACTTGCTGAGTTTCTAATCAACCATGGCTATAGGAAGGGAGGAAATGACAAGACCCTGTTTGTGAAAGATGAAAATGGACAGTTGATGATTGCTCAAATATATGTAGATGACATAGTCTTTGGAGGAATGTCTGACCAGATGATAGAGCATTTTGTTCAGCAAATGCAATCTGAATTTGAGATGAGTCTTGTGGGTGAGCTAAAGTTCTTTCTTGGTCTTCAAGTGAAACAAATGGAAGACACTATATTTATCTCTCAAAGTAAGTATGCTAAAAATATAGTCAAGAAATTTGGGATGGAAAATGCTGCTCATAAAAGAACTCCTGCTCCCACACATGTAAAATTATCAAAGGATGAGAAAGGTGTGGATGTTGACCAAAGCATGTATAGGAGTATGATAGGAAGTCTTCTATATCTTACAGCAAGTAGGCCAGATATTACATTTGCAGTTGGAGTGTGTGCCAGGTACCAAGCTGAACCAAAAATAAGTCATCTGACTCAGGTAAAGAGAATTCTGAAGTATGTGAATGGTACTAGTGACTATGGTATGTTGTATTCTCATGGGGAAAGCACTGTGTTGTTTGGATATTGTGATGCTGACTGGGCTGGAAGTGCAGATGATAGAAAAAGTACCTCTGGTGGATGTTTCTTTCTAGGCAACAACCTTATATCCTGGTTCAGTAAGAAGCAAAATTGCATTTCTTTGTCTACAGCTGAAGCTGAGTACATAGCAGCTGGTAGTAGTTGTTCTCAATTGTTGTGGATGAGACAGATGCTGAGTGAATACAATGTCAAGACAGATGCTATGACATTATATTGTGACAATCTGAGTGCAATTAATATCTCCAAAAATCCTATTCAACATAGCAGGACCAAACACATTGACATTAGACATCATTTTATAAGGGATCTTGTTGAAGACAAAATTGTTACTCTTGAACATGTTCCAACTGAAGAGCAATTAGCAGATATTTTGACCAAAGCCCTTGATGCTAATCAATTTGAAAAATTAAGACGGAAGTTGGGGATATGCTTAGTTGAAGAATTGTAGCAATTAATGTGCAAGGGGCGTGCAGCTATTAGTTTTTCCCTCGTCAACCGCTTATTGCACGTCACTCAAGGAGGTTATTGCAAACTTGCCTTTTTCAAAACTCTTGCACGCTATCATCATTATCTTTGTCTTAACTTCTCTCAACCTCTCATCTCCTCTCTTACCGCGCACATCATCATTCAAAAATCGTCCACTTCTCATATCTTCACATTCAACATCATCGCCATGGCTGATTCTTCTTCTCACCAAACTACACATGATCAAGCTGCTGAAGCCGTCATCACTGATGCGCAACCCCTCACCACTATCCTCAGCGCTCCTACAAAGAAGCGTCGAACAAGGGCATCTGCATCACGAAGGAAGACACCTGCCAAATCTAGCAAAGCTGCCTCCTCCACCGCTGTGAACACCAGATCAAAATCAAAAGGTAAATCTTCTACCACTCCTGCTGCTCAAAGAGTAGGACTTAGCATGGATGATTTGTACCTTAAGGACAATCCGTTTATATCTACTGTTGTTGAACCACATGCTGAACCTTCTGTCACTGAATCTGAAAATGTCGTTGTTGAGAGTACTGTAGCCATGCCCGAAACCCTAGGTTCTGATAATCCTAAGGTAGATGAAAAATTAGTTGGTGATTCTTCGAATTCTCCTATCGAGAAAGATGTTACTACTGGTTCTGGTGAAAAGAATGTTGTTGATACGGCCGTTTCTGTGACACCTGCTGATCCCCCTGCCACAACAAAGGATGTTGTGACAGATGCTCAAGCATCTTTGTCACAAGCTCATGAGGAGCCTGATGTGGTGGTTCCTAATATCTCTGGTTCTGTGAGTGTCCCTGAGAGTGAGTCCTCAGAGTCTGAAGATGAAGGGACTGAGACTCAGGATGTTGAAGATAATGCTGAAACTGTGATTTTAGACCATGCTGATACAATTGCTGTTGAGGAAGCTGTACCTGAAGAAAGACCTCAGGAAGAAACTGGTGCCATTGGTGTTGCTCGCAGGACTAGGAGCAAATCTGAAAAAACTGCTGCTGTTGTTAGTGAAGGACAGAAGGATAGGAAGAAGAAAGCTGTTAATGCTGGGAAGAGGCCTGTGTATGGTCCCTGTGCGCACCTCGTTTTTTTTCTCGGGAAAAAGACGCGCAAATCCTCCGAGGACGTTCGTAAACGCTCGGAGGGCCTTTGTGAAGCCGCCACCAAAGTTTTTGTGTAAAGGGAACGTTGATAAACCCTTAAGTTTTTTTTTTTGTTTAAAGGGAAACGATAATAAAACCCTTCGACGATGAGGATAAGGATTAGGTCATCGCAACCATTGTCGGGTTCGGGAGTCGGTTACGCAAGGGGAAGGTATTAGCACCCCTCACGTCCGTTGTACTCAACGGGAACCTTCTATTTGGTTAAAGCTTGAATTGTTTTTTTAATAATTTGCGTGCATGTTTATTTATGTTAAAAATATAGTAAAGGGGGAAAGAGATAAAAACAAACGAAAGAAAAAAGGTTTTTATTATTGTGCTTGACAAGATGTCGATCTTGCTCCTACGTATCTCCCGGTAGTCGGAGAATTCAAAGCATACGTAGTTCTTTGGTAGAAAAACGTATATGTGTTGGTTGTTTTTAAATGGACGATGTTTTAACCAAATTCTTGCGATTAAACGTAGCTTGTATGCTCGCACTTGGAGACTTATTAAGCGTTCGTTCGCGAATCACATTAGAATTGTTAAAAGGTACGTCCGTTAGGGTAGAGGGTTGAATTGGTCGCTATGGGACCAAGAGAGGTACAATGGACTCATATAAGTCAAACATTGACCGAGTGGACTCCGAAGAGTCGGGGGATTGTTCGATTGATCCACTGAGATCAAGAACGGGTACAATGGACTCGGACGAGTCGAACATTGACCGAGTGGACTCTAACGAGTCGAGGGGTTGAGTCTAATGGCCAACGGGGGACCAAAAGGTTTGGATTGACCACAAGGGGCCAAGATTTGGTTTGGTTAGGGTTGTACATATTGAAAAAAAAGGGAATGACGATTGTCCGAGCGACGAGACATACGTCACGCATTCGTACAATCGGGGCGATGGAGAGACATACGTCACACCATCCCTTTTTCATTCATGTTTTTGGGTTGAATCCTTTAGAAATCCCAAGGTATGTCAAAACATTTGGTTTGAAAACCCAAAATGGGAAGGTTTAGCAAATTTGCTAAAAAACGCGCAAGTTCGTCTCATTTTGCGAAAATGCGAACGTAAACGGTGTATGTTCATCTTTGAGTTTTGAACATCATGAACAATATTTATTGTTCAAGTTTAGATTGAAAAGATGAACATAGCTTGTTTGTTCATGTGGTTTTTAAAAGTTTGGGAACATAACTTGCTTTGCAAGTTATCCACAAAATGGTCATACGAACTTGTGATTTTGCCAAAAATGTGCAAAAACCTTGTTATGGTTTGAAGAACATAGGTTTAAAAACTCTTAGGTTCTGAGCTCTGGGGCTAGAACCTCAAAAATTGGTTGTTTTGACACAAAAACTCAGGTTCTGAGTTCTGTCATGGTCGCACTGCGACCATGACTTCGCACTGCGAAGCATGCGAAATTTTGGGTTCAGAAGCTGTTTCTGAACTTTTGTTCAGAAACAACTTCTGAACACACTCAGGACCTTATAGGTGGGTAAAAACTTTGAGTTTTTGGGGTGAAAAAGGTTGGACAAACCAGTTTTGATGTTTTGAAAACCTTGGGATTTCTTTGGAATTCAAAAGGGGTTTTTTAGGACAAAGAGGTTTTGAGCCAAAATAGCTATGCAAACACAATTAAAAATGCAAGATAAGTGCTTAGAAACTTACAGAACTCCTTAGCAAAGCTCCAGCTGCACTTGGTTTGATTTGGTTGAAATTTTTCACAAAGGTTTTGGATATTTGATGATTTTGAACTTTGGTAAAGCTTTGTGTTGGATTGATTGTTTCTGGTTATTTGTGGAGGTTTGTAGGCTAAAATGAGTAGAGTTTCTGCTCTTGTAAATGCTGTGTTCACTCTGTTTGTATCCTTGGGCATTGCCTTCTATTTATAGGCCAAAATCAAATCTTTGTCATCATTACACAATCCCAAAATTCAGCTGATTTGTGGACAAGATCAAGCTGAATCCCTTTGCATTAAATGCTAATGGATAGAGGCAACCCTGCCTTGTACCAAGGGGCAAGATTCAGCTTGATTTCAGCCACAAATTCAACTATTTCTAGAAGGTAATGATGAAGAACAAAGCTGATTTGCAATTGGCTAATGCTTGGGGATCAATCCTTGCAATCTCAATGGTTGGTCAATAAAAACGTGCACTGTAATGTGCAGAGATTGAGGGATGAAAAGGCTACTTATGGCTGGTGTGAGAGGGTGAAAAGCTGCTGCAAAACAGAGTAGGCAATCATGGTTTTTCAAGTGAAAAATCCAGCTGGTTTGACTGGTTTTGGGAGGAGCAAGCAGGAGGAAAGTCCTCAAGCAGGTGGCTGGCAACCTTGTGGTGGTTAGCAGGTCACATGGGAGAGGCTAGAGCTGCCCAAGGGCAAGCCCACTTGCTTGTCACATGCTAGGTTGGAAGAAAAAGCTTCCAACCTTGGCATTAATGGCAAGTCCTTCAACTCTGGCTTTGCTTGGCCCAATTAGCCATGAATGCTACTTAAAATAATTATGGAAGTGATGTGCAACAGATTCTGGAATTAAATCAAAGAAACCAAAAATCTGCAGAAAAATCGCAGACTTCGCAGTGCGAAGGGAGCTTCGCAGTGCGAAGTCATCATTTTTAAAATGTTGACTTTTCTGTTGACTTTTGTTGACTTTTGACTTTTTCCCCTCTTTGATTTTTTTTTTGATTTTGTTTTAAAATGCGTAGGACAAAATTAGGGTACTACAGCTGCCCCTACTTAATTGTGTCTTCGCATAGAGTGCGTGAGTGCCGAGGGCATCTCATGAACTCTTTGCGGAGATCAATTAAGTAAAAAGAAGGACCCGAATTTTGTCCTTCGCGAAATGCAAATGCAATGGTTGGAAAAAGATTGATCGTATCCAGCCGCGAACACTGGAGGTAGATCCATTGGGGGATGAAGGTAATCTTATCTAGGCACTGCTTCTAGAGGTCGATTCCTGAGGATGATGATCTACTCTAGGATGTCACTAGAGGTGGAACATTGAGGTAGGTGATCTTATCTAGGTACTGCTTCTAGAGGTCGATACCTAAGCTAGGTGTACTCTAGGTACTGCTTCTAGAGGTGGAACATGTATGTAGGTGATTCTACTCTAGGTATTGCTTCTAGAGAGGAACATGTATGTAGGTGATCTACTCTAGGTATTGCTTCTAGAGGTCGATACCTAAGCTAGGTGATCTTATTCAGGCACTGCTTCTGAATGTCGATTCCTAACGAGCTGTGATCTTATTCAGCCGCTAACACTGAAGGTCGATACACTGGGGGAGGTGATCTACTCTAGGTACTGCTTCTAGAGGTCGATTCCTAAATTAGGTAATCTTATTCAGGCACTGCTTCTGAATGTCGATTCCTAACGAGCTGCGGTCTTACCCTAAATAGGTGCCCCTGGTTGAATGTTGATGGATGTTGGTGAATATGTGATACTCACTGGAGAATCCTTGTTGAGGATGCATGGCATGATATGAAATGCATGTGTATGAATGATTTGTATATGCATGCATGAATAAAAAATGAAAGAAATGCTGACTGGGTGCCGAGCAGAGTCGGTCTTTGTTTGTGGTTGTGTTACTGACAATTGGGCTCTCTCTTTTTTGTTGGTTTTTTTGTTGGTCGGTTTGGAAGGACGAGGTCCTTTGCCTACATACCCAAATGGGATCAAAACCGGTGTAGTTCGAGCTTAAGCCCGAAAATT
Source organism: Medicago ruthenica (assembly GCA_018208015.1). Taxonomy (NCBI): domain Eukaryota; kingdom Viridiplantae; phylum Streptophyta; class Magnoliopsida; order Fabales; family Fabaceae; genus Medicago; species Medicago ruthenica. The sequence goes on along the minus strand of CM031374.1, from coordinate 26,404,956 downwards.
TGTGTGGGTTTGCCAATAATGATTGGACTTTTGTTTGGGGTTGAGACTCCCTGGGGAGTATCAATGCGGTTTGGCTTATGGGGATGTAAGGATCATTTTGGAAGCATGATCGATATCCAGCCTTGTTTGGTGTTTGGATGTTTAGGGTGTTTACTGGGGAATTTTGTTCCGCTTAACCCTTGGGGGTTCTTGCGCTTCGCGTGCCGCGAGCTACACACTTGTCTTTGCTAAGGAGCATAAGTCCTTTGGTGCAATATTTTGGTAGGAATTATCGCAATTCTTTCAGAATTCACAAAGATTCAAAATAAAGCAAAGCTTGTTTGTCTTTTCCTTTTTTTTTTTTTGAAGAAAATTCTTTTGTTTATTTCCCATGTTTTAAAGCATTTTCCTCATGAATAAAACAAAATTTTATGCGCTACTGAGAACATAAAATAAAAAAGGAAATTTATTCAATGCAGATTTGACCTTTTGAATGGGTAAAAATACACAAAGTGAGAAGTGAGATAGAGAAAGACAAGAAAAAGCAAAAAGAAAATGGTGGTTTTGGCACAACACATGCTATTTCCTTATGACTTCGAGATTTTCGTTTGTTGGAAGATGCTGATGAGACCGATTCTTCTCCTCTTGAATCTTGTCCGGAGCTTGGATGTTGCAGTCATTGCCTTTCTTTTTTTTGTTAACCCCTAACTTTTGCCTGGACCGCTCTTTCGAGTTTTCAATCCACCGGGGTGTATTTCCTTTTTTGATGTCCTTAATTTTTGCCTAGACCGCCTTTTCAGGTTTTCAATCTAGCAGGACGCTCTCTATTGCCTAAACCGCCCTTTCAGGTTTTCGATTTAGCGAGCTTTCTTTTTTCTTTTTTCTTTAGGCATAATACCTCTTGACTGCATCGGAGTTTATTGATAGTGGGAACTCCTCTCCGTCCATAGTGGTGATGATCAGGGCTCCGCCTGAGAAAGCTTTCTTTACCACGTACGGCCCATCATAGCTGGGAGTCCACTTCCCTCGGGGATCTTTGTGGATAGGTAATATCTTCTTGAGCACTAGGTCTCCTTCTTTGAATTCTCGAGGACGGACCTTCTTGTCGAATGCTCTCTTGAGCCTCCTTTGATAGAGTTGTCCGTGACATATTGCCGTCAGACGCTTCTCCTCTATGAGATTCAGTTGGTCGAACCTTGTTTGGACCCATTCAGCTTCTTCTAGCTTGGTTTCCATCAAGACCCTTAGCGAAGGAATTTCCACCTCTACGGGGAGAACAGCTTCCATACCGTATACTAAGGAGAAGGGGGTTGCCCCAGTTGAAGTGCGAATGGCTGTTCTGTAGCCATGTAGCGCAAAGGGAAGCATCTCATGCCAATCCTTATATGTTGTCACCATCTTCTGGATGATCTTCTTTATGTTCTTATTGGCTGCTTCTACCGCACCATTCATCTTTGGTCGGTAAGGGGAGGAATTATAGTGCTCAATCTTGAAATCTTTGCATAACTCCTTCATTGTCTTGTTGTTCAGGTTTGCCCCATTATCGGTGATGATTTTGTGGGGAGTACCATAACGGCAAATGATTTCCTTCTTGATGAATCGGGCTACCACTTGTTTGGTTACGTTTGCATACGAAGCTGCTTCTACCCATTTGGTGAAGTAGTCGATGGCAACGAGGATGAAGCGATGTCCATTTGACGCTTTGGGCTCGATCATTCCAATCATGTCTATGCCCCACATAGAGAAAGGCCAAGGTGAAGTCATGACATTCAGTGGAGTTGGTGGCACATGCACCTTGTCGGCGTAAATCTGGCACTTGTGACAGGTCTTGGCATAGTGGAAACAATCAGCTTCCATGGTTAACCAATAGTAGCCCGCCCTTAAGATTTTCTTTGCCATTGCATGCCCATTAGCATGGGTTCCAAAAGATCCCTCGTGGATTTCTTTGATGAGCATGTCCGCTTCATGTTTATCCACACATCTAAGTAGGACCATGTCATAATTTCTTTTGTAGAGGGTATTTCCACTGAGGAAGAACTGGGATGCCAATCTTCTGAGGGTCCTCTTGTCGGTGTGCGAGACATTTTCTGGATACTCTTGCTCTTCGAGGTATCGCTTGATGTCGTAGAACCAAGGTTTGTTGTCAAGTCCCTCTTCGACTGATGCGCATACAACTGGTTTGTCTCTACGATCCATCCTTATGATTGGTGCCTCGTTGTAAGAATTTACTTGGTACATTGATGATAATGTAGCCAAAGCATCTGCTACCTGATTTTCTTCTCGAGGTATGTGGTGGAAATTGATTTCATCAAAATGCTTGATCAATTCTACAACCCGGGCTTGGTAGGGAATTAAATTGGGATGTCTCGTTTCCCATTCTCCTTTGACTTGATAGATGACTAAGGCTGAGTCACCGTATACTTCAAGGTTTTTGATCCTTAGATCAATTGCTGCTTCGAGGCCTAGGATACATGCTTCATATTCTGCCATGTTATTGGTGCAGTCAAAGCACAACCTTGCTGTGAAGGGCTGGTATCCATTTCTTGGGGAGATTAAAACTGCTCCGATACCGTGTCCCATGGCATTTGAGGCGCCGTCGAAAGCGAGCTTCCATTGAGCTCCTGGTTCTGGCCCTTCATCATCGCTTGTGACTTCTTCGTCTTTCAAAGCTACGACATCTTCGTCCGGGAAGTCGAATTGTATGGGCTGAAAATCCTCCAATGGTTGGTGAGCAAGGTGCTCGGATAAAACACTCCCTTTGATGGCTTTTTGAGCAACATATTGGATGTCGTACTCAGATAGCAGCATTTGCCAACGGGCTATCTTCCCTGTGAGGGCAGGCTTTTCGAAGATGTACTTGATGGGATCCATCTTCGATATCAACCAAGTTGTATGGGTCAACATGTATTGCCTTAGACGTCGAGCAGCCCATGCTAAAGCGCAGCAAGTCTTTTCAAGTGAAGTATACCTTGTTTCACAGTCGGTAAACTTCTTGCTTAGGTAGTAGATTGCGTGCTCTTTTCTTCCCGTTTCATCTTGTTGTCCTAACACACAACCCATTGATCCTTCAAGTACGGTTAGGTATAAGATGAGGGGTTTACCCGGAACCGGAGGTATTAAGATCGGTGGTTCTTGCAGGTATTGTTTGATCTTGTCAAACGCCTCTTGGCAATCCTCGTTCCAATGAACGGCTTGGTTTTTCCTTAGCAGCTTGAAGATTGGTTCGCAGGTAGCTGTCATGTGTGAGATGAACCTGGCGATGTAGTTCAATCTTCCTAAGAAACCCCGGACTTCTTTCTCGGTATTTGGCGCTGGCATTTCTTGGATGGCCTTTACCTTATCGGGATCCACTTCAATACCTCTTTGGCTGACGATGAAGCCCAATAACTTCCCGGATCTAACGCCAAATGTGCACTTGTTAGGATTTAAGCGCAGCTTGAATTTTCTTAGGCGTTCGAAAAGCTTTTGTAGATGGACTAGATGATCCTCCTCCGTTTGGGATTTGGCAATCATATCGTCGACGTAGACCTCAATTTCCTTATGGATCATGTCGTGGAAAAGAGTCACCATTGCTCTTTGGTATGTTGCCCCGGCATTTGTTAATCCGAAAGGCATTACCTTATAGCAGAATGTTCCCCATGGGGTGATGAATGTAGTTTTCTCCATGTCCTCTGGAGCCATCTTGATTTGGTTGTATCCCGAGAAGCCATCCATAAAGGAAAAGACTGAGAATTGGGCGGTGTTGTCCACTAATATGTCGATGTGTGGCAGTGGGAAATCATCCTTTGGGCTTGCTCTATTCAAGTCCCGATAATCCACACACATTCTCACCTTGCCATCTTTCTTCGGAACTGGCACAATGTTGGCAACCCATGTTGGATACTTGGTTACAGCTAAGAAGCCGGCATCGAATTGCTTTTTGACCTCCTCTCTGATCTTGAGAGCCATATCGGGTCGAGTTCTTCTCAATTTTTGCTTCACTGGCGGGCATTCCGGCTTGAGTGGCAGCTTGTGTACAACGATGTTAGGGTCTAAACCCGGCATGTCTTGATACGACCAAGCGAATACGTCCACGTACTCTTGCAGAAGCTTGATCAACTTTCCTTTCACATCCTCGTGCAGGGAGGCTCCTATCTTGACCTCTTTCTTATCCTCTTCGGTCCCCAAGTTGACCTTTTCAACTGATTCTTGGTGAGGTTGTATTACCCTATCCCCTTGATTTGCAAGTCTAGACAATTCTTCAGGCGGTTCATAATCGTCCTCTTCATCATCTTCCGTTTGATTAATCGGGCAATCGAAGTCATAAGGGTTTAAGGCAGTGTTGTTTTTGGAGGGTGGATTTGTAGATCTGCATGAGTATGATTTTTTTTTTTTTTTTTTTAGGCTTTTTGTAAAAAAATTTTTTTTAAAACAAATGCAAAAAAGGAAAAGACTCAAATGAACATAAAAGATTGCTTTTATTCATGATTGTAAATAACTTTTAAAACATGGGGGCCCCACACGACTAATCATTTGCCTTGGGCAGAGCTAAATGATTTTTTTTTTTTTAAAAGTAAAAAAAAACAAACAAACATGGTTTATTACTTAATCTTGGTAATGATCTCGGGAATTGCGATAGCCCTCCAATTGTTCAAAGCTTCATCCGAAGCGCAACGATACACCAAATCGGGCACGTCTTCGTCTACGTCTTCGAGTAGAGCCACTTGATCTTCATGGATAAACCCCGCACTGATGAATGTTTCTGAAATGGGGAGGATCCCTTGCTTTGGCGGCTTTGAGAAAGTTTCGGCTGATGGATGATACCCCAACCCGAAGCGATTTTTCTTCTCCGGTATGTCCACTAACTTGCCCCATCCGGTGGGTCGGCTTTCTTCTAGGGCCTCTCTTATCGCCCTCCATGATGACATGGCTGTCCTAGCCTCTTCCTTGGGCTTTGAGCTCAATGTCACGACATTCGCCACTTCCAAAGATTGGAATGGGACGTCCACAGCTTCTTCATCCGTTTCTATATAACGGAAAGATGAGAGATGGCTCACCATCATGTCCTCTTGCCCGGAAACTACAATCATTTGGTTATCAATGATGAACTTCAGTTTCTGGTGCAGGGTAGAGGTAATGGCTCCGGCCGCATGGATCCATGGTCGTCCGAGAAGACAACTGTATGTTGGATTAATGTCCATGACTTGGAAGGTTATGGTGAAAACCTTAGGTCCGATTTGGACTGGTAAGTCGATTTCCCCCATAACGGCTCTTCTTGACCCATCGAAAGCTTTTACGACCAAGGCGCTGGGCTTCATTACGGTCCCTTCACATGAGAGTTTGAGGAGGGTAGTCTTGGGCATGACATTCAATGATGACCCCGTGTCCACTAGCACTCTTGAGAGGATGTGGTCCATGCATTTCACGGAGATATGTAAGGCGCGGTTATGAATGTGCCCATCGTCGGGTAGCTCATCGCCATTGAAACCCAAGTACCTACTTGAGGTAATGTTTCCGACTATCCCGTCGAATTGGTCCACCGGAATGTCCTTGGTGACATGTGCCTCACTGAGGATCCGCAGTAGTGCTTCCCGGTGTGCTTCCGAGCTGAGTAGCAAGGATAGCATGGAGATCTTGGAGGGAGTTTGACCTAGCTGGTCAATGATCTTGTACTCGCTCTTTTGTATTATCCTTAGGAACTCTTCGGCCTCTTTTTGCGGGATGGTCTTTTGGGAAGGCCCCGCTTGGTTCTCCTTTTCCTCCACGCTCTTTTCTTTGAGCGGTTCTCTTGGTAGTACGGCTGGCGTCTTCCCGAGTTCTTTCGGGGCGAAGACTCTACCACTTCTAGTCACTCCTCCAACACCGGTAATGTTAGTGATGCTGGGCTCGATTTTGGCTAGTGGTTTTCCTTCCACATAAGCCACAGGTTGGTAATTCCATGGTACCCTCTTTGTGCTTTCAAAAGAGAAGGGTGCAGGTACGTGGAATGTTATGGGTTGTATTGGCATTGGTACCTCTCTCCTTTGGTATGGGATCTCGAGAGGTTTTGGGCCGTTAGACTCTAAAGTAGCAATGTCCGTGCCCTCCTTTATGTAGCCAATTTGGATCCAACCTTGGTCCATTAACTCTTGAAGACAGTTCTTCAACTCTTTACACTCATCCGGGTTGACCTTGCAGGCTTCGCAGTTGGCGTGCATTTCCTCGAATAATCCAAACACTACTACAGAAATGACTTTTTACATCAGTCGAAAATGACTTTTTACATCAGTTGCCAACCGATGTAAGGTGGCTTGATGTAGTATGTGCACTACTTTTTACATCGGGTACGGACTGATGTGAAAACCTATTTTCTACATCAGTTCTATTTCGACTGTTGTAATAGATGCACTTTAAAATTTGACAAAGCGGGTTTTCACATCAGGTATAAGTTAAGGACTGATGTAAAATATGTGTTTTTCACATCAGGTATAAGTTAAGGACTGATGCGAAATCTATATTTTTTTTTTTAATTGCTTAATAAATAAGCTTAACACTTGCTCTTTTCTTTTATATTAAAAATATAAAAACAAATATGGATAATTTTAATGCCAAAAAGGAAGTTATATTATCTAATTTGATATTACATAATCAATCCGCAACTTTTCACATCAATATTCCAAAATATATTAAAAAAAATACATATAAATACAATATATTAAAGAAAATACATATCAATACAAAATATATTAAAAAAAATACATATCAATACAATATTCTAACTCCTGACATACATCCAATAAAAGAGCATCCAATTTCTGCAAAGTTCTTCCCAGCCAAACCTACATTGATAATATGATGAATTAAATTAAAACAAGCAAAGTGACATGCAAGTCCAAGTACATTTAACCAAGTTGGATACACCATCTGAATTGTTTAGTGTAGCACATTAGCACCGTAAATAATGACCAAACTTTGAAAAATAGGGAGAGGCAAAACTTAACAAGCCATAAATGAAGTTTACATAATGAACACCTTGTATCTAGTTTTCTACTAAAAAAACACCAAATTGACATAACATTCATTGAAATGAAGCAATCAGATAAACTTGTATCATGCATGCACTTTGCATATTCATAGCAAATTAAATACAAAAAACAAAGAAAAATTACCTGTCTCAACTCAGCAGCTTTAGTTTGGTCCCGATCCATAACATATCTGAATTGGGCAAAAACAACAAAATTGAGAAAAGAATATTATAAGTGGAATCATTTGTACCAAGCTGGGGGTGCTATAAAGAAAAAGGTACTTACCCAACTGCATTAAATAGACAACTGTTATCAGAAGGAATGACCCTTCTCACAACAACACCTTCCATGATTTAGCTTGTATATATCCCAAATAAACCTTCCTCTTCAGACATATTGACTAGCACTCGTCTCACAATTTCACCTAGATACATTCCAGAGATTGTCTTCTCAAAAATCTGTTCGATGATATTAGAGATATAATTAGTTATTCATTTGTTACTCACTTGTTTTCTATATAAGGGATGTAACTTTTTGATGAACAACAAAATTACAGCATAGATGGTGCGAAAACTTACATGGTGACCAGGATTGATACTCGCAGCATCCATTTCTCTATCAAATACAGTTAAAGGGAGACCATTTGAGAAAGCACCCCACTCAGTACTAATGATCTGAATCAAGCAATGTTTTTTTCTCACATTAATAAAGATGAGCTAATTCATCTATATTATTTGAACAAAGAAATAAAGGAAAGTGTGCCACTTTTACTAACCATTTTACCAGAAGAAGAAACATGGCCTTGTAATTTGGGAATGGCACTTAACTTCTCGATATAACAAGCATTAGTTCCAGTTCCTAAAATAACAGCAACCTTAGCATCATTGTCGTAGTATTCTGCTCCAGCTAGTGTTCCAACAGTATCATTAACCTATTAGGTAGGAAAATTATTAGAACCATTTATACCAATACTGCATTTGTATATTTAAACTTGAATGAAAGTATTATGACAATATTAGTAACATTCCAACAACATACCAGAGCAGAAACTCGCATATCTAGTCGTTGTCTTTCCAAAGCCTCGTTCAAACAAGCAACTACATCTCTTCCTACCTATGTAAAGAGTTTGAATTTTGTCACTATCTAACTATACCAAATATAGAACTCTAATTAATGGCAGTGATTAAAGAACTTAATAATCAAACAAACACATACAGTTCCAGAAACAGCAAAACCCTTGGTCCACTTGATTAGTATGCCAGAGTCAATAGAAGTTTGTTTGACAGGAAATGAAAATGTGAAACCAATCTCTCTCTTTCTTCCTGGAGGAAAATGAAATCTATCATCTTCTTTGTTCACAAATTTGGCTAGCCCCAAAGCAATGAAATCAAACAGTTCCTGCGTATATTATATCATCCCAATTAGTATTAAGAAAACATCAAAGCTTTAACATGCAAAGTAAGGTTTGGGCTTTTTGGATAAACAATTTAATTGGCAGCTTATAGCATAAGCTATTTCTATAACAAAAAATAAAATGGAGTTATTTTTTTAATCTGAGTTTTTGTAAGCTATCTTGGAGAGCTTAGAAAAATAAGCTGAAAACAATTTATGAACATGTCATAAGTTCTCCCGGCCAGTCTCATATATATGTAAGACAATCGATAAGCTCAAATAAGTCAATAAAAACAGACTAACCTCAGATGTAGCAAACATGAGATCGTGAGGTATAGCAACTTGATCAAACTCAACATCAATGACACGATCATCTTTGCCACCTAATTGTACCCTCAACACACGGAAGTTTGTTCCTCCAAGATCCAATGCATAAAACAACCCTTTCTCATTCCTATATCATCACCAACCATATTAATCATGTCAATAATAAAAATGACAAACAAGGAAGCATAGATAAGTTCTAGTCCAACAATAAAAATGACCAATGTAGCTTGAGTCTCGTGGATCATTAGCGTTAACTGCATTAAATTGATTTTAAATTTTCTAAACAACTTAATGATGTTTATTACTTTAATAGAAAATCAAAAATGAAAGAAAGATGGCTAAGTGGTAGTGTCCCTCCGGCTAAGTCGTCTTTTCTACACTACGACTTAGCCATCTTTTCTTTCATTCTTAAGAGTACTTTGGTTATACTGTGACGAAAATTGATTTTCATTAATTGATTTTGTAACATCGATTTTGTTTAAAAGTGAGTTGGAGGTAAAATAATTTATGTTTACATGAAAGTGTGTTGAACAATTAACTTGAGGCTAAAAATCAATTATGGAGGGAAAAATACCAAATTCTATCTTCAAGTTAGAATCAATTATGGAGGCAAGTTCAATTATATCTAAACACATTCACGTAAGAGAAACCAAACATACACTAAGCTGAACAATTCAAAGCAAATATACCCTAAACCCTAAACAGATAAATGATGAATATCAATGAATGAATACAGAGAGCAATTGAAATCCAACTAGTGTGCGTTGCCACGAATTGAAGAACGAAAAGGGCAACAAGAAACAGTTTAGGGTTTTGTTTTTCAACTCGAAAGATAGAGTTGGAGGATCAAAATGCAGATTAAAGGAAAACTATATAAAGAATGAACATTGGTAAGTAAAAGATAGATATCAGATAAATCTCACTCACCGGAACGGCGTGATGGTAGATAAATCTCACTCACCGGAACGAAAATATATACTAAATAAAATTCAAAAATAATTGACTAAGAAAATTCAAAAATAAATTGGATATAGTTTGGACACCAAATAATTGATCACTTTTTTAACAATTGACTATATCATTTTTTTTTATCAATAATGATATATTAATATGAGCACCAAACTCAGACCACCAAACCCAAAACATCTATACTCCTCAACACAATGGTTATCAATGCATATAAAATTGAAAAATAAAACCTACCTTGAGCAAATCAAACAACGTCACTTATTGAACTATCATCAGAAGAATCAGAATCCTTCCCTTTGCTTTCAATCACCTTCATATTTGATTAAAAAGCATTAGATTAGGACTATCTTTATGCACAAACTAATATTATGATGTAAAAAGAATATGTATTACAAATTTTTGAAAGAAATGAGGAATACCATTCTAAATATTGTATGTGATCTGCTACTCCTTACATTCATATTTGTCTCACCAAAGTGCCTATTCACTGTAAAATTATAACAGTTTTCAACTTTGATACAGCAGAATGCTTATTCTAACTTCAAATTTAAAAATAAAAGTAAGAATGCAGTAGTAGAACTACAAACCTTCCCCTACTTTAAGGAGATTTAGAACCTGTTCAGCATTATTGACAATTTCCTCTCTGAGCCCTGCAACAAATACTCCCCGCTGGAAAATAAATAATAAAATCAGTACAATTTTACAGGACATTTGTTTTTATCAAGCATATTGTTACATATAGTTTACTCACATACACCACAAAAGAATTATTGAAGTCCTTGTTAGCACTTTGAATGCTCTCTAAAATACTAGCCCGTGGTTAATGCTGCACCAATAACATTTAAAATCTTTGTTAACAACTGGTGAGATTAGAGCCCAAATTTTATGCTCTATGTAATTGAAATGTAAGCAATAAGTGAGATTAACCTTTCTGAAGATATCACCAGTTTAGATTCTTCAATAGAATCTTCAGAGGAACCTATAGCCCATTCAACAACCTTGTCGACATCTAGTAGTATAAAAAATTACAAACTATATCAATAACATAGGTAGCAAATCTTAATGCTAGCATACAGTGTGAGTTATTTAAATTAATTAAAACTTCTAAACATTAACTTACTATCAACTGTAAGGGTTTGATCCTTAATACAGAGAGCTCAAGGTCCAGACAATCGAATCCAATTTTGTTAAGAGACTGAAATCATTAAAGAATCTTATAATATGTATTACAAATACTACTACAAACTCAATTAAAGTCAATTACAAGCAAAAGATGTATCAGTTAAAAATGCACAAGCAATTTCATATAAATAAAGTGTGCAGTTATAATTAGATAATAGCCTCCAAGCCATATCATAGTAACAAACTCAACTACAACTAATCTCCAAAACAGTCCTCATAAGTATTAAGTATCATTCCAACACACACCAATGTTTATACAATGTTTAAATAATATTTTGGCATCAACCACAAAAGAAAAAGCAAAGTGGAGTGACAAGTAACCAACCTCTAGACTCTCATGAATTTGCAATTTCTGATTTTCAACAACAAGAAGGTCATTAATCTCTTCATTATAAATCTCCATGTAGGAAACTCGAATTAAAAACTCTCGTTCAGTCATCTGAGAAACAAACAAGCAAGGTATAAGCATTGTAATTGTAATAACAGTAACATGAACCTTCATCAAAGCTAAAAAGAACTACCCATACCGTCTCAATTTTTGAAAATATATCTTTGAAATTGGGTAGGGAAATATGGATCTGAAATTGAATGAACACAAACAAAATTACCTTAGATTATTGATAGATCTGAGTTTGTGAGATCAGTACCGGCGAGAGAGAGACTTTTCCGGCGCAAGAGAACCAGAGAACACTACCGACGTTGACGGCTCAATACCGGTTGCGAGAGAGAAAGAGGTCGAGGCGATCAGTAACGGCGGCGAGAGAAAAGAGGGCCGCGACGTGAAGAGGCTACCGTCTGATGGCTCAGTAGCTGTTTGTGTGAGAGAAAGGGTTTGTGTGAGAAAGATTAGGGTTTGTGTGAGAAAGATGAGGGAAAAGCCGTGTTTCTATGTGAGAAAGATGAGGGAAAAGGCAAAATGTATACTGAAAGGCTTTTTCCCTACAGGTATTATACACCTGATGTAAAAGCTAATTCACCAAAATAACGAAACTGCCACCGCGTGTATCTTTCCCTACAGGTATTATATCAACTGATGTGAAAACTCTTTATCATTTACTTTTCCCCTCAGTTGTTCCTTTCAACTGATGTGAAAACTTTGTTAGTAATTTCAAAAATGCCACCGTGTTAACTACCACATCAGGTATTATTTCAACTGTTGTGAAAACGTTTTTGACCATGTTGTAAAATGTATATTTTCCACTAGTGAAAGCCGGTTAGACGCTCCCTTATGGTTGACAGGGGAGTCTTAACATTGGATACCCTTTTGACTGGACCAAAGTCCTCTTGTTCCTCCACCGCATTTACAGAGGGACCCGCATGCCCCGGCAATGGGTTGTTCTTCACATTGGGGCTTTCCTCTTTGAAGGATAACAGCTTCTTGTCAATAAGATCCTGCACCTTGTGTTTGAAAACTCTACAGTTTTCGATATTGTGCCCCACGGATCCTGCGTGGAAATCACATTTGGCATTTGCGTCGTACCACTGTGGATATGGTGGCGACATTGGTGGTAGTAGTCTTGTCTCGACCATACCCTTTTGGATTAGGTATGGCAAGATCTGACCATAAGACATAGGTACAGGATCAAACTGCCTATTAAAGTAACTGTTCCTTGAGCTCGCCTGATTCCTTGGTGGGTACCCGCCTTGTTGCTGTTGCTGTTGATTTTGCTGCGGCAACACTACTGGTTGTCGAGGTGGATTTGCGGGAATCACTTGAGGTGAGTAACGCCCTTGAGTTGTTGCTGCTGCCACATAAGGATAGTGGTAGTGAGGCATTTGATTTGGTGGTGGGTAGGACAGTCCCATTAGAACGGCATTTGTCTCCCCCTCTTTCTTTTTGTGAAAGTTGCTGGGGGGCTTTCTAGCTCCACCTTGAGCTTCTGAAGAGCCTTGGATTTTTCCTCTCTTCACTCCATCTTCTATTCTTTCACCGACCATGACTAGATCGGAGAAACCGGCAGACGTACTTCCAATCATCTTGTCGTAATATGGGCCTTGAAGTGTGCCCATAAAGGTGTCGACAAGTTCTCTTTCCAATAGTGGTGGTTGTACACGAGAAGCTAGTTCTCTCCACCGCTGAGCGTACTCCTTGAAGGACTCGTTGCTTCTTTGTAGGAGGTTTTGTAGTTGCATCCTATTTGGAGCCATGTCCAAATTATATTTGTATTGCTTTAGGAAGGCATCGGCTAGATCGTTCCAAGTTTGGACATGGGTACGCTCGAGCTGCATGTACCAATCCAAGGACGCTCCGCTTAAACTATCTTGAAACACATGCACCATGAGTTTCTCGTTCATTGCGTAGGCTGCCATCTTCCTATAGAACATCCTTAGATGGTTCCGAGGGCATTGAATTCCTTTGTATTTCTCGAAGTCCGGTGCTTTGAACTTCGGAGGAATTACCACGTCGGGCACTAGGCACATATCCAAGGCATTGTGGGCGCCGTATGAGCTGAAACCCTCGACAGCTTTCAACCTCTCTTCCAAAACTCGATACATTTGGGTGGTATCATTGTCTTGGTGGGTGGTGTCGGGAGCAGATTGCCTTAGCTGGCTATTCTCCACATCATGGGGAATTACTTCATGCTGAGTAGTGGAAGTTCCTTGAGGACGACGCTCTTCATTCCTTACGGGGATTGAGAACGGCGGCGGAGGTGGTCCTTGACCCTCATTTTCAAAGGGTGGGGTATAATTCACAGGTAGACCATAAGGAGGCCATTGCACATTGGATGCATCCGTTGTTGGGCGAGGGTGGCTTTCTCGTGCCGACAGAGCTTGCATTAACTCTAGCATCTGATCCATTTTTCCTTTCATTCCATCAACTTCCTCTCTCAAAGCCGCTTGAGTTTGTTCCAAATTGTCCATGATCCTTTGTTTGTTAGCTCGTGTTCCGTACGAGTGTTGAATATCTGGTTCTTGGACCGAGGGCTTTCGGGGTTTTCGGGCTATGATTGCTTTGAACTGTTTTTAGGGAAATGAATGAGTTTTTTTTTTAAAAAAATGCATGAAGATGCATGCGGATGTATGCATGCTATGCAAAATATGCGTTTTTTTTTTTTTTTTTTTTGCTTTATGGAGTTTAAAGGTGCACAATTAATATTAGTAAATTCGAAATATTAAAGACCGGGAAATTGATTATACTTCAAAATATATTTGATTAAATAACATTTGTTTACAAAGTGTAACTAATGCTATTACAAATCAAATAGCCGCTCGCTTCTCGGCTTTGCTCATCTCCTCCCTATAGAAATCTATGGTGTCCTTGCAGAACTTCATAAACTTCTGGATCTCCACAGGGATGACAAAGTAGGGCATGACCATCTCGGCCTCCGCTAGCTTCTTTGGAAGTTGGGTGATCACCAAATTTGAGAATGCAACCAATTTAGTGAAATCCTCACTTAATCGGGTGGCGTCTTGCCATACATACTCAATCACTTCCTTGCGCTGGTCTAGCTTGACTCTTGCACTTCTAATTTCATCGTGTAGTTGTGCAATGTGGTCCCCATGAGCTCTTGCAATCTTGTCGAAGTACTCTTCGAATTTCTTGATGTCTTCTTCGAGATGATTGCACTTTAGCCTCCCTTGATGAGAGAGACTCTCATGTCTTTGCCGCTGGACGCGTTCGGCTTGAAGCTGCTCTTTGTAGTCTTTCACTACTTCTTGGAGCTGTTGATTTTTCTCTTGAAATTTCAACCTCCACTTTCGTTGAGCTTCGATGGCTAGTTCGCCAAACTTCTTGAGCTCTTGGTTGGAATGTAAGATTCTTTCCAACTCTTCGTCCTTGGCAACAAGGTTGGCATCCGCACTAACCAAGCCGCCTCCTATCCAATCCCTTTTCCCTTCGGAAATCCTTAGCCGTTTTTGGCATACTAGGAGAGAATGTGATACTTCATCACGATCTCTCTTCGTCCTAGTAATTTCTCCTAAAGCTTGGAGGTGCTTCAATTCTAAGTCTCCGTTTTTGTTTTGGAGTTCTTGAATTTTAGCCTTGAGGTCCTCCACTTCTTTGTTGGGAATAATTGCAATAGGTTTAGGTGTAGGAGATTTTGGAGGGTTTATGACCACGAAGGGTAACTTGATTGCTTTGACCCTCTCCTTCACCCATTGAGTATAAAGGGGTTTGGCGACACAGTTTCTCTTGCCGACCCTTCCCTTGCGTACTTGGCTCCATGCTCCCCGGATTCTCTCTAGCAATGCCGGGTCTTGATCGCCTTCCCTTAAGTAGAAAGCTTCCAACAAAAGGTCGTTAGGTTTATCCTCCATTGAAAAACCTAGTTGTCGGAGAGAGAGGACCGGATTGTAATTAATACATCCCTTAGTACCAATGAGGGGTACGTTAGGGAAGTCCCCGCAGCTGAGGATAATTTCCGGGTCATCTAAGTTTGGTGAAAACCAATGGATGTCCTTCTCGGCGAGAGTTGTCATCCGTTGCGACCATTTGAGCTTGGCCTGATTTTCCACAAAGTCTCGGTTCCTTGGCATGTGGGACATCATCCAAATTTGCACCACGGGAGTGCAACAAGTAATTTTGCGTCCCCTTGCTTGCTCATGCCTTGAGTAGAGGGTATGATAAAAATCCGCTAAGATTGTAGGAACTGGATTTTTAGTCATAAACACCTCTAGAGCCGGAAAGTCTACGAAATCATCCATGTTGGGGAATAAGACAATCCCGTAGACTAAGAGGGCTAAGATGGCGTTGAAGGCCATTACCTCTTTGTTGGCTAGTAAGTCCCGAGCTTTGGCTTCCAAAAACTTTCTTGAAAAGCCCTTAAGGTTCCCTCTAACTTCCAAGTTAGATGCCACTTCTTGGGTGTCGAGGTATAATGATTCGGCGATAGCTTCAAATGTAGGATCCCTTCCCGGACCGAGATAGAGTTCGTGACCTTTCATGCCACAACCCAAAATCTTCTCAAACTCTTCCAAAGTTGGCGCTAGTTGGAAGTCTTGAAATGTGAAGCACCGTAGAGGTGGGTCGAAGAATTGCGCCAAAGTGGTTAAGGCGGTTGAATCTATTCTTACGGGTAAAAGATCAAGGATTAGCCCATAGCTTGCCTCGAAGATGTTCTTGTGGACCGAAGAGAGCCTCTTGCTTAGAGCTAATAAACTTTCCACCCTGGGAGCTTTAATTTTGAAGGCGAACGTATTCTTGTTCCCGGAATCCATATTTCTCTTTTGCTAATATTTGTTTGTTCTTTTTAAACTCCTATAAAGCAAAATGATGCGAAAATTACTTTCATGAATGCAAATGTTATGCAAGGGTATGGTTTATGAAGGTTCGGAACTTCCCCCCATCCTCACATGTAGGCTCTAAGTTGTGAAATCTCCTAAGAAGAGGTCCTTAGAGTCATAGACCTCACATGGAATTAGGGTTGTCTATGGACATACGTCGACATGACTTCAATTAATTCCACGTGAAAATCTCATCTAAGCGGGGTTGGACATCCCACCTCACGGACATACGTCAACGCGGGCTTCCGCACACAACCTCCTTCTAACTTAGTTTTTTTCTCAAGCTCGGGTAGAGAGCCTCACACGTCCGGCATTAACCCGAACAATGTGGAGTAACATCACTCAAGTAACCCCCACATTTGATATATATGATATGAATATAAAGCAGATAAAGCAGATATAAACATAAAGCATAAATATAGCATGTATGAAATAAATAAATAAACATGGCACGCAAAGAAAATAAAACAATTGGCTTTAAACCAAATAGGTTAGGCTTGACTCGCTAGTGGGAACAGGGTCCCCAGTGGAGTCGCCAGCTGTGCGCACCTCGTTTTTTTTCTCGGGAAAAAGACGCGCAAATCCTCCGAGGACGTTCGTAAACGCTCGGAGGGCCTTTGTGAAGCCGCCACCAAAGTTTTTGTGTAAAGGGAACGTTGATAAACCCTTAAGTTTTTTTTTTTTGTTTAAAGGGAAACGATAATAAAACCCTTCGACGATGAGGATAAGGATTAGGTCATCGCAACCATTGTCGGGTTCGGGAGTCGGTTACGCAAGGGGAAGGTATTAGCACCCCTCACGTCCGTTGTACTCAACGGGAACCTTCTATTTGGTTAAAGCTTGAATTGTTTTTTTAATAATTTGCGTGCATGTTTATTTATGTTAAAAATATAGTAAAGGGGGAAAGAGATAAAAACAAACGAAAGAAAAAAGGTTTTTATTATTGTGCTTGACAAGATGTCGATCTTGCTCCTACGTATCTCCCGGTAGTCGGAGAATTCAAAGCATACGTAGTTCTTTGGTAGAAAAACGTATATGTGTTGGTTGTTTTTAAATGGACTATGTTTTAACCAAATTCTTGCGATTAAACGTAGCTTGTATGCTCGCACTTGGAGACTTATTAAGCGTTCGTTCGCGAATCACATTAGAATTGTTAAAAGGTACGTCCGTTAGGGTAGAGGGTTGAATTGGTCGCTATGGGACCAAGAGAGGTACAATGGACTCATATAAGTCAAACATTGACCGAGTGGACTCCGAAGAGTCGGGGGATTGTTCGATTGATCCACTGAGATCAAGAACGGGTACAATGGACTCGGACGAGTCGAACATTGACCGAGTGGACTCTAACGAGTCGAGGGGTTGAGTCTAATGGCCAACGGGGGACCAAAAGGTTTGGATTGACCACAAGGGGCCAAGATTTGGTTTGGTTAGGGTTGTACATATTGAAAAAAAAGGGAATGACGATTGTCCGAGCGACGAGACATACGTCACGCATTCGTACAATCGGGGCGATGGAGAGACATACGTCACACCATCCCTTTTTCATTCATGTTTTTGGGTTGAATCCTTTAGAAATCCCAAGGTATGTCAAAACATTTGGTTTGAAAACCCAAAATGGGAAGGTTTAGCAAATTTGCTAAAAAACGCGCAAGTTCGTCTCATTTTGCGAAAATGCGAACGTAAACGGTGTATGTTCATCTTTGAGTTTTGAACATCATGAACAATATTTATTGTTCAAGTTTAGATTGAAAAGATGAACATAGCTTGTTTGTTCATGTGGTTTTTAAAAGTTTGGGAACATAACTTGCTTTGCAAGTTATCCACAAAATGGTCATACGAACTTGTGATTTTGCCAAAAATGTGCAAAAACCTTGTTATGGTTTGAAGAACATAGGTTTAAAAACTCTTAGGTTCTGAGCTCTAGGGCTAGAACCTCAAAAATTGGTTGTTTTGACACAAAAACTCAGGTTCTGAGTTCTGTCATGGTCGCACTGCGACCATGACTTCGCACTGCGAAGCATGCGAAATTTTGGGTTCAGAAGCTGTTTCTGAACTTTTGTTCAGAAACAACTTCTGAACACACTCAGGACCTTATAGGTGGGTAAAAACTTTGAGTTTTTGGGGTGAAAAAGGTTGGACAAACCAGTTTTGATGTTTTGAAAACCTTGGGATTTCTTTGGAATTCAAAAGGGGTTTTTTAGGACAAAGAGGTTTTGAGCCAAAATAGCTATGCAAACACAATTAAAAATGCAAGATAAGTGCTTAGAAACTTACAGAACTCCTTAGCAAAGCTCCAGCTGCACTTGGTTTGATTTGGTTGAAATTTTTCACAAAGGTTTTGGATATTTGATGATTTTGAACTTTGGTAAAGCTTTGTGTTGGATTGATTGTTTCTGGTTATTTGTGGAGGTTTGTAGGCTAAAATGAGTAGAGTTTCTGCTCTTGTAAATGCTGTGTTCACTCTGTTTGTATCCTTGGGCATTGCCTTCTATTTATAGGCCAAAATCAAATCTTTGTCATCATTACACAATCCCAAAATTCAGCTGATTTGTGGACAAGATCAAGCTGAATCCCTTTGCATTAAATGCTAATGGATAGAGGCAACCCTGCCTTGTACCAAGGGGCAAGATTCAGCTTGATTTCAGCCACAAATTCAACTATTTCTAGAAGGTAATGATGAAGAACAAAGCTGATTTGCAATTGGCTAATGCTTGGGGATCAATCCTTGCAATCTCAATGGTTGGTCAATAAAAACGTGCACTGTAATGTGCAGAGATTGAGGGATGAAAAGGCTACTTATGGCTGGTGTGAGAGGGTGAAAGCTGCTGCAAAACAGAGTAGGCAATCATGGTTTTTCAAGTGAAAAATCCAGCTGGTTTGACTGGTTTTGGGAGGAGCAAGCAGGAGGAAAGTCCTCAAGCAGGTGGCTGGCAACCTTGTGGTGGTTAGCAGGTCACATGGGAGAGGCTAGAGCTGCCCAAGGGCAAGCCCACTTGCTTGTCACATGCTAGGTTGGAAGAAAAAGCTTCCAACCTTGGCATTAATGGCAAGTCCTTCAACTCTGGCTTTGCTTGGCCCAATTAGCCATGAATGCTACTTAAAATAATTATGGAAGTGATGTGCAACAGATTCTGGAATTAAATCAAAGAAACCAAAAATCTGCAGAAAAATCGCAGACTTCGCAGTGCGAAGGGAGCTTCGCAGTGCGAAGTCATCATTTTTAAAATGTTGACTTTTCTGTTGACTTTTGTTGACTTTTGACTTTTTCCCCTCTTTGATTTTTTTTTTTGATTTTGTTTTAAAATGCGTAGGACAAAATTAGGGTACTACAGTCCCCCCAAGGCTGGAAGCAAGAAGGTGGCTCAAAGTGGTCACAAGAAGAAGAGCCTAAAAAGAAAATACCCTCCCTCTAGTGACTCTGAGTTTGAGGTTGCTGAGCATGAAGCTGCCACATCTGGTGGGGCTTCCAGGAAGACAATGAAGGGTATGAAGATACCTCTAACTATTCCTCCTGCCCCTCTTGATAATGTTTCTTTTCATTTGGAAAATGGTTCCTCTAGGTGGAAGTTCATATACCACAGAAGACTGGGTCTTGAAAGAAATCTTAAAGAAGATGTTTTCAAGTGTCAAAAGCTTGTTGATTTGTTGGAGTTTGCGGGTCTGATGAAGACTGTGAGGAATTTGGGTCCATGTTATGATAAGCTGGTCAGGGAGTTTTTGGTGAATGTTTCTGATGAGTGTGATGACACAAGAAACCCTGAGTATAGGAAAGTTTTTGTTCGTGGTAAGTGTGTGAATTTTTCTCCTATGGTGGTCAATGCATACCTTGAGAGGTCTACTGAGGAGACCCCTGAGCTTGAGGTCACTGAGGACACTATTTGCAAGACAATCACTGATAACAAGATTAGACATTGGCCAAAGCATTTGTCTTCTGCTCAACTGTCTCCCATGTATGCTGTTTTGAATAGGATCTGTGCTCAAAATTGGACTCCAACCACTCACTCAAATTCTGTTGCATCTGGGTTGGCCAAGTTCATTTATGCTGTGGGGACTAAGTCACCCTTTGATTATGGAGCCTACATCTTTTATCAAGTTTTGGAACATGCCAAGTCGTTTGCTATTAAGTTTCCAATTGCTTTTCCTACCCTCCTGTGTGGAATTATTCTTCAGCAACACCCTGATATTTTGATCAGTAGTGATGAGCCCTGCAAGAGGCCTAGTCCTATGGCTTTGGATTGCAGTCTGCTGTCTGAGACACATGATGCTGATGTAGCTGGTACTTCTGTCCGGACATCTGGTGTGCTCTCCAGAAAGCAAATGATTGCTGATCTTACTGAGACAAGTGTGGCCCTTGGAGCTAGGAAGGTGAAGATTGACAAGATAATTGCAGCTTTGAAGGCTGAAGCAGATGCTGAGGGTGAGCAGGATGAGGAAGAAGGAGGAGATAAGGCTGTTGCTTCTGCTGGTGACTCTGAAGATGCCTCTGATGATTCTGAGGATTTCTGATTTTCTTGTTTTGTTCTGATCTTTTGATGTACTCTTTTTGGTTTTGTTGGTAACTGGGCTATGCCCTGAATTTCTTATGCACCTTGTGTGCTACTGGTCTGTAATGTGCACTCTCTGTGGTTTCTATGCACTCTTTTTGGTTCTATGCACTTTCTATGAGTATGCCCTATCTGTTGGTTGTCAGAATTTTTGGCTAAAAAGGGGGAGTAGAATTGATTTATATCTGTTACTTGTGTGCATGATTTGAAGCTTGTATTATGTATGGTTACATGTGTTGAGGGGGAGTGTAGTATATGTTGAGGGGGAGTTCTGGTACATGCATGATTTGAGGGGGAGCTCTCTTAAGTTTTTTCTTGGTGTGTGGAAATTTATTTTTTCCCTTATCTATGTGATTCCACTACATGAGAGTTTATTGTCTTGCATATCATGCATTTTTATTCCTTTATTTATTTATTTTCTTATGCCATTTTATTGCTTTTTTTTCCTTCTATCATTTTATTGCATTTTATTTTTTTTATTTTTTTTTATTATGTTATGCCACATATTTATTTATTGTCTTGCATATCATGCATTTTTATTCCTTTATTTATTTTTATGCAACATATTTATTTTATGTTTTGCATCTCATGCATTTTTTATTTGCTTTATTTATTTTATGCAACAAACTTATTTATTGTCTTGCATATCATGCATTTTTATTCCTTTATTTATTTTTATGCAACATATTTATTTTATGTCTTGCATTTCATGCATTTTTTATTTTCTTTATTTATTTTATGCAACATATTTATTTTATGTCTTGCATTTTTTCTTTTTTTATTTTCTTTATTTATTTTATGCAACATATTTATTTTATGCTTTGCATCTCATGCATTTTTTATTTTCTTTATTTATTTTATGCAACATATTTATTTTATGCCTTGCATCTCATGCATTTTATTATTTTCTTTATTTATTTTATGCAACATATTTATTTTATGCCTTGCATTTCATGCATTTTTTATTTTTTTTATTTATTTTATGCAACATATTTATTTTATGCCTTGCAATCCATGCATTTTTTTTATTTATTTCTTTATTTATTTTTTAGCTTATTTATTTTAATGCATTTGCAATTTTATTTTCATTTATTATTTTGTCATTTTCATTTTATTAGAATGTATTTAGGAACAATGTAAATATATAAATGAGAATATGCACCGACACTCACATTTATTTATTCCGCTTTATGTCGAGGACGATAAAATGTAATAAGGACCGTATCCGAGAAAAATGACCCTCACTTGATCCAACGTCATTTTGAGGGATCCGGCGCGCTTTAATATCTCAGCTTACTCTAGTCTTGAACCTTAGGAATTAATCAAGACTTTCTCAAAAAAAGTCAAATAGTCAAAATCAAAAACATTTCATATAATCAAAAATCTCAAAAACATTCAATCTTGGATTTTAAACCAAGTGTCTTTTCTTTCTTAATCAAATTTTAATCAATCTTTAATCAATCAAACTTTTTCTTCAATTAAAATCAATCAAACTCACATTTTATTTCTTCTATGCCTTTCGGCCTCTTATCTTCTTCAAAACATTTTTCAAAACTTTAAAATCAATCAAAACAAATCACTCGGCTTTTTACCCCGAACTACATGATTTTGATCCCATTCGGGTATGTAGGCAAAAGACTTTGTCTTTCCAAATCAACAAAATAACAAAAGCATTTTCCTTTCTTTACTCTCATTACTTTAGTCTCTTCTACACTTAAGCATTTATTTACAAACAAATAATCAATTTAGCATAAAGATAAATAAAAACAAGAGGTTCCTATAGAGTACTATAGACGTTTAAGGTGCTAATACATTTCCTTTGCGTAACCAACCCCCGGACCTTGATCTCTCAAAAAATAGGGTTTTTTCGAACTTTCTCCCTTTTCCTCGGGAAAAATAAAAGATCGGTGGTGAATCTTAAAATTGCGAGTCAACGCTAATTAATAGCTTGATGTCCAAAAATCACCGCGACAGGAAAATGGCGACTTCACTGGGGATAACATCCTAAGTGGGTTTAACCTATCTTGCTTTTCTTTATCTTTATGCTTTATTTATATTTGTAATTGTAAATACGTGCTTAAGTGTTTATCTTTTACGCGAGTGGTGAGGTAAGTCCTACACCCGAACTTGAGGGAAACATAAGATAGGATGGTGGTATAATCAAAGTGTCTTTCCGAGAGTGAGTTTCGGATGTGGCACATGTGATAACCCCGCTCAATGGAGGAATCTTGGAAGTATTACTATGTTGGCATGAGTAGTCGTGTTCGGCATTGATATTTTCAAGTGACCTATGAAGTTGAGGACCTTTAGTTACCTTTAACCCATCTTGGCCTTTTAGGACGTAGTGCGGTGGCTAATCAAGAGTAGTCTTGAATTGGTTGATACGCGATACTACACTCAAATGAGACTTTCCTACGAACGTCGTTGGACCGGGAGTACTCCCGTAATCCGACAATATTTGGAAGTGGTCAATGACTTTGGGACCTTGGTAGAACCCGTGATACAGGTACATGTGAAACCATAGTCCTTACCAAATGGCGTGTTTACCCTCGGCTCCAACATTATGGACTTAAACTCACCATGTTTTCTCCGCTCTTTAGCATAATCATGCATGCATGCATTCATTCATAAACATTTTTTCATTAAGTATCGAAGGACTTAGACAAGTTTTGTTGTAAAAATCGAAGGAATGAACCTCACAAAGAGAAACACTCAGAAATACAATTTCAAAAGCTCAGATTTGACAAACTTAAGGAAGCTAGGATCTTTAATGACCAGTCCGGAGGATTTTTTTCGAGCTCGTTATGAGAGATCACTTGGCATCCTCAAGTTTGAGATATCAGAGCTTTTTCAAGATTCCTATTGATGAACTTTTGAGCATATCCCTTGGCTTTGTTCCTAACAAGGGGATTGTTTGTAATATTTTATTTCTAAATGAATTTTCAAACTATGATGTTTACAATTACTTCGACAAGTCCTTCGATAACAAAACTTTCTTTTTTGCATAAGCATAATCATGCATCATACTGCATTCATAGTTTCTGTTAGGTTTTTGTAGATTGGCTACATTTTGCAAAAACATCTACTAGCCAGATGCTGGGACAGATGCGGTAGCATATGGAACAGCATTATGTGACTTGTGATTTTCGCCCCAGCTAGCGCTTTATATTTGTGTACGGAATCTTCCAAAGATTTGCCTGAAGATTTATTTTCCTCTAGCTTGCTGATCAAGGCGCGTGTATCTGATTGAAGATTTGCTTGAAGTTTTATTTGCCTTGCTATTTGTTCCACAAGATATCATTCTATATTTGGAAGCTTTTTATTATTTCTAGAAGATTGTTTTCAGCTAGACCGGACAATGTCCATGCTCTATTTTGAAGCCCAGACCCGTGCTATCTCAGTGTTATATATTTGTGAAGACAAACCCTAGTAGGGTAACTAAAAACCGTGTGTGTTAGCAAAGCGTGTGTTTTAAGGTTTTTAGGGTTTTCTTTGTTAATTGTGAGCCTTGCTTGTATCTTCCTGATTCAAGCTAAGGACTGAGTTTGTTTTGAGTTGTAATTTGTAAGCTGCTCCTAAGCTTTTAAGTACGGAGTGAGTATGTGTTATTAGCGTGTGTTTCTCTTGGTTGTGTTTTATGTTTTGTGTGTTTGATAACAATACTGTGTGTGTTGTTCGTAGGAATTGAGACGGGGTCTCATATCTAGGAGTTCCTAGATAGAGTTGCCACTGGTAGGGTCTAGGTGCAAAGTCAAGTAGTGTGTCTGCGTTGGTCTTTTCACTAGAACTATAATAGTGGAATCATTCCTGGATTGGTATCCCCCAGAGTAGGAGAGTTGCTCCAAACTGGGTTAACAAACTCTCTGTGTACTTTTTATTTCCGCTGTGTTCCTTTTAATTTGTGCTTTGTTACGTTGTGCTATTTTAATTGTAGTTCTGAGTAGACACGCGTTCGGACAGTTGTGCCAACATTGTGCACAGCGTATTTCAGTCAGGTTGCCAGGAATTTCAGTTTCCAAATCGAGTCTCACACTTTGTTCACCAATAAAAGGTTAATCTCCCGCCGTCAAAGAAAGTGGCCCGGCGTATTCATTACAAACCCACTCGCACCTACAACACTGGTGCAAACAGAAGAGAGAAAATGGATGTGGTCGTGAAAACACAAGGAGGGTTTGCCGCAATTGGGTCGCTGTTGACATTCCCTCAGTTATTCATGGGTCCAAGTAATGTGTTTTGTTGTCTTGCCTTTTCAAAAATCCTTTCGTTCCGCCCGAGACGAAAGTGAACTTGTGTAGGGCTTTTTGCTTCATGCATTCCCATCATCAAATAAAAAGTCGTTTTGTCCTCGACTTTGTCTTTTTATATTTTGCTTCTTTTGGAAAATGGTAACACAAAAAACCAAAAAGTTAATTATTTTTCTTTTATTTGTTTTCTTTTTAATCATTTTCAAATGTCTGCATCAACTCATTTTCTCAAATCAATCATCAATCATATGTAGACTGAACATCAATAAACCCGTTGAACACTGTAACCCTATGCTCTCTCCCGACTTTGAGTTCCCTGTTTACGAAGCTGAAGAGGAGGAGGATGAACAGATTCCCGAAAAGATCTCTCTGTTACTAGAATATGAAAAGAACATCATTCAGCCTCATGAAGAAGCACTGAAAGTGATTAACTTGGGCACTACAGTATTCCTGATCAAATCCCAGATGAATGGTGCCATCAAAAGCAAAACAAAAAAACAAAAAAAATAAAAGCAAAAAAAAAACAAAGAAAGAAAAATACATCAAGAAGATGGTGTAGAAGATGGTAACCACCTACAAGGACATGCATGAGATGTTACCGAATGCTTTAAACGGATATCGTACTTCCGTGCGTACCTCAACAAGGTCAACCCCCTTCCTTGGTATATGGTATGGAAGCTGTTCTCCCCGTAGAAGTTGAGATTCCGTCAATGAGAGTTCTAATGGAAGCCAATTTGTCCGAGGCTGAATTGTGCCAAAACAGATATGATCAGTTGAACTTAATTGAAGAGAAACACATGACTGCCTTGTGTCATGGACAACTATATCAAAAGAGGATGAAGCAAGCTTTTGACAAGAAAGTTCATCCCCGTGTGTTCCAAGAAGGAGATCTCGTGCTCGAGAAGATCCTATCTTTTCAACCCGATTCCAGGGGCAAGTGGACGCCTAACTATGAAGGTCCATATGTCGTCAAGTGAGATTTCTCCGATGGCGCATTGACTCTTACGACTATGGGTGGTGACGAGCTTCCTCGTCCTGTGAATGTCGATGCAGTCAAGAAATACTTTGTCTAAAAAATAAAAGAACAGCTCGGTAAGTCGAAAACCCGAAAAGGGCGGCTTAGGCAAAAAAGAGCGTCTCGGTGGATCGAAAACCCGAAAGGGCGGTCCAGACAAAAATTAGAGACATAAAACAGAAAAATAATTATCCTGATAGGTCGAAAACCTGAAAGGGCGACCTATGCAAAAATTAAGGATCAAAAGACAAAGTAACTGCATCAAGTTAGCCATATCTCACTTGGGGCACCTTAGATGTCAAAGAGACTCTGAATCTGAAGCATCCAGACAGTGGAATTCAAAGTTGTCAGGGAGAATAGTGGTTATTGTTTTCAATGTACCTTCCCCTTATATTTACCATTTTCTAAACTTTGCAAGATCCGTGGAGCCATGCCATTGGCGGGTCACTACCCTTTTAAATAAATTTGAGCATGTGCCTTTTATTTGGAATTCCCATTTATTCAGTTTATAAAAACTTCTTCTATTTTTGATGGTAGTACTTGAAACAAAATATTTTTCAAAATCATAAATATTTTTCATGTCTTTTTGGAAAAGCACAAACAACAAACACATTTTCTCTGAACTCATGAATAAGTGAAAGGGGGGCGTTAACAACTATCCTGAGAACGGATAAACTCCGCAGTTTTGAACTTGGTCAATTGC
Organism: Medicago ruthenica; assembly: GCA_018208015.1. Classification (NCBI taxonomy): domain Eukaryota; kingdom Viridiplantae; phylum Streptophyta; class Magnoliopsida; order Fabales; family Fabaceae; genus Medicago; species Medicago ruthenica. The sequence continues at coordinate 26,378,392 of CM031374.1, read as the reverse complement.
TAAAAAAAAGGAAAAAAGAACAAAAAAGAGAAAAAGAGGAAAGAGAAAAAGAGAAAAAGAAAAGAGCTCGGTAAGTCGAAAACCCGAAAGGGCGGTGTCGCGTCGAATTTCGGATGTCAAGCTATGGGGAAGCTTTGAATCGCTAATTCTAAATTACGACTGAACTTTTAATTTTTCGGGGAAAAAAGGAAAAAAGTTCTAAATTACCTTGAGAAAAGATTTTAGGTTCGAAAGTCGATTATGCGAGGGGAAGGTATTAGCACCCCTCACATCCGTTGTACTCAACGGGAACCTCTTAGTCGGCTTAGGCTTAAAATGGTTCGATGTTTTACTTACGTGTTTAAATGTGTATAAAAGGAAATATATAAAAGACATAATGCGGGATAAAGAAAGAGATAAAAACAAACGAAAAGGGAAAAACAGGTTTTTTATTAATGGGCTTGACAAGATGTCGATCTTGCTCCTACGTATCTCCCGGTAGTCGGAGAATTCAAAGCGTACGTAGTTCTTTGGTAGAAAAACGTTTGTATGTTGATTCGTTTTAGTTAAAAAAGATTGATCGCGTCCGAGCGAAAAAGTTTTTAATAAAAAAAGAAAATGTAATGAAAATAAATGTCAACTGCTCGGGTTGCTGCCGAACTGGCCATTGACGACAAGAAAGTAAAAGTCAGCTGCTCGGGTTGTTGCCGAGCTGGCCACTGACGACAATGCATGAAAGTAAATGATTTGATGAAAAAAGTTTTACGCTCGGACGTGAGCAAAGGTTTTAAAAACGTACGAAAACGTACAAAGTTTTAAAATGGTGAAAGATGGACGCTAGGCGATAAGCTCGCGCGAGGCGTGAATGTTTTTAAAAAAGACAAACGCACTGAGGCCAAAGATTCGCGCAAGGCGTAAAGAATAAAAAAAACGCGCAAGGCGCGAAAGGTTCGGATTGACCACGAGGGCCAAGAAAAGGGTAAAAATGGCCACAAGGGGGCCAAGGGAAGGTTGAGCGTGCTAGACGCGTCAAGGGTGGAATGACGATTGCCCGAGCGACGAGACATACGTCACGCATTCGTGCAATCGAGGTTTGGGGAGACATACGTCAAGCCATTCCCGTTTCATTCAAGTTTGGTTTTATTACTCTAAGGGATCTCAAAGGGAACCAAAGCTTTAAAAGGAAAGTTAAAGAAAAGAAAAACAACACGAACAAATTTGTTGTTCGGTTTTACTAAAAAATCATGAACGTTACTTGTTGCTTAAGTTATTGAAACTCAAGAACAAGTTTGGTTCAAGTTTGAATGTCAAACACAATCATAAAACATGCAAAAACGTTGGAAAGTTCACAAGTTCGGCTCAATTCGAGCTTGGTTTTAAGAATGAGCAAACTCGGCTTAAGTTCGCGTTTGGATTGAAAATCATGAACAACATGGTTGTTCAAGTTTGTTTTTGAAATAGACGAACTTAGCTTGTTGCTCAAACTTGGTTTTGAAAATGTTGAGAACATAACTTGTTTCACAAGTTATTCAAATTTTGTCGCACGAACTTGTAAAATCTTCAAAGTTTGTGCAAGATTATGAGTTGGGTTTGGACCAAAATGGTTTTAACCCTCTTTAGGTTCTGAATCAAGGGCTAGAATCCCAAAAATTTGACATTTTGAATGCCTGATTCATATTCTGAATTTCACATACTTCGCAGAGCAACCAGAACTTGGCTCTGCGAAGTCAGGTTCTGGTGTGTTCGCAGTGCGAGCAAGGCTTGGCTCTGCGAAGTATGCGAATTTCCAACTCAGAAGCTGTTTCTGAACAGGAGCTCAGAAACTGCTTCTAAGCAAGATTCAGAACCTAAAGGAGGTTAAGAAACTTGACAAAAAGGAAGAAAAAAGGGTGAAAAAACACAGTTTTAAAGCTTGGCCCCTTTGAGGTCCCTTTTGGGGTTCAAAGGAGGTTTTGGTTCACAAAGCAAAATTGGACAAAGCAAGATATGTAAATAGCATATACAATAGAAAAGAAAGGTTATAGGAGACTTACAGAACTCCTAGCAATGCTTGATTAAGACTGGAAGTAGCTTGCTTACTTTGTGAAAGGTTATGAACAAGGTTCAAAGTGGTTGTGATGAATTGATTTTGTGTTGCAATGCAAGGGATTCTTGGAGTGAATTTCGTGTGTGTTGGCTGAAATTCTGGCCAGGCAATGATAAGAGACAAACAGAGTTATCAGGTTCTGAACCTAGCACGCAGGGCACAATAGTTTGCAACACAGAGCACAAACACAAACACACACAGGCAGCAAATTTAAAGTGCAGGAAAGTAAAAAGGCACAGAAATTTGTTAACCCAGTTCGGAGTAAACACCTCCTACTCTGGGGGATACCAATCCAGGAAGGAAATCCACTATTGGATTTAATCCTTAAGACTCAGACACTGACTCCCAGTTCTTATCCCAAGCAATTAACCTCCACCTAGTAAGACTTCTACCCAACTCTGAGTAATAGAATCCACTATCTTCCTATTCAAGTAACTAAACCCAGTTACTGAAACCCTTAATCAAAGACACTCTGTTTTTCAGAAAACTTCAAAAACACAAAGACTTCATTCGTACCTAAAGGCTTAGAATGAATTACAACTCTATAAAACTCTAAACCAACTCAAACTGAGTGGTGCACAATAAAGCTAAAAGCTTAAAATACTAAGACTCAATTTTCTGATCTTAAACTCTATAAATCGTAAGTCTTGAAAGCAGCATCACTCCTCCTTATATAGTCTTCAGTCTTGCAACATAAATAACAAACTAATCTTCTGAATTGATTTGTTACTAAAATAAGATTGGTCCAATCAAGTAACAAATAAAACTGTTTTGTATCTTTGAAAGATTTAAAACAGAAAATACGAATTTCATATCTTTGAACCAAATCTTCAATAAAATCTTCTCTAAATAATTCAGCATTCTAGAAGCACTTACACAAAGATAATTCCTTGCTAAATCTCCCAAGATACGCGCAAAAACTAATCTGAAAACCCAGCTTCTGATGTGGTCAACAAAAGTCAACGCTGGCTTCAGAACCTGAAATCAGCTTCTGAACTGCTACAGTGCATTCAGCTTCTGATGACATTTTCTGCTTCTGAATGGCTTCAAAACACAAAACTTGCAACTGAAGAAATGTTTCAAATATGGAGATGCTTCTATTCAATACTTTGGTTTTGCCAAAACATGCAGCCAACACCAAAAGACTCAACAATCTCCCCCTTTGGCAAATTTTTGGCTAAAACCATCCAAGTTCTTCAATCTCCCTTATAAACAACTCAGCAATGAAGAACTCCACAATAACATATCATAGCATAAACATAAGCAGCGGACACAGCTATGAATAACACAAACCAGCTTCAGTTCTACAAAACATCACAGCTACTGAAGCACACAGCCACCAAGTACTGATCAACTTCTGATCACAACCATGGTATCAGAGAAACATCACAAACACTCCCCCTTACTTCTGAATCTCCACAACACTCCCCCTGCAACTCAGCTTCTCACACAAACTCCCCCTCACTACTGAACTACAGAGAAACATGGTATCAGAGAAACATCAGAAGCACACTTCAGGATCACAAAAACACTCAGGATCAAAACAACCTTGTACTCCCCCTGAGACACATATTCCCCCTTGATCATATCTGGACATATAAAGCTTGGTATCAGAGCAAAACTAGTCACCTTCAGAATCAATACCACACTTTTTGAATAACACTGACAGCTGAACATCTGTAATGCAGCAATACTTCTTCTAAATTTTGGTATCAGAGGCAACACATTACATAGGATTTTCTCCCCCTTTTTAGCCACAAAATTCTGACAAATCTCAGACTTCAAATAGGGAAGGAAAACTGTACAAACATCTTCAACTACTGTCCCATTTTGAACTTCAGACTTAGGATCAGAGACAGCATCACACTTAGCACTGACAAAGCTGGCAGGTACTCTATCTTCCTCACATCCAGTTTGCTTTAATTGCTAGAATTCTTCATATAAGCACACTCCTAACTTGCTCCTTAAGTTTTCAAACTGTTTAGCATCTAAGGCCTTTGTGAAAATGTCAGCAACTTGTTCTTCAGTAGCTACATGTTCCAGATGAATAACTTTATCCTCCACAAGGTTTCTGATAAAATGATGTCTGATGTCTATGTGTTTGGTTCTGCTGTGCTGAATTGGATTCTTAGAAATGTTGATAGCACTCAAATTGTCACAAAATAAGGTCATGGTTCCTTGTTTCATGTTGTACTCTTCCATCATCTGTTTCATCCAAACCAGTTGTGAACAACTACTCCCAGCAGCAATGTACTCAGCTTCAGCAGTTGACAATGAAACACAGTTTTGTTTCTTGCTGAACCATGAAATCAAGTTATTTCCTAAGAAGAAACAACCTCCTGAAGTGCTCTTTCTGTCATCAGCACTTCCAGCCCAGTCAGCATCACAAAATCCCATCAGTTCAGAACTTGAGCTATGTGAATACATGATTCCATAGTCACTTGTGCTATTCACATACTTCAGTATCCTCTTCACCTGAGTCAGATGACTCATCTTAGGATTAGCTTGATATCTTGCACACACTCCAACAGCATAAGTGATATCAGGCCTGCTTGCAGTTAAATACAACAAGCTCCCAATCATACTTCTGTACTGACTTTGATCTACTGATACTCCTTGTTCATCTTTGGTTAGCTTCAGATGAGTAGCAGCTGGTGTCTTCTTATGAGCAGCAGATTCCATTCCAAACTTCTTAACAATGTTCTTGGCATACTTACTTTGAGAAATGAAGATTGTATCTTCCATTTGCTTGACTTGTAATCCAAGAAAATATGTCAGCTCACCAACCAAACTCATTTCAAATTCTGATTGCATTTGCTGAACAAACAGTTTGACCATCTTCTGAGACATTCCTCCAAACACTATATCATCCACATAAATCTGAGCAATCATCAGACTCCCATTTTCATCTTTCACAAACAATGTCTTATCAGAACCTCCTTTTCTGTAACCTTGAGCCACAAGAAATTGAGTAAGCCTTTCATACCATGCTCTTGGTGCTTGCTTCAATCCATATAAAGCTTTCTTCAACTTGAACACATGATCAGGAAACTTAGGATCCACAAAACCCTTAGGCTGTTCAACATACACTTCCTCTTGCAGATATCCATTCAAAAATGCACTCTTCACATCCATCTGAAACAATTTGAACTTGAGAATGCATGAAACTCCCAACAGTAGTCTTATGGACTCTAGTCTGGCCACAGGTGCAAAGGTCTCATCAAAATCAAGTCCCTCAACTTGAGTATAGCCTTGAGCAACCAACCTTGCCTTGTTTCTGACTACAGTACCACTTTCATCTGTTTTATTCTTGAATATCCACTTAGTGCCAATCACATTCAGTCCTTCTGGTCTTGGAACTAGATCCCACACTTCACTCCTTTTGAATTGATTCAACTCATCTTGCATTGCTTCAATCCGAAATTCATCAGTCAGGGCTTCTTTCACATTCTTGGGTTCAAACTTGGACACAAAACATGAATCAGTAGCAGCAGCATCTGATCTCCTGGTTCTTACACCTTGATCTAAGCTTCCAATGATTAAGTCTTTAGGATGATCCTTCTGAACTCTAATTGATGGCCCTTTACCATTTGGAACTTGATCTGGTTGATCTTCTGCTTCTTCAGGCTCTGAATGCTTTTCAGCTTCTGAAGTTTGTTCTTCTGAGGCTTCAGACTCTGGAACAACTTCAGGCTCATTCTCAGCAGACAAATCATCAATAACCACATTTATGGACTCCATCACAACCTTGGTTCTGGAATTAAACACCCTATAAGCTCTGCTGTTCACTGAATATCCCAAAAATATACCCTCATCAGACTTAGGATCCAGTTTTCTCCTATTTCCTCTGTCAGCCAAAATGTAACATTTACTGCCAAACACATGAAAATATTTGACTGTAGGCTTCCTTCCTTTCCATAGTTCATACAAAGTAGATGTTGTTCCTTTCTTCAGTGTGACTCTATTATGGATATAACATGCAGTGTTCATTGCTTCTGCCCAGAACATATATGGAAGTTTCTTAGCATGCAGCATCACTCTTGCACATTCTGCCAAAGTCCTATTCTTCCTCTCAACTACACCATTTTGCTGAGGTGTGATAGGTGCAGAAAACTCATGCTTTATACCTTCAGAAGCACAGAATTCTGAAAAACTCTTGTTTTCAAATTCTTTGCCATGATCACTTCTGATTCTGACAATTCCACAGTCCTTCTCTCTTTGTAATTGGGTACATAAGTCTTTAAACACTTCAAAAGTATCAGACTTCTCTCTAACAAAGTTGATCCATGTGAATCTTGAGTAGTCATCTACCATTACAAACGCATACCTCTTTCCTCCAATACTTTCAACTTGCATAGGCCCCATTAAATCCATATGAACAAGTTCTAGTACTTTGGTAGTTACCTGGTGAACTAATCTGGGATGAGACTTTCTTGTTTGTTTACCAATCTGACAATCACCACAAACACTGTCCTCATTGATCTTCAGATTAGGTACACCTCTGATAGCTTCAGTACTTAGGATTTTTTTCATGCCTTTCAGATGCAGATGTCCCAACTTCTGGTGCCAGAGTTTGACTTCTTCTTCTGAGCTCATAAGACAAGAAGTCAGACTTCTTTCTTCTTCAGAAACCCATAAATAGCAGTTATCTTTGGATCTGCAGCCCCTCATCTGAATCTTATCTTTCTGATCAGTAACAATGCACTCCTGCTTGTTGAAATTAACCTTTAAGTCTTGATCACAAAGTTGGCTAATGCTGATCAGATTAGAGGTTAAACCCTTCACTAATAGCACATCATTCAGTCTAGGTAAGCCTTCACAGTTTAAGTCACCAATACCCAGGATCTCTCCTTTTGCTCCATCTCCAAATGTCACATAGCTTCTGGAATATTGTCTGATATTGCTAAGTAGCTTCTTTACACCAGTCATGTGCCTTGAACACCCACTATCAAAATACCAGTCTTCTTTAGAGGTGGCTCTCAATGAAGTATGAGCAATCAGGCCTACATTCTGAACCTTAGGTTTCCACACCTTCTGAACACTGTGTCTGGGTGCAGCTGGTTGCACTCTTCTATATTGAAAGTGTTCAGGATATCCATACAGTTTAAAGCAAAAAGGTTTGATATGTCCCTTCTTACCACAATAATGACAGGTCCAAGTATGATTCCTCCTTCTTCTGTTGTACTTCTGGGGTTGCATCTGAATATGTTTCTGAGATTGCATCTGAGTATGCTTCTGACCTTGCAACTGGGCTACCTTCTGAGGTTTCATCTGAGATGTTCCAATCATAGAATCATGTGTCTGAGTAGCAGGAACAAACTGTTTAACTGGATTTTTCTGCTTGAGATTCAGACTCTCATCAACAAAACCTAAACCAGTTTTTCCTTGTTTCTGACTTTCTAAAATTTCCTCCAACACATCAGTAGCAGTATTCATCATTCTAACCTGCTTTTTCATATGCTCAAGTTGGGAATTTAGCTGGTTCACTTCTTCTGATAATTCAGAATTCTGCACAAGAAGTCTTCCTTTTTCAGCCTCCAGTTGAAAAATAGTTTCCTTCTGATCCAGAACTTCCTTGCACACATCTGCACTTCTAATGTACAACTTTCTGTAAGTGTCAGCCAGTTCATCATAAGAGAGTTTTTTAGCTCTGGTTTCAGACACTAGTGAACCTTCAGAATCAGAGTCAGACACAGACAAGGTTTCAGTCTCTAAGTACTCTTGAGACTTTGTAAGAACTTCTGATTTCTGAGACTGCAGCTTAACCATCAGACTTGTGTCACCCTTAGCAGATTCATTCTCAAAATCTTCTTCTGAATCTTCATCAGACCAGGACACAGCTAGGCTTTTCTTCTGCTTCTTGAGAAAAGTAGGACATTCAGATTTGATGTGACCATAACCTTCACATTCAAAGCACTGCACACCTTTGGCTTGGTTACTTTTCTCTTCAGGCTTGGTCTTTTTCTCATCAGTTTGTTGCTTCTTGAATCTGAAATTCTGACCTTTTGTCTTGGATTTTCTGTCAACCTTCTTCAGAATTCTGTTGAATTGTTTTCCAAGGAACACAAGAGCTTCTGATAAATCATCCTCATCAGACTCTTGTTGATCATCAGCTTCAGAATTCACACTAAAAGCTACACCTTTTCCTTTCTTATCAGTCTGTTTACAAAAGGCAGTTTCAAAATTGAGCAAAGACCCAATCAGTTCTTCAAGCTTCATGGCAGAAATATCATGAGCCTCCTCAATTGCAGTGACCTTCATGTCAAATCTTCTGGGTAGGGACCTGAGGATTTTTCTCACCAACTTCTCATCAGACATCTTCTCCCCAAGTGAATCAAAAGAATTTGCCATGTCCAGCACATTCATGTAAAAATCCTGAATGGATTCATCCTCCTTCATCTTCAGGTTCTCAAATTTGGTGGTCAGCAGCTGCAATCTGGACATCTTCACTTTAGAGGTTCCTTCATGAGTTGTCTTCAAAATTTCCCAGGCCTCCTTAGCAACAGTACACTGTTTGATAAGTCTGAACATGTTCTGATCAACACCATTAAAGATAGCATTCAAAGCTTTTGAATTTCCCAGTGACAGATCATCTTCAGCTTTGGTCCATTCCTCCTCAGGCTTCAGAACCTCAGTCTTGTTACCATCTTTGTCTGTATACACAGGATGATCCCAGCCTTTAATCACAGCTTTCCAAGTCCTGCTGTCAATAGATTTTAAGAAAGCACACATCCTAGACTTCCAATACTCATAGTTTGTGCCATCTAATAGGGGTGGTCTATTGACATAGCCTCCTTCTCTATCCATGCTTGCCAGATATTAAGTCCTCTGAATCTCACCCAAAGTACAGGCAGGGTGCCTGCTCTGATGCCAATTGAAATTCTGGCCAGGCAATGATAAGAGACAAACAGAGTTATCAGGTTCTGAACCTAGCACGCAGGGCACAATAGTTTGCAACACAGAGCACAAACACAAACACACACAGGCAGCAAATTTAAAGTGCAGGAAAGTAAAAAGGCACAGAAATTTGTTAACCCAGTTCGGAGTAAACACCTCCTACTCTGGGGGATACCAATCCAGGAAGGAAATCCACTATTGGATTTAATCCTTAAGACTCAGACACTGACTCCCAGTTCTTATCCCAAGCAATTAACCTCCACCTAGTAAGACTTCTACCCAACTCTGAGTAATAGAATCCACTATCTTCCTATTCAAGTAACTAAACCCAGTTACTGAAACCCTTAATCAAAGACACTCTGTTTTTCAGAAAACTTCAAAAACACAAAGACTTCATTCGTACCTAAAGGCTTAGAATGAATTACAACTCTATAAAACTCTAAACCAACTCAAACTGAGTGGTGCACAATAAAGCTAAAAGCTTAAAATACTAAGACTCAATTTTCTGATCTTAAACTCTATAAATCGTAAGTCTTGAAAGCAGCATCACTCCTCCTTATATAGTCTTCAGTCTTGCAACATAAATAACAAACTAATCTTCTGAATTGATTTGTTACTAAAATAAGATTGGTCCAATCAAGTAACAAATAAAACTGTTTTGTATCTTTGAAAGATTTAAAACAGAAAATACGAATTTCATATCTTTGAACCAAATCTTCAATAAAATCTTCTCTAAATAATTCAGCATTCTAGAAGCACTTACACAAAGATAATTCCTTGCTAAATCTCCCAAGATACGCGCAAAAACTAATCTGAAAACCCAGCTTCTGATGTGGTCAACAAAAGTCAACGCTGGCTTCAGAACCTGAAATCAGCTTCTGAACTGCTACAGTGCATTCAGCTTCTGATGACATTTTCTGCTTCTGAATGGCTTCAAAACACAAAACTTGCAACTGAAGAAATGTTTCAAATATGGAGATGCTTCTATTCAATACTTTGGTTTTGCCAAAACATGCAGCCAACACCAAAAGACTCAACATTGGCTCTCTGGATTGGTATGTTTTTGACTGGTTTTCAATGTATTCAGTTGTGTGATCCTTGGGCCTTGCCATTCCTTTTATAGGCATAAATGCAAATCTTTGCAATGATGAACAATGATGAACAAAATCCTAAAACACTAGCTGATCATGAGCTAAACTCAGGCTAGATCACTTTGCATTTAATGCTAATGGATAGGAATTGCTTTGCCTTGTGCCAAGGGGCAAGGTCTTGACTGATCTCAGCCACAAATGCCATTGATTCTAGAAGGTAATGATGGTAAAATCTGTAAAACAAGGCAGCTGCAAAAAGGATGATTCTTGGGATCAAACCTTGCAATCTTGGAAGGTCAAACAATCAAAACGTGTACTGCCATGTACAGGGAGATTGGGGGAATCAAAATCAGCATGTGGGCTTATGTGTGGGGGAAGAAATTCAGGTCAAAACAGGGCATGTCACACAGCTTTTTTGCAACATAAACCACTTGGGATTGACTGCTTTTGGCAGGGAAAAAGGGAAGGAAATGGATCAAGCAGCTGGCTGGCATGTTTAGGTTGGGTGAGGGGTCAATTTGGGGGGACAAAAACTGACCAAGGATAGCCAATTTGTTTGATCACATGAGAGGTTGGAAGAAAGTTCCTCTTTCCTTTAACCTTTAATGTCACACATTAATTTTTGCCTTGCTGCACCAAATCAGTCACAAAATAGCAAGAATACACGTAATAATGCTACTAATGATAATTGTAGTTGAAAGCAAAAAGGATAAACAACTATATAAAAATCTGCAGAATTTTCGCAGAGGTCGCAGTGCGAAGGTGAGTTCGCACTGCGAACTTCACTTTTTTTGATTTTTTTGTATTTAAAATAAAAGGTAAAAATGGGGAAAATAATAATAATATATAATGATAATAATAATGATAAAAAATGCAAATGGCAACAAAAATGAATAAAATATAGTAATGACAATAAATAAAACTTAATAATATTAAAAGATAAAAAACTAATAGTAATAAAATAATAATGATAAAATAACATAACAATAATAATATTAAGGATAATGATGATGATATAAAATAAAATAAAATATTATAGCAATAATAAAATAATAAAAGGAAATAAAAAACAACACCCATAAAAAATATGAGTCAAAAAATGGGGTATGACAGGGCGGCTTAGGCAAAAATGAGCGTCCCGGTGGATCGAAAACCTGAAAGGGCGGTCTAGACAAAAATTAGGGGCATACAAAAGAATATTTTCCCGGTGGGCTGAAACCCTAAAAAGGCGGTCCAGGCAAAAATTAGGGACTCAAAAAAAACAAGCAAAACAAAAATAAGCATGACCACAGAAGCGCCAGTTCCTCTACCATGGTTTTTGGATTGGCACGTTCTCCCCAAGAAGTATTTACTCCCCATCAGTTGTTGCATATGTCGGGCTTTACCCCGTCAATGTTTTGATATGTCCTCAGTGGCATCATCCCCATTGAAGATTGCCGAGTGTTTGTGATGCGATGTCAGGTCACTTTCCATCTTACATGTCCAATCTTGCCTCATCGAGTTTATCAGTTATACAGTCACACAAGTTAATCAGTCATGGAAGTCATACAAGTTGTATCGTCATTCATGCATTCATACATTCATGCATATACACATTCGTGCATAAAACATACAGACAATATCATTCATACATGGTGGCATTAACCACCATGAGTCATGCTTTAACTATCTTTTCATATCAATCAATCATGAATAATTTGTAACCCGCTCTTTCCCCAAGTGTCATCCCCAGTGTGTCGGGACCAGAGATGTCACCTTCTTTATGCCAAGTGGCAGTTCCTTAACGAACAGCTTGTGCATTTTTTTATCTAGTCTTTTGTCGTCAGTGGCAGTTCGGCCTTAACCCAAACAGCAGACATTTATCTTTGTTTTCTTGTCGTCAGTGGCAGTTCGGCATTAACCCGAACAGCTGACATTTATCTTTGTTTTCTTGTCGTCAGTGGCAGTTCGGCATTAACCCGAACAGCTGACATTTATATTTGTTTTCTTGTCGTCAGTGGCAGTTCGGCAATAACCCGAACAGCTGACATTTATCTTTGTTTCTTGTCGTCAGTGGCAGTTCGGCTTTAACCCGAACAGCTGACATTTATCTTTGTTTCTTGTCGTCAGTGGTAGTTCGGCTTTAACCCGAACAACTAACATTTATCTTTGTTTTCTTGTCGTCAGTGGCAGTTCGGCATTAACCCGAACAGCTGACATTTACCTTTGTTTCTTGTCGTCAGTGGCAGTTCAGCATTAACCCGAACAGTTGACATTTACCTTTGTTTCTTGTCGTTAGTGGCAGTTCGGCATTAACCCGAACAACTGACATCTATCTTTGTTTCTTGTCATCAGTGGCTAGTTCGGCAGTAACCCGAACAACTGATATTTATCTTTGTTTCTTGTCGTTAGTGGCAGTTCGGCATTAACCCGAACAGCTGACAATTATCTTTGTTTCTTGTGGCTAGTTCGGCAGTAACCCGAACAGCTGACATTTATCTTTGTTTCTTGTGGCTAGTTCGGCAGTAACCCGAGCAGCTGACATTTATCTTTGTTTCTTGCGGCTAGTTCGGCAGTATCCCGAACAACTGACATTTACATTTTACCTTCATTAAGCTACCCCACAACGGTAGTAGGTAAAATATTTTGTCGGTCTTCATTAAGCTATCCTTACAACGATAGTAGACCATGTCTTTTCCTTTACATTTTACCTTCATTAAGCTACCCTCATAATGGTAGTAGGTAAAATTTTTTGTCGGTCTTCATTAAGCTATCCATACAACGATAGTAGACCATGTCTTTTCCTTTATATTTTACCTTCATTAAGCTACCCCACAACGGTAGTAGGTAAAATATTTTGTCGGTCTTCATTAAGCTATCCTTACAACGATAGTAGACCATGTCTTTTCCTTTACATTTTACCTTCATTAAGCTACCCCACAACGGTAGTAGGTAAAATATCTTGTCGGTCTTCATTAAGCTATCCATACAACGATAGTAGACCATGTCTTTTCCTTTATATTTTACCTTCTTTAAGCTACCCCACAACAGTAGTAGATAAAATATTTTGTCTGCCTTCATTAAGCTATCCGCACACCGATAGTAGGCAATGTCTTTTCTTTTTATATTACCTTTTTTAAGCTATCAATACACGATAGTAGGTAATACATGTCATCTGTCTTTTTTAAGCTATCATCTTTGTTGATAGTAGACAGTGTCTCCTTCTTTTACCTTATTTAAGCTATCGTTTACACGGTAGTAGGTAGCATCGGTTTTTGTCTTTGTTAGACTATCGTTCTGAATCAGTGCGATAGTAGACAATCCCTTCCCCAGTGAAACCATGTTATCCCCAGTGGAGTCGGATCCCGTTTCAACAGACTCGGGTATCCTTTTGTTTTGTTATCCCCAGTCGAGTCATCTTCGCCGTCTTGCATTCATAACTGCATTGCAAACATTCACAACATTGCATGCATAACATCGCATTTATAACTTTGCATACATGACATTGCATCCATAGCATTTTACAGTCGAAATTGGTCAAAAATGGTGTACTCTGTATTTAAGTCTCTTCGACCCGTCGAATTAAAATTTCATTTCTAAATCTCCGTAACGAAGAAACTTAAATAGGGGCATCTGTCATACCACATTTTTGCCCCAACCAAAACTTTCTTTTCTCTCTTCTTATTTCCTAAAATTTTTGTTTTTTTCCCAAAAAAAGAGTCAATGTTAATCAATGTCAACTGTTGACCGAAGTCAACCTTTGACCAAAGTCAATAGTTGACCAAAAGTCAATTTTCTTTCAAAAAAATATGTTTTCACACCAAACATTCCAATTTTATTTCCTTTCATTAATATTACATTTCTAATCACAATTTCACACCATTTTTTTTTATTTTCAAAATCATCAAGATTCAAAATAAAAAAAAAAACACTAAACTTTGACAAATTCACCTAAAATGCACATTTCACTCTTATTTCATTTCTTTCCCAACAATTTGTGCACCTAGAATCATCCTCACACATAACACCTCATCATTTTCAACACATCATCACTCACCACCAAAAATCATCAAAAAAAGTGCCAAAAAACTCATTTTTTTGCAAAAAATCCAAACTACCCTTTCTCACTCCCCACTTAACCTAATTTTGTACTCTTGCTGACCAAGTTTCTCCCTCTATAAGTACCCAACAAAATCAGTGAGGGAAGAGAGCCGGAAATTGAGAAAAAAAAACACCATTTTCATCAAAAATTTCAAAATCTTCATTTCTTCATGAAACTCCACCATTCTTCCATCAAAAGTTCATAAACACTTCCAACAAACCAAAAACACTCAAAACCTCAAGAAAAACCACCCAAAATCGTGAAATTAAAACCACAATTTTCCAAGAAAAAGTGTTAGTGAGTTGAACCATTTTCAAAGCTTAAACAAGGTAGATTCTGATTGATTTGTGTTCCTAGAAGTGTGCTGAAACTGTTCCAATGTTTAATTTTGCTTAGAATTGCTTAATTTATGTTTTTGCATTTTTGAATTTGAAGTTGTTGATTACGTTTTTTTACACAAACCTCTACTGTGAAATCTAAGCAAAGATTCATGATCAGTGCGAAAAATCGAGCAAGATGGTATATTCATTTGTGATTTTTGAGGTCTGTTTGAGTTTTGAGTTGTTAAATTTTTTCTCCAAGTGTTGTTGTTGTTGCTGATCATTGCTTTCTTGGGGAGGAAGAAGAAGTTGACTTCTTCCCCCTTTGACCGCGGGCCCCACCCTTTTTTTGTTTTTTTCTTCCTTTGTTTTTTTACTATTTCTTGCATTTTTATTTATTTTCTTATGCCATTTTATTGCTTTTTTTTCCTTCTATCATTTTATTGCATTTTATTTTTTTTATTTTTTATTTTATTATTTTATGCCACATATTTATTTATTGTCTTGCATATCATGCATTTTTATTCCTTTATTTATTTTTATGCAACATATTTATTTTATGTCTTGCATTTCATGCATTTTTTATTTCCTTTATTTATTTTATGCAACATATTTATTTATTGTCTTGCATATCATGCATTTTTATTCCTTTATTTATTTTTATACAACATATTTATTTTATGTCTTGCATTTCATGCATTTTTTATTTTCTTTATTTATTTTATGCAACATATTTATTTTATGTCTTGCATTTTTTCTTTTTTTATTTTCTTTATTTATTTTATGCAACATATTTATTTTATGCTTTGCATCTCATGCATTTTATATTTTCTTTATTTATTTTATGCAACATATTTATTTTATGCCTTGCATCTCATGCATTTTTTTTATTTTCTTTATTTATTTTATGCAACATATTTATTTTATGCCTTGCATTTCATGCATTTTTTTTTTATTTTCTTTATTTATTTTATGCAACATATTTATTTTATGCCTTGCATTTCATGCATTTTTTATTATCTTTATTTATTTTATGCAACATATTTATTTTATGTCTTGCATTCCATGTATTTTTTTTATTTATTTCTTTATTTATTTTTTAGCTTATTTATTTTAATGCATTTGCAATTTTATTTTCGTTTATTATTTTGTCATTTTCACTCCATTATGCCAGAAAATATCTTCCCTGGAGCTCACCCTAAAACAGGTAGGGTGCCTGCTCTGATACCAATTGAAATTCTGGCAAGTCCTGAGTCTGAACCGTAAAACAGAGCTGAACAGAGTACGTATAACAGTGATTCAGAAGCAGCAAAATAAAAGACAGAAAATAAAGAACACAGATGATTTGTTAACCCAGTTCGGTGACAAACACACCTACGTCTGGAGGCTACCAAACCAGGAAGGAAATCCACTAAATAGTATCAATTCGAACTACTGTGTAAACAGCCCCTGTTTCACAGGCTTCTCACTTAATCACTACCCGTATAGATTTCAACCTAGGAACTCTTAGACTTGAGATCCCATCTCACTTCCCTCAGTCAATCACTGCCCCAGTGATTATCAGACTCTAAACAAACAAAGATGAAGGCACTCTTCAAAACATAATCAGTCACTTTTGCTTAAAAGCTTCAAGTGATTACAACTCAATAAAACCAACCAACTCTAAACACTTGAGTGGTGTACAAAATCAAAGCACAAAGCTTACAGACTCAAAACCTAAGTATGACTCTATATGACTTCTGTTTTTGAATTAGTTTCTTCAACAACAGCGTCCTCTATTTATAGCTTCAGCAGCAACATATTCTGAACCAAATAATCTTCAAAAGATGTTGTTCCAAAATTTTTTAGAAGCACATAGAAGCAATTATTTTTCAGAAATATATTTTCCAAAGATTACTTTGAAAATATATTCACAAATAAAAGAAACCAATCTTCAACAAATATCTTACGCAAATTAATCTTCCTTCTAGAAACAAATCCAAGAGAATTCTTGAGACAAATCTTCAACAGATCACACGAGAAAATAAACACCCAAGGCGCGAAAACAGAACGCAGAAAACCAACTTCTGAAGGTACTTCTGAAGTCTGCGTCTGAAGTCCTGCGTCTGAATATTTCAGCTTCTGAAGGTTGCTTCTGAAGGTCAGCTTCTGAAGTACTGTTCAACGTCTGAACATCAGCTTCTGGAGGTTCAGCGTCTGAAGTACTGTTCAGCTTCTGAAGTACTGTTCAGCTTCTGAGGAACAGCTTCTGAAGTTCTGCTTCCAGCTTCTGAAGACGCACATTGCTTGTATATTTGATTTTAGCAAACATGAAGCCAACAACCAAATATCCAACACAAAGTATGCAACGCGATCCTCAAATGCTCTACATGCTCCTCTTCAGACTTCGAATATACCAAAATACCGTCTACAAATACCACCACAAAATGATCCAAATAAGGATGGAAAATTCTATTCATGTATTCCATAAATACACCAGGTGCATTAGTCACACCAAAGGGCATCACAGAATACTCATAGTGACCATACCTCTTTCGAAATGCAGTCTTAGGCACATCATCCGACTTCACTCGTGTCTGGTGATATCTAGATCTCAAATCAATCTTACTAAACACATGAGCACCAACCAACTGATCCATCAGATCATCTATCCTTGGCAGAGGATATTTGTTCTTAATGGTCACCTTGTTCAACTGCTGATAATCCGCACACAGCCTCATGCTACCATCCTTCTTCTTGACCAACAACACTGGCACTCCCCATGATGAAACTTTCGGCCTAATGAACTTCTTCTCTAACAAATCTTCCAATTGTTTCTTCAGCTCGCCCAACTCAGAAGCAGACGTCCGATACGGCGCCGCCGATATAGAACTAGTTCAAGGTACAAGATCAATCACAAACTCTACTTCTCTCTTCGGCGGTAAGTCGGTAATGTCATCTGGAAAAACATCCGCAAACTCATTCACTACCGTAAAATCACCAAGTTGAACTTCACTTCCAACCTTCAACGAAGCAAGCATAACAAACACTTGAGTCATTCCGTCCAACGACGCTTCTACTTGCCTTGCAGACAAAAACTTACCTACATCACGTTTCTCCGGCTTAGGAAAAGTCACACTCTTGGTTAAACAATTAATGTTAACACTAAAAGTTAACAACCAATCCATTCCAAAAATTACATTCATATGCTCCAAAGGCAAACAAACCAAATTCAACTTAAAGTCCACATCACCAAAATTCACAGGACAACTAACACAAACCAAGGAAGTGGTCACCGAGCCATTAGCTCGAGTATCAATGACCATCCCTCTCGACATAGGAGACAAAACTAAATTCAACCTCTTAGCACAATCAAGCAAAATAAACGAATGTGTCGCACCAGTATCAATAATAACAAGCAAATGAGTGTTGTTAATAAAACATATACCTCTAATCAAGTTGTCTGGTTCCCTCCTTCTTCAACACTCAAGGCAAAAACCTTACCTCTAGCCTTCTCCTTCTTCGATTTAGTACACTTGGTACTAATGTGACCCGCTTCACCGCAGTTGTAGCATACCACCTCTTTGCTCTTGCACTCGAAAGCTCTATGTCCCACCTTCCCACACTTGTAGCAAGTTACCGACGAACTAGTGCACTCCGCATCACGATGTCCCACTTGTAACACTTCAAGCCAGTTCCACTCTGAGTAGCTCCACCACTAGCACTCTTCTTCCCTTTGTCTCCACCATAAGGCTTTCCATGATCATTTCCCTTTCCTTTCTTCTCATTCAAACTCTTGTAGTAATTGACTTAGCCCTGCTATCTTCATCAAGAATACGACACTTGTTCACCAAAGTAGAAAACACTCTAATCTCTTAATAACCAATAAGCATCTTGAGCTCCAGACGAAGACCACTCTCAAACTTAATGCACTTCGATGCCTCCGCTCCAAAAGCATTATGATGCGGGCAAAAACGAGAAAGACTCTCAAATTTCACCGCATAATCTACTACCGACATATTCCCTTGCTTAAGCTCCAAAAATTCCTTCCTTCTTGTTTCGAACATCTTCCGGAAAATATTTCCCAAGAAACGCTTCCTTGAAGACTCCCCATGAAATCTCGACTCCACCAGCCTCCATCCTCTGCTGAGTGTTCAACCACCAAAACTCAGCTTCCTCCGTAAGCATGTGCGTAGCCAACCGCACCTTCTGAGCATCATCTGTGACCATTGCTCTGAAAATCCTCTCAATCTCCATCATCCAAGACTGAGCTCCCTCAAGGTCGTTCCTTCCCTTGAACTTCGACGGCTGGTTCCTCAAGAAACGGTCTAAACGCAACTCATCAGCTCCTCCCTGATGATTCTGATGAACATGGGCAACAACATTAGTTTGGGCTAGTGCATGTGCCATCGCGGTCATCGCCTCGGCAATCGCAGCATCGTTCCAACCGGCCATCTCTCCACTACACAACATCAAGTACCATCTAGTTAGACAAGAAAAGCATCGACAGTATATACACATACATGTCACACACAACTGGATAATCACCAAGTGTTGGCCCTGACTAGACCAACCAAGCTCTGATACCAAATTGTAAAGCCCCAATCCCCAAGAACATAATTTAAAAGATAAATCACGCATTTATATTACATTAGAGTCGTACTACTTCAACATGAACTCATAACAAATATTCAATATAAAATTTCACTAAACATATTCATATCGCAGCGGAATAAAATCATACTCAACATCATATAATGTCATTTCTCGGTTCATAACATACAGCTCAACAGAATAAAACATCAACAATTTGATCATAAGATCACATAGCATAAAATCTATCAACAAAAGAAAATCCCGACATCCTAGATCAGAGCACCTAAATCTAGACTCCTCGAGAAAAAAAGATAAATATGAGTAGGCTTTAAGCCGTCCTCATCAACTCACAAGCAAGATGCTACTCCTCAACCTGCACGACATCTACCCCACAAGGGTTAGGCGACAAAAGTCACTGGGGGTAAGATATACATTCAATATAAGAGATTAATAAACACATGTAAGTTCAGGCAACAATAACATCAATATCAACACATCCATATATATATATATATATATATATATATATATATATATATCACAAGAAGTCTGATTACATCTTAAATATATTCATATATATCTCAAAAGCCTAGTTACATTAGCATATAATCATAACATATTCGCATACAATCATCATCCGGGTTACCCCACGGTTATATACATATCAAGTACTCATACTAAATCATGTTCGTTTATAATCATCAACTCAAGTTAAATCAATTCAATCTCAACACAATCACCAAGTATCCAATTACCAATTAGATGCACAAGTTCACATCAAAACATTGCCACATACGACGCTTCATGTGTATGCAATGCGCCTAAGGACTCTACATGCATGTGCTACCATAGTGATCTTAAAGCACCCACCAATTTATTCTTGATCTTAAATCAAGCACCAAAGTTTATTCTTGATCTTAAATCAAGCACCAATTTTATTCTTGATCTTAAATCATGCACCAATAATTGTCTATGAATGCATGGACCCACATATAAACTCGACAATGCACACCAACATACTCATCATGGTTATACAATTTACACCACAATATAACATACATCACCAATTGCATTGTCAGATCAATAAGGCCACACATCAATAAATCAGGTAATCAAACATCACATCATCATCATATTCATTCATTCATCCATATAGCATAGGCAACATACAAAACATCTTCGTTATACTTCATCATTAAACACCTATTAATCATATTTAAGAGTTCGGAAACTGTCGCGGTGATTTTTGGATATCAAGCTATTAATTAGCGTTGACTCGCAATTTTAAGATTCACCACCGATCTTTTATTTTTCCGAGGAAAAGGGAGAAAGTTCGAAAAAACCCTATTTTTTAGAGATCAAGGGTCCGGGGGTTGGTTACGCAAAGGGAAGGTATTAGCACCCTAAACGTCTATAGTACTCTATAGGAACCTCTTGTTTTTATTTATCTTTATGCTAAATTGATTATTTGTTTGTAAATAAATGCTTAAGTGTAGAAGAGACTAAAGTAATGAGAGTAAAGAAAGGAAAATGCTTTTGTTATTTTGTTGATTTGGAAAGACAAAGTCTTTTGCCTACATACCCGAATGGGATCAAAATCATGTAGTTCGGGGTAAAAAGCCGAGTAATTGGTTTTGATTGATTTTAAAGTTTGAAAAAAAGTTTTGAGAAAGATAAGAGGCCGAAAGGCATAGAAGGATAAAAAAAAAGGAAGTGAGTTTGATTGATTTTAAATTGAAGAAAAATGTTTGGATTGATTAAAAGTTGATTGAAATTTGATTAAGAAAAGAAAAGAAAAGATTGATTTTTTTTTGAAGATTTTGATTATAAAATGTTTTTGGGTTTTGACTATTTTGACTTTTTTTGAGAAAATTTTGATTAAGTCCTAAGGTCCAGAGACTAAGTTATGCTGAGAAAGTCCAAACGCGCCAGATCCCTCAAAATGACGTTGGATCAAGTGAGGGTCCTTTTCCTCGGATACGGTCACAATTACATTATCGTCCTTGGCATAAAGCATAAAAATAACTGTGAGTGTCGGTGCATATTCTCATTTATATTATTTACATTGGACCTAGATACATTCTAATAGCAATAAAAATAAATGACAAAAATAATAAAAATTGCATTAAAGTAAATATGCTAAAAAGAAATAAAAAAAATGCATGAAATGCAAAACAATAAGTAAATATGGTGCATAAAATAAATAAAGAAAATAAAATGCAAGACATAAAATAAATATGATGCTGAAAATAAAATAAAGAAAATAAAAATGCAAGACATAAAATAAATATGATGCTAAAAATAAAAATATGCAATACATAAAATAAATATGATGCATAAAATAAAAAAAAATAAAATGAAAATGCAAGACAAAAAATAAATATGATACTGGAAAATAAAAATGCAAGGCATAAAATAAATATGGTGCTGGAAAATAAATAAAGAAAATAAAAAATGCAAGGGCATAAAATAAATATGATGCATAAAATAAAAAGAAAATAAAAATGCAAGACATAAAATAAATATGGTGCATAAAATAAAAAATAAAAAAATGAATGGGTACTGGAAATTAAAGGCAATAAATAAAGTGCATAAAAAATAAAAGAAATAAAAAAAATAAAAATGCAAGAAAAAGAAATGAAATAAAGAAGAAAAGAGAAGAAGAAGAAGGGGGTGCAGAGAAGGAGAAGAGGAGGCGCAGGAAGTGTCCAGAAGAGAAGAGGGAAAAGGAAGGAACGGGCTGTGCTGAGCCCACGGTCTAGGCCCGGTTTTGAAGACATATATATATGCATATTTTCAGAATTTTGCTCACTTTCCCCCTTTCTTCTCTCTCTTCTCTTCTGTCCTCTCCTTCTCTCTCTCGCCAGTCTAAGAAAAACCACCCGGCTAACAAAACGTTCCGGCGCGGCGGCCGGCCAGCCCTGGGGGCGGCGCCACCGCGCCGGAGGGACAAACCTCCTCCTTTTTTAAATCTTTTTGTGTTTTATGAAATCCTTTTTTGTCCTTTATGCGAATTCGGACTTGGTTTTTTAAGAAACTCAACGGAGAATTGTAGATCTAAGTTTGAAAATGAGATGACTACCTCGTTTTTGTGGTTTTTTGAGCTGAGTTCGGTTCGTGTTTGGCTGTGTTTAGTCTGGGTTTGCGTTCGCTTTTGACTGTTGGTTCGGATTTTGTTTGGGTTGTGGTAGTTTAGGTTCGGCCTTGAGCTGATGGTGGGTTGTGTGGTTGTTGTGAGTTGTGTGAGGCGCAGTTGGTTTGTGTGTGGAGGAAGGTGCGGTTGTGGAAGATTGGGTGAGGTGGTGTGTGTGGGTTGCGTGTGAACTGTGCGGGTTGTGTGTGTTGAGTTTTTCTGATTTTTTAGCTTTCCGGTGGCCGGAATCCGGTTGTGTTGGTGGTTAGCGGTGGTTTGAGGGTTTTAGTGTGGTGGTTCTGATTGGTACTTTCTCTGACACGTTTTTCTTGGTACCCGTGAACAGTACACTCTGTACTATTTATAGCAAAAAAGGACAGATGAAAATGGACAAAAATGCCCCTTTCTGGACCTGGACAGATAATTGGACTGAAAATAACTAAAATAAATACTAATCAGTAAAATAAGAATATTAATAATAAAAAAACGAAAATAAAAATAAAAACAGAAAATACTAGAAATAAAAGAGAAAATAAAAATAAAAATAAAAAAAGAATAAAATAAGAAATAATAAATAAATAACAATAATAATAACTAATAAAAATAATAACAAATAAAATAAAACGGTCGCCTTCGGAACAAAATGAGGTATTTTAAAATACCTCCCTGCCGAAATTTCGTCTGAAACGACGAAAATTTCTGGCTCAAAAGACGAGGGGAACAAATTAAAGACGGGTCAAAAATGGGGTATGACAGATGCCCCTATTTAAGTTTCTTCGTTACGGAGATTTAAAAGTGAAATTTTTAAATCGACGGGTCGAAGAGACTTAAATACAGAGTACACCATTTTTGACCGGATTCAACTGCAAAATGCTATGAATGCAATGTTATGCATGTGATGCTATGCATGTAATGTTATGCATGTAATGTTATGCATGTAATGTTGTGAATGC
The DNA here is from genome assembly GCA_018208015.1 of Medicago ruthenica. NCBI lineage: Eukaryota > Viridiplantae > Streptophyta > Magnoliopsida > Fabales > Fabaceae > Medicago > Medicago ruthenica. The sequence continues at coordinate 26,355,277 of CM031374.1, read as the reverse complement.
TCGCGATGCAAGTATGAATGCAAGACGGCGAGGATGGCTCGACTGGGGATAGCAAAACAAAAGGATACCCGAGTCTGTTAAAAGAAACAGGGTCCGACTCCACTGGGGATAACATGGTTTCACTGGGGATAAATGTCAGTTGTTCAGGTTAATGTTGAACTGCCGCTGACGATGAGCAAGGAAGGTAAATGCCAACTGTTCGGGTTATTACCAAACTGCCATTGACGACAAGAAGAAAGGATAAATGTCAGCTGTTCGGGTTATTGCCGAACTAGTCAACTGACGACAAGAAACAAAGGTAAATGTCAACTGTTCGAGTTATTGCCGAACTAGTCAACTGACGACAGGAAACAAAAAGGATAAATGTCAGCTGTTCGGGTTATTGCCGAACTAGTCAACTGACGACAAAAAACAAAGGTAAATGCCAGCTGTTCGGGTTATTGCCGAATGAGTCAACTGACGACAGGAAACAAAAAGGATAATTGTCAGCTGTTCTGGTTATTGCCGAACGAGTCAACTGACGACAGGAAACAAAAAGGATAAATGTCAGCTGTTCGGGTTATTGCCGAACGAGTCAACTGACGACAAGGAAGAAGGTAAATGTCAGCTGTTCGGGTTATTGCCGAACGAGTCAACTGACGACAGGAAACAAAAAGGATAAATGTCAGCTGTTCGGGTTATTGCCGAACGAGTCAACTGACGACAAGGAAGAAGGTAAATGTCAGTTGTTCGGGTTATTGCCGAACAAGTCAACTGACGACAGGAAACAAAAAGGATAAATGTCAGCTGTTCGGGTTATTGCCGAACGAGTCAACTGACAACAAGAAAAAGGGTAAATGTCAGCTGTTCGGGTTATTGCCGAACGAGTCAACTGACGACAAGAAACAAAGGTAAATGTCAGCTGTTCGGGTTATTGCCGAACGAGTCAACTGACGACAGGAAACAAAAAGGATAAATGTCAGCTGTTCGGGTTATTGCCGAACCAGTCAACTGACGACAAAAGATAAAGGTAAATGCTGGATGAAAGGTAAAAGCTGGATGAAAAGTAAAAGCTGGATGAAATTTAAAAGCAGGATGAAATTTAAAAGCAGGATGAAATTTAAAAGCAGGATGAAATTTAAATGCTGGATGAAATTTAAAAGCAGGATGAAATATAAAAGCAGGATGAAATATAAAAGCAGGATGAAATTTAAAAGCAGGATGAAATTTAAATGCTGGATGAAATTTAAAAGCAGGATGAAATATAAATGCAGGATGAAATATAAAAGCAGGATGAAATTTAAAAGCAGGATGAAATTTAAATGCTGGATGAAATTTAAAAGCAGGCTGAAATATAAATGCAGGATGAAATTTAAAAGCAGGATGAAATTTAAATGTTGGATGAAATTTAAAAGCAGGATGAAATATAAAAGCAGGATGAAATATAAAAGCAGGATGAAAGATAAATGCTGGATATAAGTTGTTCGCTAAAGAACTGCCACTTGGCGTAAAGACAAGATAAATGAAGAATGCACAAGCTGTTCATTAAAGAACTGCCACTTGGCATAAAGAGGGTGACATCTCTGGACCAGACACACTGGGGATGACACTTGGGGAAAGAGTGTTACAAATTATTCATGATTGATTGGCATGGAAAGATATTCAAAACAAGACTCAGAGTGGTGAACGCAACCATGTATGAATGATATTGTTTGCACGCTGTATGTGCATGAATGCGTATATGCATGAATGTATGAATGTATGTATGATTTATGTGACTGTATGACTATACGAAGGATTGATTTGTGTGATAGTGTAATTGATGAATTTGATGAGACAAGATTGGACAAGTACAAGTACTCGGCAATCTTCATTGGGGATGATGCCATTGGAGATATATCAAATTATTGACGGGGTAAGGCCCGCCATATGCAACAATTGATGGGGATTAATCACTTCCTGGGGAAGACGGTTACAAATTATTCATGATTGATTGAAATGAAAAGATAATTAAAGCGAGACTCATGATAGTTAATGCAGCCATGTATGCATGATATTGTCTTTATTGTATATGCATGAATGTATGAATGCATGAATGAAGACACGACTTGTATGACTGTATGGATGATTGACTTGTGTGACTGTATGAGGGATTGTCTTGTATGACTGTATGACTGATAAACTTGTATGATTGCATGTAGGATTGACTTGATGAGACAAGATTGGACGGATAAAATGGAAAGTGACCCGACGTCGCATCGCGAACACTCGGCAATCTTCAATGGGGATGATGCCACTGGGGGCATATCAAAACAATGACAGAGTAAAGCCCGACATAGGCAGCGGCTGATGGGGAATAAACACTTCCTGGGAAGAGCGTGCTAATCCAAAAACCTGGTAGAAGAACTGGTGTTTCTATGGTCATGCTTATCTTTTGTTTTTTTTTTGAATCCCTAATTTTTGCCTGGACCGCCCTTTCGGGTTTTCAATCCACCGGGAAAATATTCTTGTTGAGTCTTTTGTTGTTGGCTGCATATTTTGGCAAAACCAAAGTGTTGAATAGAAGCATCTCCATGATTAGAACATTTCTTCAGTTGGAAGTTTTCTCATTTGAAGCTGTTCAGAAGCTGAAAATTACATCAGAAGCTGAATGTTCATCAGAAGCACTGTAGCTGTTCAGAAGCTGAATTCAGGTTCTGATGGATGCGTTGACTTTTGTTGACTTCATCAGAAGCTGATATTTTTCAAGTTATTTTTATGCGAATCTTAGCGAAATTTGGCAAGGATTTGTTCTAGGATTATTGCTTCTAGATTGCTGTTGAATTGGAGAAGATTTAATGAAGATTTGGTATTAAATTATGAAGCTCGTATTATTTGTGCAGAATCTTTAAAAGATACATTCCTGGTTTATTTGTTTCCTTATTGGATTACTCATAATTCAGTAACAAATCAATTCAGAAGATTTGGAGCATAATTAAGAGGCTTGCTGAAGATTATAAAAGGAGGAGCTTTGCTATTGAAGACTGACGATTTTAGAGAGTCTTAATTCAGAAAAAGAGTCTGTGTTAGTTTTAAGCTTGTTAGCTTTGTTTTGTGCACCACTCATATGTTTTGAGTTGGTTTAGAGTTTTATAGAGTTGTATTTCATTCTAAGCCTTTAGGCACGAATGAAGTTTTGTCTTTGAAGGTTTTCTCAAAAACAGGGTAGTTGTGTTTCAGAACTGGTTAAGTTCATAGGGTAGTTCAAGTGGCTGGGTTGTAGTTACTTGAATAGGAAGTTAGAGGTCTTTCTAATACTCAACGTGTTGGGTAGAATTCAAGACTAGGTGGAGATTAATTGCTTGGGATAGGAACTGGGAGTCAGTGTCTGAGTCTTAAGGATTAATTCCAATAGTGGAATTCCTTCCTGGATTGGTATCCCCCAGAGTAGGAGGTGTTTACTCCGAACTGGGTTAACAAACCTCTGTGCCTTTTACTTTCCTGCACTTTATTTTGCTGCTCTTGTATTGTGTTTACTTGTGCTCTGTTTTGCGATCTATTGTGCCCTGCATATTGTTCAGAACCTGTTTGGTTCAGAACCTGGTATTCTCTTGTTTTGCCTGGCCAGAATTTCAATTCTTTTGTATGCCCCTAATTTTTGCCTGGATCGCCCTTTTGGGTTTTCGATCCACCGGGACGCTCATTTTTGCCTAAGCCGCCCTTTCGGGTTTTCGACTTACCGAGCTCATTTCTTTTCTTTTTTGTTTTTATATATATATTTCTTTTTTGTTCTTTTTTTGTATTTTTTTTAAGCAATTGACCATGTTCAGCCTGCAAAGTTTATCCGTTCTCAGGATAGCTGTTGACGCACCCTTCGCTTATTCATGAATTCAGAGAAAATGAATTTGTTGTTTGTGCTTTTCAAAAAGACATGAAAAATATTTATGATTTTGAAAAATATTTTGTTTCAAACACTACCATCAAAAATAGAAGAAGTTTTTTTTATAAACTGAATAAATGAGAATTCCAAATGAAAGGCAACAAGCTCAAATTTATTTGAAAGAGTGGTGACCTGCCAATGGCATGGCTCCACAGATCTTACAAAGTTTGGAAAATGGTAAATATACTTTGAAGGTACATTGAACACAATAACCACTGTTCCCCCTGACAACTTTGAATTCCACTGTTTAGATGCTTCAGATTCAGAGCCTCTTTGACCGCTAAAATGCCCCACGTGAGTAGAGACCAAAACGATGCAGTTACTTTGTCTTTTGATCCTTAACTTTTGCATAGATCGCCCTTTCGGTTTTCGACCTATCAGGATAATTATTTTCTGTTTCATGTCTCTAATTTTTGTCTGGACCGCCCTTTCGGGTTTTCGATCCACCGAGACGCTCATTTTTTCCTAAGCCGCCCTTTTGGGTTTTCGACTTACCGAGCTGTTCTTTTATTTTTTTAGACAAAGTATTTCTTGACTGCATCCGCATTCACAGGACGAGGGAGCTTATCACCGTCCATAGTCGTAAAAATCAAAGCGCCACCGGAGAAAGCTCTCTTGACGACATATGGGCCTTCGTAATTAGGCGTCCACTTGCCCCTGGAATCAGGTTGGAAAGATAAAACCTTCTTGAGCACAAGATCTCCTTCTTTGAATTCGCGGGGACGAACTTTCTTGTCAAAAGCTTGTTTCATCCTTTTTGATATAACTGCTCATGGCACAAGGCCTTCATGCGTTTCTTTTCAATCAAGTTCGAACTGATCATATTTGTTTTGGCACCATTCAGCCTCTGACAACTTGGCTTCCATTAAGACTTTCATACTGTATACCAAAGGGAAAAGGGGTTGCCCCTGTTGAGGTACGCACTGAAGTACGATATCCGTGTAAAAGCATTCTGTAACATCTCATGCATGTCCTTGTAGGTGGTTACCATCTTCTGCACCATCTTTTGATGTATTTTTCTTTCTTTGTTTTTTTTGCTTTTTGTTTCTTTTTCTTTTGTTGTTTTTTTTTTTGCTTTTGATTTTTTTGTTTGATTTTTGCTTTTTTTTGTTTTGTTTTTGGTAGTTTCGATGGCACCATTCATCTGGGATTTGATCAGGAATATTGTAGTGTCTAAGTTAATCACTTTCAGTGCTTCTTCGTGAGGCTGAATGATGTTCTTTTTCATATTCTAGTAGCAGAGAGATCTTTTCGAGAATCCCTTCATCCTCCTCCTCTTCAGCTTTGTAAACAGGGAACTCAAAGTCGGGAGAGAGCATAGGGTTACAGTGTTCAACGGGTTTATTAGTGTTCAACTTTTTATATGACTGATGATTGATTGATTTGAGAAAAGGAGTTAATGCATACATTTGAAAATGATTAAAAAGAAAGCAAATAAAAGAAAGATAATTAACTTTTTTGGTTTTTTGTGTTACCATTTTCCAGAAAAAGCTAAGAATAATAAAAAACATAGTCAGGAACAAAAACGACTTCTCATTTGATGATGGAAATGCATGAAACAAAAAGCCCTAAAAGTTCACTTTCGTCTCGGGCGAAACGAAAGGATTTTTTTCGAAAAGACAAGACAACAAAACACATTACTTGGACCTATGGGTAGCTGAGGAAATGTCAACAGCGACCCAATTGCAGTAATCTCTGCCATGTGTTACAAAATTCACTGCCACCTTCTTCAACAGGGTGAGCTTTGAACAATCTTGCACCAAATTAACAGATGGGGTCCCATGGCCAGGTAGTAGATTAGCTTGCACATTGGGACTCGACCCTTTGAAGGATAAGATGTTAGCCTGGATGAACTTCTGGACTTCGGCTTTCAAGGCGTAACAGTGCTCAATGTCGTGACCGGGTGCCCCTTGATGGAAAGCACAAGAGAGATCAGGTCTATACCCTTGTGGCAACCTTTCAGGTACCTTAGGAGGTGCCCTAGTTTGAACAAGATTTTTATCAAGCAAAGCGGGAAGCAACTCTGCATACGCCATGGGGATTGGATCAAAATGGGATGTCCGCTGAACCCGATTCTGTTGTCGAGGCTGTTGTCGATACTGTTGCTGAGGCCTTTGTTGGGGCTGGAGCTGATTTCTGGATAGCCGGAGTTGGGGTTCCAAAAGAAGTGGGACGAAAACCTTCGTCTGATAGAAATGTCATCCCCATGGGTAAGCTCTAGACGTGACGGGCGGTGGAGCGAGTATGGTAGAAGTTGGCAAAGCAAATAAGATTGGCTGCTCAAGAGTAGTGACAGCAGGCTGAGGAACTGACGTCTGGGCTTGGGAAGCCAACAGAGCATTCATCATGGAGGTCAACTTCTCCATCCCTTCCCGGAGATTGGCCACCTCTTCCCGGAGGTTCTGGTTTTCTTGCTCTAACAGATCCATTCTTTTCCGATTAGCCATAGTGTTGTAAATGCGATTCAGTTTGTAGAGAATTCGTCGGGCCACTTTCTTTGGACGGCGGCTGATTAACCTTTTATTGGTGAACAAAGGGTGAGACTCGATTTGAAAACTATGAATGCAGTATGATGCATGATTATGCTTATGCAAAAAAGAAAAAGATTTGTTATCGAAGGGCTTGTCGAAGTGATTGTAAACATCATAGTTTGAACGTTTCATTTAAAATATTACAAACAATCCCCTTTTTAGGAACAAAGCCAAGGGATATGCTCAGAAGTTCATCAGTAGAAATCTTTAAAAAGCCCCGATATTTCAAACTTGAGGATGCCAAGTGATCTCTCATAACGAGCTCGAGAAAATCCTCTGGACTAGTCATTAAAGATCCTAGCTTCCTTAAGTTTGTCAAATCTGAGCTTTTGAGTTATACTTCTGAGTGTTCCTCTTTGTGAAGTTCATTCCTACGATGTTCACAACAAAACTTGTCTGAGTCCTTCGATACTTGATGAAAAAATGTTTATGAATGAATGCATGTATGCATGATAATGCTAAAGAACGGAGAAAACATGGTGAGGTTAACTCCATAATGTTGGAGTCAAGGGTAAACACGCCATTTGGTAAGGACTATGGTTTCATATGTACATGTATCACGGGTTCTACCAAGTTCCCAAAGTCCTCAACCCCTTCCAAATATCGTCGGGTTACGAGATTGACTCCCGGTCCAATAATATTTGTAAGAAAGTCTCGTTTGAGTGTAGTATCGCGTATAATTCAAGATTACTCTTGGTTAGCCACCGCACTACGTCCTAAAAGGCCAAGACGGGTTAAAGGTAACTAAAGGTCCTCAACTTCATGGGTCACTTGAAAATATCAATGCCGAACACGACTTACTCATGCCAACATAGTAATACTTCCAAGATTCCTCCATTGAGTGGGGTTATCACATGTGCCACATCCGAAATTTACCCTCGGAAAGACACTTTGATTATACCACCGTCCTATCTTATGTGTCCCTCAAGTCCGGGTGTAGGACTTATCTCACCACTCACGTAAAAAGATAAGCACTTAAGCACATATTTACAGTTTACAAATAATAACAAAGCATAAAGATAAAGAAAAGCAAGATAGGTTTAACCCACTTAGGATTTTGGTCCCCAGTGAAGTCGCCATTTTTCTGTCGCGGTGATTTTTGGATATCAAGCTATTAATTAGCGTTGACTCGCAATTTTAAGATTCACCACCGATCTTTTATTTTTCCGAGGAAAAGGGAGAAAGTTCGAAAAAAACCCTATTTTTTAGAGATCAAAGGTCCGGGGGTTGGTTACGCAAAGGGAAGGTATTAGCACCCTAAACGTCTATAGTACTCTATAGGAACCTCTTGTTTTTATTTATCTTTATGCTAAATTAATTATTTGTTTGTAAATAAAATGCTTAAGTGTGAAAAGACTAAAGTGATGAGAATAAAAGAAAGGAAAATGTTTTTGTTATTTTGTTGATTTGGAAAGACAAAGTCTTTTGCCTACATACCCGAATGGGATCAAAATCATGTAGTTCGGGGTAAAAAGCCGAGTAATTGGTTTTGATTGATTTTAAAGTTTGAAAAAAAGTTTTGAGAAAGATAAGAGGCCGAAAGGCATAGAAGGATAAAAAAAAAGGAAGTGAGTTTGATTGATTTTAAATTGAAGAAAAATGTTTGGATTGATTAAAAGTTGATTGAAATTTGATTAAGAAAAGAAAAGAAAAGATTGATTTTTTTTTGAAGATTTTGATTATAAAATGTTTTTGGGTTTTGACTATTTTGACTTTTTTTGAGAAAATTTTGATTAAGTCCTAAGGTCCAGAGACTAAGTTATGCTGAGAAAGTCCAAACGCGCCAGATCCCTCAAAATGACGTTGGATCAAGTGAGGGTCATTTTCCTCGGATACGGTCACAATTACATTATCGTCCTTGGCATAAAGCATAAAAATAACTGTGAGTGTCGGTGCATATTCTCATTTATATTATTTACATTGGACGTAGATACATTCTAATAGCAATAAAAATAAATGACAAAAATAATAAAAATTGCATTAAAGTAAATATGCTAAAAAGAAATAAAAAAAATGCATGAAATGCAAAACAATAAGTAAAGATGGTGCATAAAATAAATAAAGAAAATAAAATGCAAGACATAAAATAAATATGATGCTGAAAATAAAATAAAGAAAATAAAAATGCAAGACATAAAATAAATATGATGCTAAAAATAAAAATATGCAATACATAAAATAAATATGATGCATAAAATAAAAAAAATAAAATGAAAATGCAAGACAAAAAATAAATATGATACTGGAAAATAAAAATGCAAGGCATAAAATAAATATGGTGCTGGAAAATAAATAAAGAAAATAAAAAATGCAAGGGCATAAAATAAATATGATGCATAAAATAAAAAGAAAATAAAAATGCAAGACATAAAATAAATATGGTGCATAAAATAAAAAATAAAAAAAATGCATGGGTACTGGAAATTAAAGGCAATAAATAAAGTGCATAAAAAATAAAAGAAATAAAAAAAATAAAAATGCAAGAAAAAGAAATGAAATAAAGAAGAAAAGAGAAGAAGAAGAAGGGGGTGCAGAGAAGGAGAAGAGGAGGCGCAGGAAGTGTCCAGAAGAGAAGAGGGAAAAGGAAGGAACGGGCTATGCTGAGCCCACGGTCTAGGCCCGGTTTTGAAGACATATATATATATATGCATATTTTCAGAATTTTGCTCACTTTCCCCCTTTCTTCTCTCTCTTCTCTTCTGTCCTCTCCTTCTCTCTCTCGCCAGTCTAAGAAAAACCACCCGGCCAACAAAACGTTCCGGCGCGGCGGCCGGCCAGCCCTGGTGGCGGCGCCACCGCACCGGAGGGACAAACCTCCTCCTTTTTTAAATCTTTTTGTTTTATGAAATCCTTTTTTGTCCTTTATGCGAATTCGGACTTGGTTTTTTAAGAAACTCAACGGAGAATTGTAGATCTAAGTTTGAAAATGAGATGACTACCTCGTTTTTGTGGTTTTTTGAGCTGAGTTCGGTTCGTGTTTGGCTGTGTTTAGTCTGGGTTTGCGTTCGCTTTTGACTGTTGGTTCGGATTTTGGTTGGGTTGTGGTAGTTTAGGTTCGGCCTTGAGCTGATGGTGGGTTGTGTGGTTGTTGTGAGTTGTGTGAGGCGCGGTTGGTTTGTGTGTGGAGGAAGGTGCGGTTGTGGAAGATTGGGTGAGGTGGTGTGTGTGGGTTGCGTGTGAACTGTGCGGGTTGTGTGTGTTGAGTTTTTCTGATTTTTTAGCTTTCCGGTGGTCGGAATCCGGTTGTGTTGGTGGTTAGCGGTGGTTTGAGGGTTTTAGTGTGGTGGTTCTGATTGGTACTTTCTCTGACACGTTTTTCTTGGTACCCGTGAACAGTACACTCTGTACTATTTATAGCAAAAAAGGACAGATGAAAATGGACAAAAATGCCCCTTTCTGGACCTGGACAGATAATTGGACTGAAAATAACTAAAATAAATACTAATCAGTAAAATAAGAATATTAATAATAAAAAAACGAAAATAAAAATAAAAACAGAAAATACTAGAAATAAAAGAGAAAATAAAAATAAAAATAAAAAAAGAATAAAATAAGAAATAATAAATAAATAACAATAATAATAACTAATAAAAATAATAACAAATAAAATAAAACGGTCGCCTTCGGAACAAAATGAGGTATTTTAAAATACCTCCCTGCCGAAATTTCGTCTGAAACGACGAAAATTTCTGGCTCAAAAGACGAGGGGAACAAATTAAAGACGGGTCAAAAATGGGGTATGACAGAAACCATTCAAGTGCATTGGGTACCTTAAAAAGTCACAAAATTAGGGTTTCGCCACACTGCACAGGGGGCACGGTCATGTCCCCTAAGTATGAGAATCACGCAAGGTCCGTGCCACAGGTGCGCACGATCGTGCGTGACAACTAGTACATGATTTTCCGATTTTTGCGTTTTCGCGTAAAAATACCGTTTTCAACATCGTTTTTCAAACCAATTCGCACCGAAACATTTCCAAATCCTTAAACCAGTTATCACCACTTATTACCTACTTAATATAGCTTAAAACAACTTAATCAAAATAATTTAACATCAACTTATCCTCATAAAATCAATTATAGTCTCAAAAATCCATTTTCTTCTAAAACGACTTAATTTCACAAACAAAGCATAACAACAAAATTCCAAGTTTTTCATTCAATTAAACACGATTATAATCACTTAAATCAACCAACATGAATCAACTTAGTCCATTTCATCAACAACTTAATCATTTTCACCAACTTAAGCAATTTTCACATAAACAACAACAACTTAAACACAACCCAAACTTCATAATCCGATGAATTCATAAACCAATCACATAATCATGTTCATAATGAACTCAATTATGCGTAATCAACACCAATTATCATGTTTCTCATCAAATTCATCAAATTTCACAAAGTTACTTAAATAATATAATCAAACATGAGTTTTGATAAAAACATGGACCGTCAATCTCGCCCTCTTAGGGCTAGAAGCCCTAAAGTAGGGTTGGGCGCCCTCCAGAAAGGCACAAAGCCCACCTGAAAATTCTATACAATTTTAGGGAACTCTCCTAAAGGCACCCTCTGGGGGCGCCCTCAGTAGCCTGTAAAGGCACTCTAGCCATGGTTTTGGCCCTTTATGATTTGGGCCCAAAATCATGGCCGGATAGGCCCAAATAGGGACTACAAATAGTAACTTTGGGATCATTCCCGAAAGAAGGAAAGGAGACTTGAAAACCCTAGTTTTCCTAGGTTGTACTCACAGCCAGTACAGTTGGCGCCCACCGTGGGGCTACGGTAAAACTGACCTAGCCACCATCTCTGAAACGAAAAGCAGCCGATCCACGGCCTCAAAGCACGGCTCAAACGCCGTGAATCTGCTGTACGCTTCAGAGCAACCCTAGCTTCCCCGAATCCGCCGTGATTCATAACAAACCCTCACAAATCAAACGATTAACCCGTATCTGTTCGGTAAACCCTGATCTAGAGCCTGCGATTCGCGGTCTAGGTCGCAAATCTTCGACCACCAGTCACAACCTTAACATATAAACTTAAACAACTGTCGCCGCCACCATGATGGCAGATCTGGCGGACTTAGAGGCCTTACAATGCCGTGATTCAGCAACTTCGAGACCATAACGAAGCCTTACAAGCAACCATGGAGACCATTCAGCAACAACATAATGCCAAAGGAAACGAGTCCCAACAAGACGAATCAGTGGATCGAGATCCTCAGCCACTTTCCACCGAGGTGTGGAACACGCCAATTCCAGAAAACTTCAAGCCACCCTCTCTTTCGTCCTTCGACAGAAAGAGCGACCCGGTGGAACATGTGACCTCTTTCAACACTCAAATGGCCATCATCGGCGCCGCCGATTCTCTCAAGTGCAAGTTGTTAGCAGGAACCCTTAAAGATGCCGCCCACAGATGGTATATGAACCTACCTCGGTTTTCCATTATCAGCTACCAAGATATGACATGCAAGTTGATGCACTAGTTCTCAGCAATCTGCCACCGCAAAGTTTCGTCTACCAGCCTCTTCAACCTCCGTCAAGAACTAAACGAGTCTCTCAGTGAGTATCTCGCACGCTACAACGACGCCACCATCAAAGTCATTAACCCAAACCAGGAATTGTTTGCGGGAGCCTTCCACACGGCCTCCGCGCTGGCCAATTCAACGAGTCATTGGCACATAAACCAACTGATTCCATGGAAGAGATTATGTCCAGAGCGGAGTGTTACATCAAAGGAGAGGAGAGTAATGCAGAAAAGAAAGCCAGAGACTCTAGGGAGCGTGCCCCAAGTGGTTATGATCATCGCCGAAGCTACTATCCACCCGCCCCCAGAGATAGAGCGCCTTACAAGCGCCATATTCCCGACAGGAGCGCACCCGCACCAGAGTCCTTCACAGCGCTCAACAGAAGTACATGAGGGAGTGTGTGGAAGCCACATAGGGGACGATCCCTGGCTGCAAAGCTCCTGAGAGAAGGTTACTACTGGCCAATGATTCAAGACAGCGCCAACTTCGTAAGAAAGTGTGACAAGTGCCAGAGGTTCTCCGACAAGAAGCACACCCCTGCCTGTGAGCTCACTTCAGTTTTCTCCCCGTGACCTTTCCACAAGTGGGCAGTGGACATTGTGGGCCCTTTCCCATTAGCGCTCGGACAACTCAAGTTCCTCATAGTAGGAGTAGACTACTTTACCAAATGGGTTAAGGCAGAGGCAGTCGCCAAGATTACGGCGGACAGAGTGATACACTTTTACTGGAAAAAGATCATATGCAGGTTTGGACTCCCCAAAGTCATTGTGTCAGACAACGGAACACAGTTCACCAGCTCCAAGGTGGTAGAGTTTTGCAATCAGCTCGGAATCCAAACGAAGTTCGTGTCGGTCATCCACCCCCGTGCAAACGGGCAAGCCGAATATGCAAATAAGGTAATCTTGAACGGCATCAAAAAGAAGCTTGACGACGCCAAGGGACTTTGGGCCAAATAGTTACATGAGGTACTCTGGTCATATCATACGATGTTGCACTCAACAACCAAGGAAACCCCGTTTACTATGGTCTATGGCGTGGACGCTATGCTCCCGTAGAAATTGACACACCAACATGGCGTCGTGAAAGTTTCTCAAAGGAAGCTAATGAGACAGGCCTGCAATGTGGAATGGATATGATTGATGAGATACGTGAAGCTGCCCACATCCAAGAGTTTGCCACCAAACAAAGAGCAGCTCGCCGATACAACTCAAAAGTGATCCCAAGGGACATGTGTTGGATATTTTGATGTTGGCTACATGTTTGCTAAAATCAAAATGTACAAGTAATGCGTCTTCAGAAGCTAATTTGTGTCTTCAGAAGCTGGAAACTGGATTTCAGAAGCTGGTACTGTTCATCAGAAGCTGAACTGGTCTTCAGACGCTGGTACTGTTCATCAGACGCTGAACTGGTTATCAGACGCACTGTTCAGACGTTGACCAGCGTTGACCTTCAGAAGCTGAACTTCAGAAGCTGTTTTCAGAAGCTGGATTTCTGCATTCTTTGTGATTAGTTCTGTGCGTATCTCTTGAAGATTTATTGAAGTTTTATTCAGGCTGAAGTTTCCAGAATGAAATTCTGGCAGGTACGGTTCTGAACTTGTAACAGAGTATCAAATACGCAAAACAGAGCACTTTAAAAATAGGTTCAGAAGCAGTAATAAAGGACAGAAATATAAAGAACACAAGTATTTGTTAACCCTGTTCGGTGATAAACAACACCTACGTCTGGAGGATACCAATCCAGGAAGGAAATCCACTATGAGGAATTAACTCAAAGACTCAGACACAGACCCCATGTTCCCAGCCTTAGCAATCAATCTCCACTAGTTAAGACTTCTACTCAGGAGCACCACATAAGTATAAGACACTACTTACTTCCCAATTACTTAACCACAACCCAGTGATCAGCAACACTCAAACAAACAACCCAATTCTGAAGACACACTTCAATACATCAATGACATCATTCGTACTTAAAAGCTTAGAATGATTTACAACTCAAAACAACTAAACCAACTCAGATGAGTGGTGTACAATCAAAGCCTAAGCTTACAAACTCAAAAACTCTTAAAACTCTAAGACTCAATTTTCTGGTTTTTGATTAACTCGTCTTCAAAGCAGCATGTCCTCTCCTTATATAGGCTTCAGCAGCTCTCATAATTCTGAACACAATCATCCTCATAGATATGATACTGAAATTCAAAGAAGCTCAAAAAGGAAACATATATTTCTGAATCATATAAAGCAAAGATCCTTTCAGCAAATATATTCATTCATAAACACGAAGCCAATCTTCACCAAGATCTTCACCAAAATAATCAGTCGTCTAGAAAACAAATGCTTGGATAAAACTTCAATTAATCTTCAAGAGATACGCACATAATTAATCAGAAAGAATGCAAAAATCCAGCTTCTGAAAACAACTTCTGAAGTTCAGCTTCTGAAGGTCAACGCTGGTCAACGTCTGAAGGCAGCTTCTGAAAGGTCAACGCCAGTCAACGTCTGAATAGTGCATCTGAAGCCCCTCCCTGCGTCTGATGAACAGTTCCTGCGTCTGAAGGCACTTTCTGCGTCTGAAGGCCATTCCAGCTTCTGAAACTTCTCAAATCCATTTTCCAGCTTCTGAAGGACCAAAATAACATCTGAGGACGCATGCTTGCACACTTTGATTTTACCAAAACATGTAGCCAACATATAGATAACCAACACAGAAGATTGATAATTATGTGTGAAGATCTCATTGAAGATTGGCTTCGTGTTTATTGATGAATATATTTTCAAAGTATCTTTGTAAAATATAATTCAGAAATATACTTTCTTCTTTGAGCTTCTAAACAATTTCTGAATCATATCTTTAAGGATTATTGTGTTCAGAATTATGAGAGCTACTGAAGCCTATTTAAGAAGACGTACTGCTTTGAAGAAATTTAAGAGAATTGAGTCAAAAACCAGAAATCAGAGATTAAGTGTTTTAGTGTTTTTGTCTGTGTAAGCTTAGGCTTTGTTTTGTGTACCACTCATTGTTAGAGTTGGTTGTTTTGTTTAGAGTTGTTAATCACTTAAAGCTTTTAAGCACAAGTGAATGTCTTTGTTGTTTTGAAGAGTGTCTTCAATCTGTTTGTTTTTGTTTGATAATCACTGGGCTGTGATTACTTGGTTGGGAAGTAAGTAGGTTCTTATATCTAGGTGGTTTCCTAGGTAGAAGTCTAGACGGGTAGTGATTAAGTGATAAGCTGGAAAAACAGGGGCTGTGTCTTGAGTCTTAGAATTAATACTACTTAGTGGATTTCCTTCCTGGATTGGTATCCTCCAGATGTAGGTGAAGTTTGTACGGAACTGGGTTAACAAATAACTGTGTTCCTTTACTTTCTGTCTGTTTAATTTTCTGCTTCTGAACTATTGTTTTTCAGACTCTGATTTTTTAGTTCAGAACCAGTCCTTCCAGGAATTTCAACATGAAGGAGGGCGACTTGGTCCTAAAGCAGGTCGTTGCGCCCACGCGGATTGGCAAACTACTACCTAACTGGGAGGGGGCATACCGAGTCAGAGAAAAGCTTTCACATGGAGCATACAAATATGAAGAGCTAAACAGAGATATAGTGCCACGAACGTGGAACGCAGTCAACCGGCTCCATTACCACAACTAGTCACTCATCATTGCTTAAAAGGGCGAGCTCAGTAGCTATAAAGCCGCCATAATGATTACCTTGTTTGAATTTCCTGTATCTTTTATTTAATGAAAAAGAGTAGGGAAGCACTCTTTTGCCCTGCAAGGGCGTGGGTTTTTAATGAGGCACCCTACTCTCTTGTCAAATTTTCTCTGTGTCATCTATTTTTTATTGCAGACATCGCCCGCAACAAAATGAGCCAACAACGCCAAAAAGAGAAAAAGTACTCACCTAATTCCTTAACCCTTAAGTGGGATCTAAGACGTCGCGAGCTAGAAAGAAAGTACTCACTTAATTCCTTAACCCTTAAGTGGGCTCTAAGACGTCGTAAGCAAGAAACAAAGTACTCACTTAATTCCTTAACCCTTAAGTGGGCTCTAAGATGTCGTGAGCAAGAAAAAAGTACTCGCTTCATTCCTTAACCCTTAAGTGGGCTCTAAGATGTCGTGAGCAAGAAAGAAAGTACTCACTTAATTCCTTAACCCTTAGGTGGGCTCTAAGACGTCGTGAGCAAGAAAAAAGTACTCGCCTAATTCCTTAACCCTTAAGTGGGCTCTAAGACGTCGCGAGCAAGAAAGAAAGTACTCACTTAATTCCTTAACCCTTAGGTGGGCTCTAAGACGTCGTGAGCAAGAAAAAAGTACTCGCCTAATTCCTTAACCCTTAGATGGGCTCTAAGACATCGCGAGCAAGAAAAAAGTACTCGCTTAATTCCTAAACCCCGAGTAGGGCTCTAAGACGTCACCGAGCAAAAAGTATCCACCCATAGAAGGCTACGAGGCGTCAAACTAAGTACTCGCCCAAGAAGTACTCTTAAGTCTTAAGCATAAGGAAACAGACATTAATCGCATAAAACACCTCAATCAAAATAAGTGCCACAAAAGCATAACTAAACATCTCCATAGTAAGAAGAATCCCAAAATAAAGCAGAATTAAGAAAGGTAATTAAAATACCATAACCATAAATTCAAGTCATTACAAATTGTGCCATATTCAAATAAATTACACAAATCATTCCTCGTCCACTAAGGCGCCATCTACAACAATTTTAAAATAAACGAGAGCTGACTGATCAGCGCCAGGGTGCAGAAAGGCGACCTGAGCTTTAGCCCGTTTGAAGCCAGCATCAAAAGTCAGAGCCAGCTCGCCCTTAGCCTCCGAAATATCAGCCTTGAGCTGACCCTCTCTCTCCATACCAGCTGCAATGTCACCTTGAAGTTTAGTGATGATCCCATCCTTTCCAGCCAGGTCTGCCGCGTGACCGATCTTCAAATCTGAGATGCGCTCGTCACACTCGAGCTTCATAGCCTTCTTCTCCCCATCTCAACTGTAGGATCTCACAAGAGCTTGCCTAAAAGCTAAACCTCAAAAAAGAAGCATGCCACATGTTGGGCTGGCTCTAGCATGATGATGTAAGCCGTTAAACAAGTCGTTGGTAAATATATGAAAAACCACTTCACCTTGTCCCAGAGCTCATGCTTGTTGGGCTATGGATTATCAGTGATCATCAAGATCATCGCACACGCACACGCATAAAAACTCAACCTCCACCAAGTTACCACGCCACGAAGTGCAAACTTGTTGGGCTGACGCCCATTAAAAATCCCTAGACTTGTTGGGCTGGTTCCCATCAAAGTCCATATGAGAGAAAGGCTACAATACACCCTCTAAGCTTAGTACTTAGGGGTCTACAATCAGTCAGTTGTTATCCGTTGTATCACCAAATGTCACGTTATGCACGCTCAATGGTTTGATACGCCTTACATAGCTTCGTCCCTCGGCAAGGCTACGCTCGTTGCGCTGAAGCTCATGGATAATCCCTCTAGCAAATTGATCAATAGAACGTGGTCGCTCCGTATACTCGAGACGTGGGTTAGCACTCATAGACATGTTGGGCTGTCGCCCACCACAGACCATAGGCAAATACTCCATCTCTCAAAACCTAATGCTTATTAGAATACAAAATTTCAACACTCTGAACAGTTTAACGACTTCGCCTTGTACCAAAGCTCGTGCTTGTAGGGCTGTGGACCGTCAATCTCGCCCTCTTAGGGCTAGAAGCCCTAAAGTAGGGTTGGGCGCCCTCCAGAAGGGAACAAAGCCCACCTGACAATCCTATACAATTTTAGGGAACTCTCCTAAAGGCACCCTCTGAGGGCGCCCTCAGCAGCCTGTAAGGGGGCTCTAGCCATGTTTTTGGCCCTTTATGATTTGGGCCCAAAACCATGGCCGGATAGGCCCAAATTGGGACTACAAATAGTAACATTGGGATCATTCCCGAAAGGAGGAAAGGAGACATGAAAACCCTAGTTTTCCTATATTGTACTCACAGCCAGTACAAAACAAAAACAACAATTCAGCAACTTAACACATGTTCATTTCAACCATTAAAAAGGAACACGAATTTAACACAATTAATCATAAGTTCATGAATTTAAGCATAAGCTAAAAATATCCCAAACAACCCATTTGTTTCTTAATACCCAAATGATGAAAATACACCAAAAGTGCTTCCTAGATTCAATTCTTCACCTCTTAGTGCTTTCCCTCTTCTAGCCTCTTCTCTCTCCTTAGCCTCTTCTCAAAATTCTTACAAATGATTTGACCTAGTTCACTTAACACTACCACTTCTCTTTAAATATAAATGGGTATGGGTCACTTACACTAGTGGGCTTAGTTATATCCAATTCTCATAAATAAAACACTACACTTTTTCTATACTTAAACCTCCCATTTTTCTATTTTGCCACAACTCTCTAAAATTCAAATCTCTAACTTCTAACATATTACAAAATGTCAGTAACTCTGCAATGACCAAAATATCCTTAATCACCCAAAATTCACTAACCTCCAAAATAAACAATTAACAGATATAATAATCAAACAATTAATAATAAACAATAACAAACAATTCTAATACTAAAAATCGGGCTGTTACAACGCAAAGATAAGAAATTACATGCAATCTATTACGCTAGTAGGACACTTGATGAAGCTCAGATAAATTATGCCACAACTGAAAAGGAGCTTCCAGCCACCATCTTCGCAATTGATAAATTTCGTTCCTACCTAGTAGGATCAAAGATTATCATTTACACAGACCATGCAGCTATCAGGTACTTACTAAGATAGAAAGATGCAAAGCTGAGACTTATTCGGTGGATACTACTGCCCCAAGAGTTTGATATGGAGATTCGAGATAAAAAGGGAACAAAGAATGTACTAGCGGATCACTTGTCAATGATTACTGAGGGTAGAGTGGAAAAATTGCCCATAAACTACCACTTCCCTTATGATAGGTTGGTGGCATTTGTAAGAGCCGAGGCACCTAGATATGCTCATCTTGCATACTTCCTAGAAAAAGGAAGCTCATGCATAAAAAAAGAACCAGAGGAGGCATATAACGCCCTGATCTCGAGAACATAATTAAACAGACAAAACATGCATATTTCACACATCGAGACATTAATACTTCAACAAACAGCTCGTCATGTAATAATATGAATGTCAACTCTAACATAACATAGCACAGCTGAATAATATCATGTAATCATACAACTCATAAGTGTCATGTCTCGGTCATGACATACAAATCAAAATAATATCTCAACAAATTTGATCATAAGATCACATGGCATCAAATCAATAAACAAATCCCCACATCCTAATCAGAGCTCCTAATGCTAGATTCCAAAGTAGATAAACTCGAGTAGGCAAAACCGTCCTCGACATACTCACGAAAAATGCTACTCCTCAACCTGCACATCTACATCCATGAGGGATTAACCCAAGGAGACGATAATGAAATCACTAGAGGGTAAGCTATATGCTCAACATAAGAGAATAATAAACGCATGTATGTAAGGCAAGCAACATCAATAATCGTCACATAAACATTTAATTAAACATGCCTGGTTACATAACTCAACAGACATATCACATTCATATACAATTATAATCTCAATTTCAATCTTCAATCATATATCAAACACTCAAGATTCATCAAGTATGATCAATTCATTTATGATCCAATCACAAGAATTCATCAATTAAGCATTTACCACATAAATGTACAAGTTCACACCAAAACATTACCAAACACGACTCATGTGTAAGTAATGCGCCTAGAGACTCTAAATGCATGTGGTACCGGGTTTTGGATATCGGAATTATTTTACTGAGTGATCCCATCGTCGCTTAACATCATCGCTAGACTTGACTCATGAATGGATGCATGATCATATATTCAACTCACATCAAGTACACATATGGCTCGACAACAACATCATCATCATCATTATCATATATTCTCTCATATGATTAAACATCGTCGCTTATTAACATCATCACTTATCATACAAACTTTCATATGATCAAACATCGTCACTTAATACAAAACACGTATCATCATCACACATCATGAATATCATCATCAATAGCATCATCAATATCATCATAAACATTTAACAATCTTGCGTACATTTATATGACTCAAAATAGGATTTCCATGTTCATTTCACAAATTTGCATTTTCGTCTCAAAATCAACAATTCAATTCAATGCAAGCCATCAAAGCCTATGGTTAATTCATCAAAACAACATCAAAATGACACAAAAGGAATGCTCGGGATGTTCGAAAACATCCCCTAAGGACCAAAACGCACAGAACAACACATGTTGTTCTGCCTTAGGTTGCTACAATGAGAAGCCTCTCACTCCGACGAGCAAGCCCAGGACAGGGTTCCTGTTGCTGACCTCGTCGCTACAGTGAGCAGGAGCTCGCCACGACGACATTTATCAGAACAGGTTTCCCCTGTTATGGGAACACCTCTAGAAAATCACCCAAAAATCCCATTTTTCATCCCAATTGGCCCAAAATCATTTTATAAACAATACCCATGATCAATACACTTGAATTGAACAATGAGTACACAAGGAAACATCAATTGACATGAATTCTAAAGGTTTTTCGATAAATTTTCAAAGTTCGTCTCTAAAACCCATTTTTCCCAAAAACAACTTGAAATCCCAAACAGAACTTTACAACAACAATTCCAACTTTCTAATCATATCAACATGTGTTGGAACAAAATAGGTTTACACAATGCCTCTTTAGTTTTGATGATAACAAGGTATTAAAAGTTCAATTGGATATGCTAATATTTGTTCAAAGTATGCAGGACCATAGATAAAAATTTACATGGAATTAATCATACATGGATTCTGAAGGAACAAATGAAGAGCAAGAAAATTCAAGGAGAAGCTAGTTGCAAGTAAGATTCTGAAGTCAGTCAGACTCTGATGGTCCAGACTCTGAAGTTTTGGGATAATTTGCTGGGAATTCAGAAATAGAAGCATAGCCTGCGCAGCTGAAGACTCATCACTCTGAATTGCTTAGAGATTTATACGATGAAAGTTCTGAAGGTTTTTAAGGAGTCAATTGATGTCATTGTCAAGAAAGGACAAATTGTACAACCACGTTCTCCACTACCTGCACATGCCTTCCCGTACTTTGCAACCTTGTCCCCTGCTGAACAACAGTTCATTCCATATTTAGGAAAGGTTTCAAATCTTATTCTTCCTAGTACGTGAACCAAATTAAGCAACAAATCAATGTAATTGATCAAGCTTCTTCAAACGACTCTATTTGATGTGCTGACATATATTCAACGTCTTTATTCCTCACCTCTATATAAAGGAATGAAGACTTGAAGAACAAACAAGACTCTGAATATTTATACAAATGCCAAAGCTCTGTCAAATTCAAAACGTATCAAAAATTTAGAATTTCTTACAAACTTTCGTATCTTAGAAATTCTTAAGTCTAGAGTCTGATATTTGTGTTGTATTTGTGAACACCACTGATTGTATATCAAGTGTTCAAACTAAACATTCTTCTTTGTATTTTTGTTTGTTGAGAAGTCTCTTACTTTGTGTTTGAGCCCTAGAAGTCTCTTACTTTGTGTTTGAGCATAGGAAGTTTCTTGCTTTGTGCTTGAGCAACTTGTAACCATTGGATTATAGTGAAAAATCTCTTGTAAGTGACAAGGGGACTGGACTACTTCCGGATTGTGGAAGGAACCAAGATCCTGAGAAAAACATGTCTAGTGGAGGTGGAGCTGTTAGTGTAACAGCCCGATTTTTAGGATTTATTTATTTAATTGTTTATGTGTGTTTAATTGTTTATTTTGGTGATTTATTGAATTTTGGGAGTTGAAGGTTATTTTAGTAATTTGAGAGTTAATGGCATATTTGAAATATGTTAGAGGTTTAGAATTTAAATATTTGAAAATAGTGGTGCATGTATAAGTAATAGGGGGGGTTTAAGTGAAGAAAAAGTGTAGAGAAAAAATATTGAGAGTTAATCGTAACAAACCTTATTTTATTTTAAAAGGTAACAAACTTTGTTTTAAAAGATATATTTGAAATTGTAACAAACCTAATTAGTGGGATAACAAACCCTAGAAACCTATTATAAGTACACTAGTTAGTGGTGAGTGAATTATGTTATTCATTATTCACAAAACTTTTGAGAGACAAGAGAGAGATAGAGAGAAGAGGCTTGGAGAAGAGGAAAGATAGAGAATCAAAGGTGAAGGAGATGATTGCACTAAAAATAGCAAGAATAGCGAGGAAATTAAGGTAAGAGGGGAGATTATGATTAACATATGGGTTTAAGAAGCAATTGCGTGTTTGGGAGCTTTTAGATTATAGTTTAATTTTATGAATTATGATTAATTATGTTGATTTTCGTGCTCTTTGTTGATGATTGAATTGAATATGTGTTAAGTTGTTGATTTCATACTTTTACTTCGTCAAAACTCATGTTTGATTTTGTTATTTGTGAACTTTGTGAAATTTGGTGAATTTGATGAATTTTAATGTGAAACATGATATTTGATGATGTTTATATTTAATTGAATTGATTATGAGTATGATTATGTGTTTGGGTTAGGGAATTATGAAGTTATGTCATTTAGGTTAAGTTGGAATTAGGGTTGTTGTTGTTTATGTGAAAATTGCCTAAATTGGTGAATTTGAATGAATTATTGACATAATTGATTTTAAGTTGATTTATGTTGTTAATTATGTGCTTATGAACATGTTGATGTGATTAGAAAGTTGGAATTGTTGTTGTACAAATCTGTTTGGGATGTTAAGTTGTTTTGGGAAAAAAATGGGTTTTTGAGACGAACTTTGAAATCTTGTGAAATCGATATCAATTGATGTTTTGTTGTGTAACCATTGTTCAATTTGAGTGTATTGATCATGTTTAATATATGTAAATTGATTTTGGGTTGATGGGGATCAAATATGGGATTTTTGGGTGAGTTTTAAGTGATTCCCGTAGCCGTAGCAACCACTGACAGCAACAACTTTTTCTGTTATGTCCCTTTTTTCACTAGTTTCTGTTTTGAACTGAGTTTCGGTGTAAACATGAAAGTTGTAGATATGGATGTTAGCTTTCAAAAGCCGTTGGTAAGACTTAATTTCGATTTCTAGAACCTGGGTTATGATCAAAATACTACACATAGGTCATGACACATTTTTCGTGAAACTTTCGCATACTTTTTTCAATGAATCTTGAAACATCCGTAAAATTAATGTTGAGTTTAAGGAATCAATTAGAGTTAATAAATGAGTAGGTAATATGAAGTTGTGATTGTTAATGATGTTTGGTGTAGTTTGTATGATTAAATCATGAAACTTAAATTATGAGAACGTTGAAGATTGTAAGTACTTGATGTTGTGATGGTTGTGATGTGTTGCTGTTTACACATGATTTGATAATGTTATTGATGATGCTATTGATGATGATATTTATGATGATATTGATGATGCTATTGATGTTGCTATTGATGATGATATTGTTGATGTTATTGATGATATTGAATGATGTGTGATAATGATACATGTTATGTGTTAAGTGACGATGTTTGAGTAAATGATGATGGTGTTTAATTACTTGACTTGATGTGTGGTCTTAGTGATTTGATAATGCGTTAGGTGATGATTTGGTGATGATATGTTATATGAAGGAGTGAATTGTATAACAAATGGTGAGTGTATTTGGTGAGCATTGTCGAGTCTCTTTGTGGGTCCATGCATTCATAAGTCAGTCTGGTGTGGTGTGTGGTGATTTCATTGCGGGGTTTTAAGATCTCGGGGATTTCATTGGCGATTGTATGGTGAATTCATTGCGGGGTTTTAGATCTCGAGGAGTTCATCGGTGGCGGTACCGTAAAACATATAGAGTCGTGTTAGGTGCATTACATTCATAGAAGTCGTGTTTGGTAATGTTTTGACGTGAATTTGTGCATTAAGGTGGTAAATGCTTAATTGATGAGTTCTTGTGATTGTGATTGAATTTTAAATGAATTGATGATACTTGATGAATCTTGAGTGTTTGATATATGATTGAAAATTGTGATTGAGATTATAATTGAATATGAACGTGATATGAATGTTGAATTATGTAACCAGGATTGTTTATTTAAATGTATATGTGATAAATGTTGATGTGGCTTGCCTGACATACATGCGTTTATTATTCCTTTATGTTGAGCATATATCTTACCCTCCAGTGGCTTTATTGTCGCCTCATCCTTGGGTGAATCCCTCATGGATGTAGACTTGCAGGTTGAGGAATAGCTTTTTCATGAACACGATGAGGATGGCGTTTTCCTACTCGAGTTTATCTGCTTTGGAGTCTAGCTTAGGAGCTCTGATTAGGACTAGGGGTTTAATTATGTTATACTATGAGATCTTTGCATCGAACCTTGTTGAGATGATATGTTAATTTATATGTTATGACCGAGACATGACAATTGCTTTAATGTTAATTATGTTTTATTCCGCTGCAATGTGATTTAATTGATGAAGTTATTGTCATAAATATTTGATATGAGACGTATGTTGAATTAGTAAAGTTCCAATGTAGGATAATTGAGTGATTTATCTTTATATTTATGTTCTCGGGGATTGGGGCTTTACAGTTAGTCCTGGTGGTGGTGCCAGCACTTCTGGGAACAATAGAGCTGTATCATATGATTATGGTGCAGATGATAAATCCAGCTCTCATCACTGTAAACCTCCTATGTTCAATAGAGATGCTGAGAAGTTCTCCTTGTGGAAAAGTAAGATGTACAACCACATCATTGGTGTTGATGACACTTTATGGGATATCATTGAAGATGGTATCTCTATTGATGTTGACGAAGAAGGTGTAGCAACTGATAGAAAGAATCTCTCAAATGCTGAAAGAAAGATCTATAAAAAGCATCATAAAGTGAGAGGTATAATTGTTGAAGCTTTACCTCATACTGAATACTTAAAACTGAGTGATAAGTCTACTATTAAGGCTATATTCACTTCTCTGTGTTCTACTTATGAGGGTAACAAGAAGGTTAAAGAGGCAAAGGCTAAACTTCTTGTTCAATAGTATGACTGTTTAGAATGAAAGATGATGAAGACATTGAGACAATATTCTCAAGGTTTCAGACTCTTCTATCAGGACTTCAAATACTGAAGAAAATTTATTCAATAATGGATCAGGTTAACAAGAACTTGAGAAGCTTGCCTGCTAAATGGAGACCTAAAGTGACTGCCATAGAGGAAGCACATGATCTGGATACTTTAAGTATTGAGGATATAGTGAGTTCTCTAAAATGTTATGAACTAGGACTCAATGAGGATGAACCTACAAAGAAAGTCAAGTCTATTGCACTGAAGTCCAAAGGAAAGCCTTCAAAAGCTCTGAAGGCTGATGAGTCTGAAAAAAGAACCTTCAGAAGGAGGTTCTGAAGAAGATCCTGAGGCTGATGAGATGGCAATGCTTTCCAAAAGACTTTAGTATTTGGCTAAACGAAGCAAGAGGATCTCTGGCAAGAATAGTGGCTTCAAAGGATTAGGTTGTAAGAAAGATGATCAAAAGGGCTGCTACAATTGCAAGAAAGTGGGTCACTTCATTGCTGATTGTCCTGAGTTACAAAAGGATAAGTCCAAGGAGAAGTCAAAGAGCAATAACTCCAAGACAAGCAAATTCAGAAACAAGATCAAGAAAAGCCTGATGGCAACTTGGGATGATCTTGACAAAGAATCAGACTCTGACAAGGAAGATGAAGAAGAAGCTAATCTGGCTTTAGTTGCAACAATTTCTTCTGATGCAGAGGCTGAGTCAGAATCTGATGATGAAGATGAGGTATATTCTAAATTCACTAGATCTAAACTTGTTGATACTGTCAAAGAACTTATCAGTCATTATCATAAGAAGTCAAATGAGCTAAAACTTTTGAAAGAAAAACTTGATTGTCTGATTAAAGAAAGTGATAAAGATCACCTTCTGATATCAGAACTGGAAGATAAGAAATTTGAACTTATGAAAGAATTGACTGATAAGAAGACTAATAAATCCTTGAGTGAGGAAGATATGGCACTTCAATAGTTTATTTTGACCAGCATTGACAGAAGCAAGGTTGCCTCTATTATTTATGGTGTTAAGAGGAACAATGGTGAAGGTATTGGCTTCTTAGAAGATTTGTTAAGCAAACCTAAGAAAGCCAATTTGTCGCCTGGTTCTGATTGCTTTAAGAAAGGTCTAAAGGTCTGCTTTGTGTCAGGAGCTGACAAAACTGAAGTTCTGAACAAATCAGAACCTAAGACTTCTGAATCCAAGATTCTGAACAAATCATAATCAAAGATTCTTAAGTCCAAAGTTTTGAAGAAAACAGAACCCAAGCCTTCAAAAGTTCAAACTCTAAAAAGATCAGAACCAAAGACTTTTAAGTCTCAGGTTCTGAAGAAATCTGAGTCAAGAACATTGAAAGCTCAGGTTCTGAAGAACTCAGTGTTTGAGACTAAGACTAGCTGAAACCCTTCCAGAAACTGATACATCTCAAAAAGCTAATTCAGATCAAGAAGCTTCTGAAGAAATTCATGATGAGTCTAACAATGCAACCAAATCCAAAAGCTCTTTCAAGTATAAGTCTTCATATCCAGAAGAGTTAATCATTGGAAACAAGGATAGTCCAAGAAAGACCAGATCATATTTCAAACAAGAACATTCTTTGTTGGGTCTATTGTCAATGATTGAACCTACCTCTGTTGATGTAGCATTATCAGATGATGGATGGATAGCTGCAATGCAAGAAGAGCTAAATCAGTTTCAAAGAAATGAAGTCTGGGATCTAGTTGCAAGACCACCTCAGAAGAACATTATCGGAACAAAATAGGTGTTCAAAAACAAGCTAAATGAACAACGTGAAGCTGTTAGAAAGAAAGCAAGGCTTGTGGCTCAAGACTACAGTCAACAAGAAGGAATTGACTATACTGAAAATTTTGCTCCAGTTGCAAGATTGGAAGCAATCGGGTTACTTCTTTCTTATGCTGTAAATCATGGCATCACATTATATCAAATGGATGTTAAGAGTACTTTTCTTAATTGTGTTATTTCAGAATAAGTGTATGTCAAGCAACCTCATGGTTTTGAAGATCTGAAACATCCAGATTATGTTTTAAAACTTAAGAAATTACTATATGGTCTCAAACAAGCTCCCAGAGCTTGGTATGAAAGACTAAGTAATTTCTTACTTAAAAATGATTTTGTCAGAGGACAAGTTGACACTACACTATTTAGAAAAACACTTAAGAAGGACATCTTAATTGTTCAGATTTATGTTGATGATATAATATTTGGTTCTACTAATGCCACTCTTTGCAAGGAATTCTCTAAGTTAATGCAGGATGAATTTGAAATGAGCATGATGGGAGAATTGAAGTTCTTTCTTGAAATTCAAATCAACCAATGCAAAGATGGAGTATATGTTCATCAGTCAAAATACACTAAGGAGCTTCTGAAGAAGTTCAATCTTGAAGACTGTAAAGCAATGACTATTCCAATGCATCCTACCTGCACCTTAAGCAAAGAAGACACTGGCACAAAGGTAAATCAGAAGTTGTACATAGGTATGATAGGTTCCTTGTAATACTTAACAACTTCTAGACCATATATTTTATTTAGTGTATGCTTATATGCAAGATTCCAATCAGATTCTAGAGAATTTCATTTAACTGTTGTTAAGAGAATCTTCAGGTATCTGAAAGGAACAACTAATCTTGGACTTCTTTATAAGAAATCCTTAGATTATAAGTTGGTTGGATTCTGCGATGCTGATTATGCTGGTGATAGATTGAAAGAAAATCTACCAGTAGAAATTGTCAATTTCTTGGTGAGAATCTGATATCCTGGGCCAGTAAAAGACAATCAACTATTGCATTGTCTACAACAGAAGCAGAATACATCTCAGCTGCTAGTTGTTGCACACAAATACTCTGGATGAAACATCAGTTGGAAGATTATCAGATTCATGAAAACAACATTCCTATCCTTTGTGATAATACTGCTGCTATCTGTTTGTCAAAGAATCCAATTCTACATTCAAGAGCTAAGCATATTGAGATTAAACATCATTTTATAGGAGATTATGTTCAAAAAGGTGTTTTGGATATTCAATTCATTGATACTGATCATCAGTGGGATGATATATTTACAAAACCCTTAACTGAGGAAAGATTTGATTTTATTAAAAAGAATCTGAACATGCACTACATCTCTGATTAATGCTTGCCTCTAAATGGGAATTCAGATTTTGAAGAAATTCAGAAGCTAAGTTTCATCAGAAGCTCTTTACTGAGAGTCTGAAGAAAACATCAGCTTTTGAAGTCATCAGAGTCTGAAGACCAGAGTTTGGATTATTTTCTTCTGATAGATTTTATTAGTAACAGCCATATTGACATGTGTCCCACTAATAAAACAGTGAGCCTGAGAAGTTGTCCAATGTGGTTAGTAACTGTTGGGTAATAACTAGAAGGGCAATGATGTTAATGCTTTGAAACTTGTCTACGCACCCCCTTTTGACATTAATGCTTTGTCTGTGTGATTATTACTCTTTTCATTTTGAAACTGAACAGTTTTAACAAAAACACTTTGTCACATTCACACAATCATAATCACTACCTACACGTTCTATTCTTCAACTTCTTTGAAAAACTCTCCAGATTTTGAAACAAAACCCTAGAACCCTATAAACTCACAATGGTTGGAACTTCTACTTCTGATATGGAAATCAATTCTGGTGCTGCTTCTTTTATCAAACCTAAAACCCTTTTCATCAACAAGGATGATTTAAAGGTGTTTATTGAAAGCGCAGTGGATTTCAGATCCTTAGAACTGAATGGGTGTGACATTCAACATTATATGGATTTCCAAGGATGGTCTTCATACTTCAAAATGTTGAATGGTCCAACTTATATGGAACTGGTAAAGGATTTCAGGGTCAGAAGTGAGGTATACGACTCAGAATCTGCTAGGAGAGAAGAGCTTCAAATGATTGTTGGGAACAAAAGTAAAGGGCAAAACAAGAGCGCAAATGGGTCTGAAGGAATTTGTTGAGACAGAGATTAGGTCTAGAGTAAATGGGATCAGAATCACACTCATAGAGTCTACTATTTCAAGGGTTTATTGGTGCAAGGAACCATGGGATGTTCCTATCAAGTACTGACAAGAAGAGTCAGTGGGCAAAACAGATTCGGGCTACTCTGTTTGAAGAAAGAGAGTCTGAAAAGACTGTGGAAATGAGGAAGGAGTACAGGGTGCTGCACAAAATCATGTTATCCTGCTTCATGCCTAGGGAAGGAGGCAATGATTACATGTCTTGGGATCACATGTATTTCCTAATGTTTCTTATAAAGAAATTCCCAATTGATTTACCCAAGTACATTTTCAATTACTTGTGTGCATCTATTAAGGACGGACTAAAGGGAAAAAGGAATGTTCCCTATGCCAGACTCCTCTCTGAAATATTTCATCAAGGAAGACTTGCTGAGAAGCTGAAGTTTATAGGAGTTGGGTCTGATGCTGAACTGGGTACTTGTAGGGGAAAAGTAATTTCTGGAGTAACTATAAGGAATATAATGATTATTCCTAAGTAGGAAATCATCACTACTTATGAGGATTTGAAAGCCAACATGAGACAGTCTGAGTACCTGGATGACTTCCCTCCTATCTCAAAGGAAGACAATCCAGAAGCATTAGTTGAGTTCATTGCTGAACATTACAGGGAAACTGGTATAGCCATCACATGGGAGATGATACCTAATCATCCTGATCAGCCCTGGAAAGCAGCGAAGAAAAGGAAGTTTACTTCAGAACCTACTAAGTCTCAACCTCAACCTCAAGCAAAGAAGCAAAATACTTCTAAGGCTGCTACTAAGATTTAGTTAGAAGCTGCTGAGTTGGATCCAGTGGAGATACTTCCTGCCAAGACCAGAGGAGAAGTATCTAGAAAAGCAACTGCTGAGTCTGAGAAGCCTCAGAAGCCTAAGAAGAGGGTCCTAAGGAAGCTTGTGGTACAACCTGATGAAGATGAAGAAGAGGATATTGGTATACTGGTCAGAAGGAAGAAAATTGAGGAAGCTCAGAAGGTGATTGAGCTGTCTGAGAAGCTGAAGAAAGAATCAGTTGAACAAGCTCGGAAGATAATGAGTGAGCATCTGAAGGAAGTTAATAAAAAAACTAGAGTCCCAACTGCTAAGTCTGACACTCTCAAAGGTAATTGTGCAGTCCCTTCTACTCAAACCAATCCCATTAACCTAGACCCCTCATCATCATTAGATGATGAGGTTCCCTTTTCTCAACACTATTCTAACCTTAAGTCATCCCCCAAACCAAGACCAACCTCTGACCTAGCCAAACCTTCCGAGAAAATACATATGCCTACATCTGTACTTCTACCCCCTAAACCAAACTCTTCTGATTTCCTACCAGACTCTGAGGAAACACTAAATGTTTCACCAGTGCAGACTTGTTTTCCTGATGATTCACCTTTATTGATTCCCAAGAGCTATAGGACTGAAGAAGAGTTAGCCACTGGAATGAAAGCCATTGAAACTAAATTTGGATTAGCCAGCACTAAGGCTAATCTTCAGAAACTTGCCAAAGAATTTTCCTCCTCCTCTCAAACTTGTTCATCCACTATTGATGCACTATGTCAGCATCTAGGTGGTGAACTACCCCAAACTTTATCCATCCATGAACCCTCAATCCAAACGAACACTATTTCTGATGCACCATTAGTATCAGAAGACAAACCCCTCATTACTGCACCCCTCAACTTTGCTAAACCTGAGTCAAAAGCACAGTCTGAAGCTTCTGATTCTCTCATGCTTGAAACTGAACCTGAACCTCAACCCCTTGTGCTTCTAGCTTCTGATGACAATACGTCCACCGCTCCAAGGCACGTCACCTGAGGGAGCACGCCAAACTACCGAGCACAAGACTGCACTGCAGCACGCCTCCCCAAATCTGGCACCGTCCACGTGTCCCTAATCACACGCCGCATATCCAGAGGCGGTTATCCACGCGGAACGCCTATATAAGGGTGAGGTAGCTTCACCCTAAGGTATGATTCACTTTACACATACTTTTCACGCACTCTTTCTCAGTTCCAATACAGACTTGACCGTCGGAGTGTTAACGTGCCTGCAAGAACCTTTCGTTCCACAGCACAGACGCGTCGCCACCGTACCGAAGCACATTCTGCCACCGTTGCATTCATCGGTCTCTTACCGGACAGATCATAATTCAATGAACTCAGTCAATATTGCTAGAAACCGAAAACAAATTGTGGGGGAGAATAATTTATCTCATATTGTTGCGTTGCTTAAATTAGAGTCAAAAACATGATCTTAAATATAATAAGTTTGTCATCATCAAAAAGTGGGAGATTTTTGAGGAAAATTACAAAATCTTTCGTTGATGTTTTAATGATAACAAATTCATAGAAATAAAGTGATCGGAATGATTCTGATGTGTGTTGTTTTCTAACAAGTTTCTTTAAGTGTTCTTTAGAACATGATATTTCAAATGCACATATTGTTGGTGTAAGCCCTAGAGGCCAATAGTTTTTGTTAAACTTATCATATGTATCGTGACTTTTATTATTAAATAAAATATGGCGTTCTTTATTACACTTGTTATGAGATTAATAAAGCCCCTAGAATAGTTCATTCATGTGATGAAATATTAAGTGTGACTTAATCATGAGATTACATTAACAGAAATAACACTATTCTTAAAAGTATCCGTAGTCAAGCTTTATTATAAATTGGGATAATAATAAAGCGTGGAGACTATTATGTATGTAGACTGATGACCACATCTCATGGGTCATGAATATGAGATAGTAAGTCTATACATAAGTATGAATATTAGGAGTAATATTTATACTGGATTGACCCACAGTGAGAATACTACATAGTAAGTTATGATATCGTCATAAGTTATTCTCATAATGATAATGGTGTATACCACTCTTAGACCTGAAACCACTATGATCCCTAGATCTGGACTCAAATGTTTTATTGCCATTCAAACATTATCTGTAACAAGATAACCATAACGTTGGTTAATGGGCACTTGACGAATCATGCTATGGGACATGAGTGTCCTAGATGAGATTTATCCCTCGTTCATAACAGAAGATATATCTTTAGGCCTCTTGATGAAATATGACTGTAAAAATGCATGGCCATGCCGAATTAAGTCAATATGAGATATTGGACTTATTTGTTATTCAGTATATTTCGGGATCAAGAAATATAAATATTGAGTTATACATGGGTGACACAATCTATGCCTTGTGTTCAATAAAGATATGAGGACAAAAGAGTAATCATACACATAGACATTATCATAAAAATGTTTCGTCAGATCACTTGACATTCTTGTTACTTGGGTAGCAGTGATGTGTTGCTAGATACCGCTCACTGTTTATAATATTAAGTATAAGATTTAATATTATTGCCAACGGTACAAGAACCTATAGGGTCACACACAATAGAACGGTCAAAAGGAGAAATATAAGTAAGACTTATAAGATGGGGTGCGTTTAGCAATTGACACTAATTAGTTAGCGAAAGCTGATGGGTTAATGGGCTTACGAAAGCCCAATAGTGATTGCTGATTTTAGAACACACAAGGAAGTCTATAAATAGAACTCTTGTGCTGAAATCACAGTTACACCTTTTGAGAAACCCTAAGGCAAAATCAAACCCTAGTTTTTCTCTTAACTTCTGATTGCTTGGCTAGCAATGGGAACTAGAGGAGAACTGTTCGTGTGGACGAGTAGAGGCTTCACTTATTGCTTGGCTGTGATTGAAACTGTTTTTGCAATTCACGAGGTAACAATTCCAGCACTGATTCATGTCAAATTTGTAATGATCTAAGGAAAGAAAATCAAAAATTTTATTTTCCGCTGCTTTAATCACGTCGATTTTCCTTCACATATATTCAAAGAAACATGAATATCAACAACACAAATTTTTAAGAAGTACCTTAAAATGATCAGCAGCACTTCAGAATAAGAGCATAAGCATCTCATGAGCACTACAACATTGAAGAACAAGATTGACCAAGAAAATATGAGATCAGAAGTTGATCCATGTCAATCTTAGTAACAAAATTCTTCAATAAATAGGAACTTCATAACAAACATTAGAAGCACTTCAGAATGCAGATCAATAGATTAGAATTACAAATCAGAAGCATTTTTGAATGACTAAATTAGAAAGTTCAAAATTGGTGTTTAACATTGATTCTTATACTTGAGGTTACAAAACAAGTAGATTAGAATTACAAGTTAATCGATAGAAATGATTAAAGTTCTATGTATCAGAAACATATCATAATGACATCAGAAGAAAAGATTCATAAAACACCAAAAGAATTGATGGAAGAAACATGCCTAAAGGTGCTTTAGAAGATAAGAATCAGGGATCAAAAGCTGGAAAGCAAAACACAAGGAATAACTGTTAGTTTCAAGAGTTGCTTGGTCATTAAGGCAAGCCCCTGAAGGACAAAAAAATAGCTAATTCTCAATGGCTAGTTTTTGACTTTCTAACCAAAACAAAGCTCAATAATGGGTATCATCATTTAAATTATACAACTCTCATACCGAACATCTCTCATTTCTGCATCAGAATTAGGTCCCAAAATGATCAGAAACATAAAATCAAGATTGCTTAAAAAAGGTGAGAATCATCTTTCAACTTGAGATTCATTCTCAAACATTAGATAACAATAGAATAAAACCTCCAATATATCTTTGGAATATCTTTAAGTATATTTGAAAAGTTCAGATCCACTATAGTGTGATCAAGTTGAACTTAGATAAAAAAGTTCAGATTTACCTTTTGGCGACTAGGTTAAACTTAGAGAGAGTGATGTGTGTGTGTCTAATCCTCTTTAGGGAATAAAGGTGGATTGTGGTAGCTAAAGTCTAAAGAGGTTGTCAAAAACTTGTAATGTCAGGTAGACCAAAAAAGAAGAAAAGAGTGCATAATCTAATAGGGTATCTCAGGCACCATATTGGAAAATCTCACAATCATTGGGGACTGAACTAGCCCAGTTAGGCTAAACCAATATAACTTCTTTCTGACATCTTCTCTATCTCTTAACTCCTTTATTTAATAATTCAGAAGCATGCACAATCATTCAATCTCTTCTTGTATCAAATTCATTTTGATACATTCGAACATCTTCTCAAGGTTGAGAAGAAATCAAAATTTCAAAGGGTTACAATTCAAACCCTCTTCCTTGTGACCATTATTTTTACTTCATAACATTCCAGATAGGCGAGGATATCTGTCTAGTTCAAGTGAATCCCTTGTAAGTAGGAACGACTCATATATATATTTAAGGATATGCTTAGTATAACATAAATCGAGATAGATGGATGCATCTATCTGGTTAATATGAGGTCTTGGTATGTTTGAGCGGCTTGGTAGCTATCCAGATGTTAATCATGTTTTGAGGTTGTGTAACGCGTAAACGCAAGGTGGAACGGGGTGGTTCCTACTATCTTGTTGAGACCGTTAACCTGTATTTTACATCATGTTGGATATTTGGTTGTTGGCTTCATGTTTGCTAAAATCAAATATACAAGCACGATGTACGTCTTCAGAAGCTGGACCTCAGAAGCAGAACTTCAGAAGCTAAACGTCTTCAGAAGCAGAACCTTCAGAAGTTGAACCTTCAGACGCTGACCTTCAGACGCAGACCTTCAGATGCAGACCTTCAGACGCTAACCTTCAGACGCTGACCTTCAGACGTTGAACCTTCAGACACAGACCTTCAGAAGCACTTCTTCAGAAGTACCTTCAGAAGCTGGTTTACTGTGCTCCTGTTTTCGCGTCTTTGAGCTGTTTATTTTCTCACCGGATCTTTTGAAGATTTGATTGAAGAATTCTCCAAGCTGCGTGTGTTTCTAAAAGGAAGATTATTTTTGTGAGATATATTTTGAAGATTGGATATTTTTATTTGTGAATATATTTTCAAAGAGATATTTGAAAAATATATATTTCTGAAGAATATTTGTGTCAATATATTTCTGAGAAGAATATTTGTTTCAAATATATGTTACTGCTGAAGGCTATAAATAGAGGACGCCACTATTGAAGAAGATCACGAAACTAGAACAGAAGCCATCATTGAAAGATTATTCTTAGGTTTCTAGTCTGTTAATTGTGAGCCTTTCTTGTGTCATCTTGATGCAAGCTTAGGACTGTGTTTAGTTGAGTTGTATTTGTGTGTCACTCATGAGCTTTTAAGCAAGAGTGACTTTTGTGTATTTGGAGTGTGTCTCCTACTTTGATTGTTATTTGAGTTTAAGATCACTGGGGCAGTGATTGTTTGAGGGGAAGTGAGATGAGATCTCAGGTCTAGGAGTTCCTAGGTTGAAGTCAATACGGGTAGTAGCTAGGCGATAAGTTGTAAACTGGGAGTTTGCTGAGAACTTAGAACTAGGACTACGCTAGTGGATTTCCTTCCTGGCTTGGTAGCCTCCAGACGTAGGTGTGTTTGTCACCGAACTGAGTTAACAAATATCATGTGCCTTTTACTTCCAGTTTGTATTTCTTTCCCTGTTATTGTTTCGTGTTTTACTCTGTTTTACATCGTGTTCCTGTGTTGAATCATTACGTTCAGCATCTGGCTAACTCTTACAAAGATATATACATCAAAAGTGAAGAAGTTTGCAAGTTACTAGTGAATCAGGAGAAGACTATCAGTCAACTGCATGCTGAAGAAGTGACCATTTAGCAAAAATTTCTGATCTCAATGATGAGGTAACCCAACTGAACTCTCAACTTGAACATTTGAAGAAGCAAATCAGAATGTTGAACACTGGTATTGATGTGCTAGAAGAGATATTGGAGAGTCAGAACCAAGGGAAACCAAAAGGAATAGGGTTTGATTATAGGATCTTGAACAACAAACAGCAAAATCCAGCTAAAAGGTTCATTACAGCTGTTGGAACATATGATCCAATGATGGACAAACCTAAGTTGGAACATCAGAACAAATCTCAGGGATCTAAGAGCAAGAGGGCATCTCGTCCTTGGATATGTCATTAATGTGGTAGAAAGGGGCACATAAAACCATTATGTTTCAAGCTGTATGGATACCCTAAACACTTTCAACAAAGAAAAGTGGAACCCATTGTAAACAAAATCAATGTCAAGAAGGAATGGAGACCCAAACTCAAGATTGTTGAAGGCAGCAAAGGTCCAAATATTATAATCCAAAAGGATCATCCTAAGGACCTGATCATAGGGAATCTGAATGAAGAAATTACCAACAGATCCAGAGATTGTGCCAAGAGCAGAATGAAGAATTTTGCTCTTGTGAATGCAAGACATAAGAGAACATCTGATGCAACACATGTGAAGAAAATAAAAAAGGATAATGGTGTTGATATTGATCAATGGTGTTGTGATGCAGACTGGGCAAGTAGTTGCTTATATGAGAATCTATAGCAATTACAGGTATTGAAACGTGCAAACAAATTCTTTCTATTTACTATAACTAGAGTTGCACGAGAAATCAGGGAAATCATTGGCATTTTGAAGACTGCTGAAAATACTCTGTGGTTGAAACCAGTTCTAAGATTCCTCAAACTGATTCTGATATGGTTGAGTTTCCTGAGAATCCTCAACCTGATCTACCTGATGTGGGTTGAAGTTCTGAAGTTCAAATATGTTAATGCTCAGAGGTATTATATTCAGATGTGGTTACTGGTACTATGTGTGTCTGAGTGGTTTGCTATGAGAAGTGTCACTGATGTTATCTCTGCTGGTCTGTATCTGATGTTTCTAAGAACAATGTGTTTCTTATGCCTTTGTTGGAAATGGTATGTCTCCTATGGTGTTATCTTTGGTTGTAGTAGCTCTGTGCACTATATGATTTCAGGGCGTGTTCCCTTTGTTTTACCTCTGCTTGTGTGCATATGGTTTGTAACCTCTGTTGTTTCTTGTTTGTTCTACTCCTGGTGATTGCATGGTTGTTTTTGTCAAAATTGTTTGGCTAAAAGGGGATATAAGTGTGTCAGAATTGAAATTGTTTCCTGTCAGAAGCTGATGTGTTTCAGAGGGAGTCTCTGTTTCAGGGGACAGTTTTTCAGAAGCTGATCTGTGTCAGGGGGAGTCTCTGTTTCAGGGGGAGTAGTGTATGTTTCAGAAGCTGCTGCTGAATGACATGTTTCAGGGGGAGTGTATGTGTGGAAACGTAGTATTTGCCTTGTTAGCATTTTGTTTGTGTCTCTGCTGACTTTGTTGCTTTTGGTTGCTACGTTTTAGTTCTTCATGGTTGCGCTATTTTTGATGAGTGAAAAATTTGCCTTGTGATATCTTCCTGATCTCAAATTGATTTTAGCCAAAAATTTGCCAAAGGGGGAGATTGTTGGATATTTGGTTGTTGGCTTCATGTTTGCTAAAATCAAATATACAAGCAAGATGTACGTCTTCAGAAGTTGGACCTCAGAAGCAGAACTTCAGAAGCTGAACGTCTTCAGAAGCAGAACCTTCAGAAGCAGAACTTCAGAAGTTGAACCTTCAGACGCTGACCTTCAGACGCTGACCTTCAGGCGCTGACCTTCAGACGCTGAACCTTCAGACGCAGACCTTCAAAAGCACTTCTTTAGAAGTACCTTCAGAAGCTGGTTTACTGTGCTCCTGTTTTCGCGTCTTGGAGCTGTTTATTTTCTCACCTGATCTTTTGAAGATTTGATTGAAGAATTCTCCAAGCTGCGTGTGTTCCTAGAAGGAAGATTATTTTCGTGAGATATATTTTGAAGATTGGATATTTTTATTTGTGAATATATTTTCAAAGAGATCTTTGAAAAATATATATTTCTGAAGAATATTTGTGTCAATATATTTCTGAGAAGAATATTTGATTCAAATATATGTTGCTGCTGAAGACTATAAATAGAGGACGCCACTATTGAAGAAGATCACGAAACTAGAACATAAGCCATCATTGAAAGATTATTCTTATGTTTCTAGTCTGTTAATTGTGAGCCTTTCTTGTGTCATCTTGATGCAAGCTTAGGATTGTGTTTAGTTGAGTTGTATTTGTGTATCACTCATAAGCTTTTAAGCAAGAGTGACTTGTGTATTTGGAGTGTGTCTCCTACTTTGATTGTTATTTGAGTTTAAGATCACTGAGGCAGTGATTGTTTGAGGGGAAGTGAGATGGGATCTCAAGTCTAGGAGTTCCTAGGTTGAAGTTAATACGGGTAGTAGCTAGGTGATAAGTTGTAAACTGGGAGTTTGCTAAGAACTTAGAACTAGGACTACGCTAGTGGATTTTCTTCCTGGCTTGGTAGCCTCCAGACGTAGGTGTGTTTGTCACCGAACTGGGTTAACAAATATCCTCTGTCTTTTACTTTCAGTCTGTTATTTCTTTCCCTGTTATTGTTTCTTGTTTTACTCTGTTTTACATTGTGTTCCTGTGTTGAATCATTACGTTCAGCATCTGGAATCTATTGTGCCAGAATTTCACATCACTCCAAGGTGATGTCTCTGTCGAGGTGATCAAGTAGATCATGTCTCGTATAGTGTCACATGTCTCATCGAGGTGACCTCAATGGTCCCTGTCCTGGCCTATCTATTGGGCCTTCCTATGTTGTTCTTGACGGGTCTTGCTAAATGCACTGTCTAATGAATAACTGGGTTGGGCCTTTTAGGCCCATACTGGTAAATATAATTCAAAAGTACAGATTAAATGAAGATCAAATTGTAAAAAAATTATTTAAATAAAAGGTCAAATTGAAAATGAAAAAACTGCACAAAAAGTTCGTATTCCCTTTATAGATAATACTACCAGAAAAACAGACACTTAAGACGGACATCAATGTATACATCTATGCAATTTTCTATTGCATTTAATTGTATTTGTCTAGAGAGAGAGAGGGAGAGAGACATAGATAGATAGGGAGGGAGGGAGAGATTATTGCATATACAACGATCAAATAGTTTTTTTGCAGATAAGATTAAAATAATTTTCATTTATATTTTTTTTAAGAAACCAATCTAGCTCATTAAAATTGGCATCAGGGAGAATCGACCTGAGACTTTGCGATGAACACACTCCAAGATCCTAAGACATACCAACTAGGTCAACTGAAATGAGTTTTAATCTTCATTTATATTGTCCACTGTTATTTTTATTGTAGTGAGATATTGTTCCTATTGCAATGAGATTTGACCAACATTAAATGAGTAATAAAAAAATCCAATTTGAGTGGGTTAACTTAACTTCTTAAAAAAAAATGATAAAAAATGTAAGGAGAAAGTCATACCAGTATTCAAGTTCAACCTACTTTTAAAAAATCATAGTACTCCCTCTCAAACAAAGAAAAAAGTCATAGTACTCACATTTTATAAACAATAAATCATTTTTGGTACATAGACAAAATGACAAAATAATTATAAACACATATTCATAAATCGTAAATAGAGTGGAGATGTTGACGTTCGAACCCTGTCTTATGGACACTAATAATAAATCATATTCATTAGTGTATTTTTACGCATTTAAATTAAATTGCGTAGTTTCATATATTCTCTGAAAAATTCTACATTTTTTTTACGGTAACGAAAAATTATACTTATCCCTTGACGCATCATTATCCGCACATGCTTTCGATGAGAAAAGGGACTATAGCCATCTATTTAAATATAACCAGGCTGCTTATCTATCATTGATCCGACCTTAGCTCAGTTGGTAGAGCGGAGGACTGTAGTGGTTAAACGTTGGTAATCCTTAGGTCGGAATTTTTTTAATTTTTTTTAAAAAAAATATACTTTCTGATTTGATAGACTATTTTAAATAAATGTCCTTTTCTGTATTTTCGTGGCAGCAAGAATATGGAGATTACGAACAATATTTTTATTATCAAATAACGTTCAACTTTTTTTTCTATGCTAATTTTCAAACAAAAATATGCACATTATTTTGGTAGGCGTAAAAGAAAAATAAAACTACTTTATCAAAAAAGTCTATTTGGGTAATAAAGATTACTGACATTTGATATTCTAAATACAGGTTCAAATCGCAAATTCATCACGCCTCCGTATTTAGTGTGTGTGAATTTCGTCGTTAGGCTCTGTGAAACAAGAAAAAAGTATCTTGTAATTTAGTTAAGATGATATAATGCTTTTGAGATATTTGATATGTTATGAGCGAGTTTGAACCAATAATAACTCTCTTCTTGAGTTTGGTGTTTATGAGAGTAGGAGCTAGGTCGTGAATAAAAAGTAAATACCAATATATGTTAAGTTGGATTCTAGGAACTAAACAAAGTCTTACGGGCCTATGTCGCGGTGATTTTCGGAGATCAAGCTATTGATTAGCGTTGACTCGCTAATTTTATTTCACGACTGAACTTTTAATTTTTTAAATGAAAGGTGGAAAAAAGTTCTAAATTACCACATTTTTAAAGATTAGGGTTCGGGGGTTAGTTACGTTTAGGGAAGGTGTTAGCACCTTAAACGTTCGTAGTACTCTACGAGAACCTCTTGATTTTATTTATTTATTTTGGGCTATAACTTGCTTATTTATTATTTTTTTTAAAAGAAAAGAATGAATTAGAGTAGTGAGAACAAAAAAAATGTTTTTTTTTATTTTTTATGATTTGGAAGGACAAAGTCCTTTGCCTACGTACCCGTGAGGGATCAAAACCTCGTAGTTCGGGGTAAAAAATGACGGTTGATTTGTTTTGTGTTTTTTATTGGTTTTAAAAAAGTTTTAAAGATAAAATAAAAGCCAAATGGCAAAATGTGATTGGTTTGTGTTTTTTATTTTTGAAAATGATTAAAGTGTTATTAAAGTGGATTAATGGTTATTTAAAAGAAAATAAAAGAGAAAAACGGACACTTGGTTGAAAATCAAGGTTTATTAAGAAAAGATTTTTTTTTGCGATTTTTTTTATATTTGCATGTTTTTGTTTTTTTGTTTTTAATTACCTAAGACTAAAAACATAATAAAAGCTAAATGCGAGGAATTTTCGTGGTGACGTTGGATCACCACGAAATCCCTTTGAAATTAAACTAACCTAATATTTTTGTATTTTTTGTTTTTTTTTTGACATAATGCGAAATAAATAAAGTGAGTGTCAGTGCAATATTCTCATTTATATTTACATTGTTCCTAAATACATTCTAATAAAAATGAAAATGACAAAATAAATAATAAAAGTAAAATTGCTAATATAATAAAATAAATATGCTGAAAAAAGGCAAGAGATGCAAAACAAAGAAATAAACATGTCACATAAAAGTAAAAGAATGCATGAGATGCTGAATTATAAAGCATTAAAATGAATAAAGTGAAAAAATGCATGATAATTAACTTAAAGAAAACTTACAAAATTGAGAAAATAAAATAAAGTAAAAAGAATGAAGAAAATGCAAAAGATAAAAAGAACAATAAGATGAAATGCATGAGGAATAAATAAAGGATGAGAAATGCAACAAATAAAAAGAAAATGCAAGAAAAAGAAATAAAACTAATAAATAAAAATAAGAGGAAAAGAGGGGTGCAGTGAGCAGGAAAGGGTTGTAAAGAGGCGGTGCGGTTTTGCGTGGTGGTTGTTTGGTTGTGGGTTTGGCCGTGTGTGTGGCTTTATGTGGTTGTGATATGTGGTGGTTCAGATTAGTGTTAGTGGTTTGTAGGTGGTTAGGGAGGAGGTTCGGATTGATTGTGGTGGTGGTGGAGGTGGCCGAGTTTGTGGTTTTGATTATGGATGATGATTGATTTTGGTTTTGAGATATGGTTTTTGTGGTTTCGATTTGCTGGGGTTGTGATAAATTTTTGGTTTGGAAATAATTGTGGCTTGTGTACTGATGAGTTTTTCCCCCCTTTGGTTGCCGGAGCGTGTGCCTTTATATACACATTGGGGTGGACTTTTGACAATAAGGAGACAAAGATTAAATCCCCATCAAATGAGATTAAAACCATTAAATCACATATGTCAAAGCCATTAAATCAACATTTGACCTTGACCTTTGACCTTGGACTTTGGATAGATTTGATTAACAATAAAGACCAAAAAAATAACCATTAAGAATAAAAATAAAAACAAAATAGAATAAATGAAAAATAAAATAAAAATAGAAAAAATCCGAAAAT
The DNA here is from genome assembly GCA_018208015.1 of Medicago ruthenica. Taxonomy (NCBI): domain Eukaryota; kingdom Viridiplantae; phylum Streptophyta; class Magnoliopsida; order Fabales; family Fabaceae; genus Medicago; species Medicago ruthenica. The sequence continues at coordinate 26,313,125 of CM031374.1, read as the reverse complement.
TAAATAATTAAAAAGGAAAAAGATAAAAAAAACTAAAGTAAAATAAAACAATAATAAAACTGAAAAAAGATTGCCTTCGGAACCCTAAACGAGGTATTTTAAAATACCTCTCTGCCGAAATTTCGTCTGAAACGACGAAAAATTCCGAACCAAAAAGACGAGTAAAAAAAGAAATTTTAGGTCAAAAATTGGGGTATGACAGATGCCCCTATTTAAGTCTCTTCGTCCGGAGATTTGAAGATAAAATCTTTGATTCGGCAGGTCGAAGGGACTTAAATACAGAGTACGCCAATTTTGGACCTAACAAAAAATGTGAAATGCTCGTGATGCAAATGTGAATGCAAGACGGCGTAGATGACCTGACTGTGGATAAAACAAAACAAAAGGATACCCGAGTTCGTTAAAGAAAGGGATCTGACTCCACTGGGGGATAATATAGTTTCACTGGGGAAGGGATCAACTATCGTATTGACAGCTGAAGAAGGAAGTATGATATGAGAAAAGACACCGACCACAAGCTGCCCGTTTGTAGAGCTTGCCACTTGAGGCAAAGACGGAAATAAAAGTAACATGCCACTGACGACAAGAAACAAAGGTGAATGTCAGCTGTTCGGGATGTTGCCGAACTTGCCACTGACGACATGATAGGAGATAAAATGTCAGCTGCTCGGGATGTAGCCGAACTAGTCAACTGACGACAGCAAACAAAAAGGATAAATGTCAGCTGTTCGGGTTATTGCCGAACTAGTCAACTGAAGACAAGAAAAAAAGGTAAATGTCAGTTGTTCGGGTTATTGCCGAACTAGTCAACTGACGACAGGAAACAAAAAGGATAAATGTCAGCTGTTCGGGTTATTGCCGAACTAGTCAACTGACGACAAGAAAAAAGATAAATGTCAGCTGTTCGGGTTATTGCCGAACTAGCCACTGATGACATGATACAAAAAGGATAAATGTCAGCTGTTCGGGTTATTGCCGAACTAGTCAACTGACGACAAAAGACTGGATAGGAAAATGCACAAGTTGTTCATTAAAGAACTGCCACTTGGCGAAAAAATAAGATAAAAGATGAACAAGCTGTTCGTTAAAGAACTGTCACTTGGCATAAAGATGCACAAGCTGTTCGTTTGAACTGCCACTTGGCATAAAGACAAGATAAAAGATGCACAATTTGTTCATTAAAGAACTGCCAATTGGCATAAAGAGGGTGACATCTCTGACCAGACACACTGGGGATGACACTTGGGGAAAAAGAGTCACAAGTTGTTCATGATTGATTGACATGAAAAGCAAGACTCAGGGTGGTTAATGCAACCATGTATTGAATGATGTTTTGTGCATGTTGTGTATGCATGAATGTGTATATGCATGAATGTATGAATGTATGTAAGACAATACAACTTGTATGACTGTATGGAGGATCGACTTGTGTGACAGTATAACTGATGGACTTGTTGAGACAAGACTGGACAGGTAAAATGGAAAGTGGACTGACGACGCAGTACAAAACACTCGGCAATCTTCAATGGGAATGATGTCATTGGGGACATATCAAAACATTGATGGGTAAGGCCCAATGTATGCAACAACCGGTGAAGAGTAAACACTTCCTGGGGGAGACGTGTTAATCCATAGACCTGGCAGAAGAAACTGGTGTTTCTGTGGTCATGCTTTTTGTTTTTTCTTTTTTGAGTCCCTAACTTTTGCCTGGACCGCCCTTTCGGGTTTTCAGTCCACCGGGAATATATTCTTTTTTGTATGCCCCTAATTTTTGCCTGGGCCGCCTTTTCAGGTTTTCGATCCACCAGGACGCTCATTTTTGCCTAAGCCGCCCTTTCGGGTTTTCGACTTACCGAGCTCTTTTCTTTTTTCTTTCTTTGTTTTTTTTTAGCAATTGACCATGTTCAGCCTGCAAAGTTTATCCGTTCTCAGGATAGCTGTTGACGCACAATTCACTTATTCATGAGTTCAGAGAGAATGTGTTTGTTGTTTATGCTTTCCAAAAGATATTAAAAAGATTTATGATTTTGAAAAAAGTTTTGCTTCAAGTACTACCATCAAAAATAGAAGAAGTTTTACAAACAGAATAAACAGGAGTTCCAAATAAAAGGCACAGGCTCAAATTCATTTTAACAGAGTGGTGGCCCGCCAATGGCGTGGCTCCACGGATCTCAAAGTTTGGAAAATGGTAAATATAAGGGGAAGGTACATTGAACACAAAAACCGCTATTCTCCCTAACAACTTTGAATTCCACTGTCTGGATGCTTCAGATTTAGAGTTTCTTTGACTGCTGATGTGCCCCAAGTGAGTCATGACCAGCCTGATGCAGTTACTTTGTCTTTTGATCCTTATTTTTTGCATAGGCCGCCCTTTCGAGTTTTCGACCTATCAGGATGATTATTTATCTTTTTTATGTCTCTAATTTTTGCCTGGACCGCCCTTTCGGGTTTTCAGTCCACCGAGACGCTCATTTTTGCCTAAGCCGCCCTTACGGCTTTTCGACTTACCGAGCTGTTCTTTTATTTTTTAGACAAAGTATTTCTTGACTGCGTCGGCGTTCACAGGACGAGGAAGCTCATCACCATCCATAGTCGTAAGAGTCATCGCACCACCGGAGAACGTTCTCTTGACGACATGTGGGCCTTCATAGTTAGGCGTCCATTTGCCCCTGGAATCGGGTTGAAAGGATAAAATCTTTTTGAGCACAAGGTCTCTTTCTTTAAATTCACGGGGACAAACCTTCTTGTCAAAGGCTTGTTTCATCCTCTTTTGGTATAACTGTAAGAGAAAGGGGGTGCCCCTGCTGATGTTCGTACCGAAGTACGATACTCATGCAAAATAAGAGGGAGCATCCCATGCCAATCCTTGTAGGTGACCACCATTATTTACACTATCTTCTTGATGTATTTTTCTCTTTTTTGTTTCTTCTTTTTTTTCTTGCAGCTTCAATGGCACCATTCATCTGGGATTCGACCAGGAATATTGTAATGGCAGTTCTCCTGAACCCAAGTTGATCCTTTCATATACCGCGAGATCTCATCGGGAATCTCTTCGTCCTCTTCCTCTTCAGCTTCGTAGACAGGGAAATCAAAGTTGGGAGAGACAATAGGGTTACAGTGTTCAACGGGTTTATTGATGTTCAGTCTACATACGATTGATGATTGATTTTAGAAAATGAGTAAAAACGCAGGCCTTTTGAAATTGATTGAAAATAAAATAAAATATTTTTTGGGTTTTTTGTGTTACCATTTTCCAGAAAAGAGCAAAGAATAAAAAGATATAGTCGGGGACAAAACGACTTCTTAATTTGATGATGGAAATACATGAAGCAAAAAGCCCTACAAAAGTTCACTTTCGTATCGAGCGGAACGAAAAGATTTATATAATTTTTTTTAAAACGAAAAGCAAAAACAACAAAATGTTATTTAGAACAATGAAAAGCGGAAGAGACGTCAACAGCGACCCAAATGCGGCGAACTCTGCCATGTGTCACAAAGCTAGCTGCCACCTCCTTCAGATTGTCTTCAACTGGGTAAACCTCTGAAAAAACTTACACCATATTAATAGATGCAGTCCCATGGTCCGGTAGTGGATTAGCTTGCACATTGGGGTTCAAATCTTTGAAGGACAGGATACCAGCCTGGATCAACTTTTGGACTTCAGCTTTCAAGGCGTAACAATGCTCAATGTCGTGACCGGGTGCCCCTTGATGGAAAGCACAAGAGAGATTAGGTTTATACCCACGTGGCAACCTTTCAGGTATCCGAGGGGGCGCCTTAGTCTGAACTAACTTTTTATCAAGCAAAGCGGGAAGCAACTCTGCATACGTCATGGGAATTGGATCAAACTGCGATATCAACTGGACCCGATTCTGTTGGCTGAACTGTTGGGGAGCCCGTTGTCGAGGCTGTTGTTGATACTGTTGCTGAGGCTGCCCATGAGCCACCATACTTACCCGTTGCTCTCTCTTTCCTGAGAAGCCATTCCCAAACTTCTTCGTACTGCTGGCGGCAAAAGCACTTTCTATAACTAAACGTCCTTCTCGGACTCCTTCCTCCAGACGCATTCCCATATTAACCATTTCAGTGAAATCACTAGGTGCACTTGCAATCATCCGCTCGTAATAGAATGAACCAAGAGTATTTAGGAAAATCTTGGTCATTTCTTTCTCCTCTAGTGGTGGGTTAATCTGAGCAGCAATCTCCCTCCATCTTTGGGCATACTCTTTGAAAGTCTCCTTATCCTTTTGAGCCATGGCCCGGAGTTGGTCTCTGTCTGGGGCCATGTCCAGGTTGTACTTGTACTGGCGGATGAAGGCTTCTCCCAAGTCATTGAAAGTTTGGATCCTGGTGCTGTCCAAACTCATGTACCATTTTAAAGCAGCGCCAGTCAGACTGTCCTGGAAATAATGGATGAGTAGTTGATGATTATCCGTCTGCGTAGACATCTTCTTAGCATACATTATCAGGTGGCTTTGAGGACAAGTGTTCCCCTTGTACTTCTCAAATTCAGGGACCTTAAACTTGGGCGGGATCTTGACATTCGGCACTAAACAAAGGTCGTGGGCATTTTTCCCAAACAGATCCTTCCCGCGGAGGGCCTTGATTTCCCGTTGCATCTTGTCAAACTTTTCTTGGAAGTCATCCATCCGATCCTGAGCCCCTACACTTTCTGTGTGAAAGATAGGTTCATTGTCATATTGGGTCGTATGAATCACTGGAGCTGAAAAGGCAATAGTAACACCGGGTTGAGGAGCAGAAGTTGCAACAGGAATAGGGATGAATCCTTCTCCGGAGCTAAGAGGCATGCCCCATGGATATCCGTCAGGCATTGTGTATTGTGGAGCACTGGTGTGCGCTGTCGGAGCCGAAGTAGTTGCAGTTGTCAACTGAGCTAGAGAGCTAGGGGAAGGAGACGGTGGATGAACTTGTGCGGCTGCCAGCAGCTTTACCAACTCTGTCAATTCTTCGATCTTGGTCCGCATGGATGTCATTTCTCCCCGGAGTGCCTGATTCTCTTGTTCCAAATGTTCCATTCTTTTTCTCTGATATGCCCTAGTGTTGTATGTGTAAGTTGGTTTCTGCCGAGGACGTCGGGCCACTTTCTTGGACTAAGCAGATAGACATTTGGAAAAAACAAGACGTGAGACTCGGCTTGAGAAACTATGAATGCGATATGATGCATGATTATGCTTATGCAAAAAGAAGAAAGATTTGTTATCGAAGGACTTTGTTGAAGTAATTGTAAACATCATGGTTTGAACATTTCATTTGAGCATCAAGGCCTTACAAAATAGTTCTTTTTTAGAAACCAAGCCAAGGGACCAATTCAAAAGTCCTTTAGTGGAAGCTAGATTTTAAAAGAAATCTAAAGACTCCTAGCTTCCTTGAATTCAACAAATCAGGGCTCTTGAAGGTGTACTTCCTAGTGCCCCTCAATGATGTTTAAAAAACTTGTTTAAGTCCTTCGGTAATTGGATGAAAAAAATGAGTTTATGCATGGATGCATGTATGCATGTTTATGCTAAAGAACGGAGAAAACATGGTGAGGTTAAGTCCAAAATGTTGGAGTCAAGTGTAAACACGCCATTTGGTAAGGACTATGGTTTCACATGTACCTGTATCGGGTTCTACCAAGTTCCCAAAGTCCTCAACCCCTTCCAAATATCATCGGGTTACGAGATTGACTCCCGGTCCAACAATACTTGTAAGAAAGTCTCGTTTGAGTGTAGTATCGCGTATCAACTAATTCAAGATTACTCTTGGTTAGCCACCGCACTACGTCCTAAAAGGCCAAGATGGGTTAAAGGTAACTAAAGGTCCTCAACTTCATAGGTCACTTGAAAATATCAATGTCGGACACGACTTACTCATGCCAACATGATAATACTTCCAAGATCCCTCCATTGAGCGGGGTTATCACATGTGCCACATCCGAAATTTACCCTCGGAAAGCCACTTTGATTATACCACCATCCTATCTTATGTTTCTCTCAAGTCCGGGTGTAGGACTTATCTCACCACTCACGTAAAAGGAAAAAAAACACATATGCACATATTTACACTTTTATTTTTGAGCAAGTTATAGCACAAAATAATTAAATAAATTCAAGTTAGGCTCAACCCTCTTAGCGAATCCCCAGTGAAGTCGCCATTTCTGTCGCGGTGATTTTCGGAGATCAAGCTATTGATTAGCGTTGACTCGCTAATTTTATTTCACGACTGAACTTTTAATTTTTTAAATGAAAGGTGGAAAAAAGTTCTAAATTACCACATTTTTAAAGATTAGGGTTCGGGGGTTAGTTACGTTTAGGGAAGGTGTTAGCACCTTAAACGTTCGTAGTACTCTACGAGAACCTCTTGATTTTATTTATTTATTTTGGGCTATAACTTGCTTATTTATTATTTTTTTTTAAAAGAAAAGAATGAATTAGAGTAGTGAGAACAAAAAAAATGTTTTTTTTATTTTTTATGATTTGGAAGGACAAAGTCCTTTGCCTACGTACCCGTGAGGGATCAAAACCTCGTAGTTCGGGGTAAAAAATGACGGTTGATTTGTTTTGTGTTTTTTATTGGTTTTAAAAAAGTTTTAAAGATAAAATAAAAGCCAAATGGCAAAATGTGATTGGTTTGTGTTTTTTATTTTTGAAAATGATTAAAGTGTTATTAAAGTGGATTAATGGTTATTTAAAAGAAAATAAAAGAGAAAAACGGACACTTGATTGAAAATCAAGGTTTATTAAGAAAAGATTTGTTTTTGCGATTTTTTTTTATATTTGCATGTTTTTGTTTTTTTTGTTTTTAATTACCTAAGACTAAAAACATAATAAAAGCTAAATGCGAGGAATTTTCGTGGTGACGTTGGATCACCACGAAATCCCTTTGAAATTAAACTAACCTAATATTTTTGTATTTTTTGTTTTTTTTTGACATAATGCGAAATAAATAAAGTGAGTGTCAGTGCAATATTCTCATTTATATTTACATTGTTCCTAAATACATTCTAATAAAAATGAAAATGACAAAATAAATAATAAAAGTAAAATTGCTAATATAATAAAATAAATATGCTGAAAAAAGGCAAGAGATGCAAAACAAAGAAATAAACATGTCACATAAAAGTAAAAGAATGCATGAGATGCTGAATTATAAAGCATTAAAATGAATAAAGTGAAAAAAATGCATGATAATTAACCTAAAGAAAACTTACAAAATTGAGAAAATAAAATAAAGTAAAAAGAATGAAGAAAATGCAAAAGATAAAAAGAACAATAAGATGAAATGCATGAGGAATAAATAAAGGATGAGAAATGCAACAAATAAAAAGAAAATGCAAGAAAAAGAAATAAAACTAATAAATAAAAATAAGAGGAAAAGAGGGGTGCAGTGAGCAGGAAAGGGTTGTAAAAAGGCGGTGCGGTTTTGCGTAGTGGTTGTTTGGTTGTGGGTTTGGCCGTGTGTGTGGCTTTATGTGGTTGTGATATGTGATGGTTCAGATTAGTGTTAGTGGTTTGTAGGTGGTTAGGGAGGAGGTTCGGATTGATTGTGGTGGTGGTGGAGGTGGCCGAGTTTGTGGTTTTGATTATGGATGATGATTGATTTTGGTTTTGAGATATGGTTTTTGTGGTTTCGATTTGCTGGGGTTGTGATTAATTTTTGGTTTGGAAATAATTGTGGCTTGTGTACTGATGAGTTTTTCCCCCCTTTGGTTGCCGGAGCGTGTGTCTTTATATACACATTGAGGTGGACTTTTGACAATAAGGAGACAAAGATTAAATCCCCATCAAATGAGATTAAAACCATTAAATCACATATGTCAAAGCCATTAAATCAACATTTGACCTTGACCTTTGACCTTGGACTTTGGATAGATTTGATTAACAATAAAGACCAAAAAAATAACCATTAAGAATAAAAATAAAAACAAAATAGAATAAATGAAAAATAAAATAAAAATAGAAAAAATCCGAAAATTAAATAATTAAAAAGGAAAAAGATAAAAAAAACTAAAGTAAAATAAAACAATAATAAAACTGAAAAAAGGTTGCCTTCGGAACCCTAAACGAGGTATTTTAAAATACCTCTCTGCCAAAATTTCGTCTGAAACGACGAAAAATTCCGAACCAAAAAGACGAGTAAAAAAAGAAATTTTAGGTCAAAAATTGGGGTATGACAGCCTAATATTGATTATTTTTGTCCTTTTGATTATCTCATTCTGAAATAAAATACGAAACTATCAGACAATTTTACAGAGTTGTGTGAAACACTTTGAAGATTATGTTTTAATTTTATAAATTGGACCTATGACTAAAAGAAAGGGTTGTTAGGCCCTATAAATTATTTCAAAATACGAAGCACTAAAATCTCAAAATTTGGCCCTCAAAATTTTAAAACATGTGCTATTAATCTCTTTGCACATTGATATAAGTGACCCTTCTCCTACACAAGCCCTACGAGGATAAAGAACCACTAGAGCGTCGTTAAAACACGTGTTATCGATCTCTTTGGTAGATCTCATTAACCACTTAAGACAACTGCTTGATTAACTTTTATTATTAATTTATATGTGAACATATATGTATATATTATTAATTATTGGCTTAAATATATAAATGATCCCCACAAATATCAAGCGTTTTGACTTTAGTCCCCATAAACATATCTTTTTGGTTTTACTTCCCTTCTAAATGCAGAAAGACATAACATGGGTTGTAAAAACTCTCATCCCCCTCTCTTCACAAAATCACCATATTTGGATTGATTAAACGTTTCCGGCTACACGCGAATGTCAATAAAACCAAGACCTAACTACCATGACAACATTGTTTGATCAAAGAAAAATGTGATGCGACCACCACGAAACCTTCATGGCTGCCGCTTGAGGTGGATTTTCCAGCCACCACGAGCAATGACGATAAGAACAAAGACCATATTTATAATCCTCTCAATGTTCGAACCACCATGATCGTCATATCAAAAATTGGATGCTGCTTTTAGATTCTTCGTGTCGAAACTTCATGAATCACTATCAGTTTGTGTGTTATGTGGAAGTTGGCGTGAGATCCTTTTGAGCTCTATCATGTAGGTGAGATTTTTTTCAATTATCATTTTTACGCCACTTTGAATCTTAAGAGTTTCTTTGATTTACACACCCACACAAGCAACAACTTCATCTTAAAAAACTTCCCGAAGAAACAATCAACTTTAGACTTTTTTTTTTGAAACAAATCAACTTTAGACTTGTTAACCTTGTTTAATTTTCTCAAAATAATAAAAATGTAATTATATTCTTCAAATATTTTTTTGAATTTACAAGAATTTTTATTGATGAGTAATTTAAGTTTAATAAATATACTTTTTAGTCAAAATAATTTTTGTTTGTTTTATATTCTACCCATAAAGAAGAAAAGAATTCAGTATCCAAGCTCGAATCTTAATCAACCATCCATATTAAGAATCGAGAAATAAAATCCGACTCAATCAATTGAATAGATGATTAGTCCATACCTATCCAAGAATATCTCATTGATTCACTTTGAATACCAAATCCCACAATTGACATAATTTCCAAAGTAAAAAAAAAAATCAATAAGGAAATCTATTAAATACTAGTTGAACATCCTAAACTAAAATAAACGGTAAAAGGAAAAAAGAAAGTCATGCTAATGAATAAAAATACAAAATACTCCATTCTATCAATCAAATCCTCATCCACCAAAGAACATTTTTAAATCATATAAAAACAATATCCTTTTAAATTGATCAAAGAACTTGAGTTCGAATCAAATTTTAAAAATATAATGTAATATTTGTTTCAGGAGAAATGTAATGTAACTTTAGAAAATTTCTCGAAGAGTGTTTATCATTCATTACGATTCTATCTGACTCGCGACTCGGACAACACCAGTTGACACAAAAAAAGAAATAATCCCACAAGCAAAAGTTATAGAAAGCGGGAGATAAAGAAGAACACGAAGATATATACATACACATATACACATATATAAACAAAGAGAGAGAAGAAGCTTCACCTACAAATACAAAAGATTTTTCTCCTTTTATTCATTCATTCATCAAAACAGAGTCTCATAAACACAATTTTCTTTCGTTTTCTCGATCTCTCTTCGTTCATAATTTCTTCGATTACCTTCAATTTTCTCTCATCGATCCATAATTTTCCTTTTCTCATTCGTTTTCTCGGTATTTTTCTTCTCTTTCTTCTTCCGCGAATTTGTTAGCGGTTACAAAACCCTACATTCGGTTTAATTTTTGATTTAATTCACTTATTTTGTTGTTGAATTTGTTGAATTTAGGGTTTTGAATTGGAGCTGTTGAATTGTGGAGAATTGTGAAGTATGAGTATTGATAGTCCTGGTGAATGTGAAGATTAGGGTTTTTTTTAAGGTTTTGATAATTCTGTAGTTGAAGGTTTCGATGGGTGATGGAGGTGTAGCGTGCATGGTTTTGCAACAGGAGGAGAAGCAGAAGCAGAATGGTGTTGAGAAGTTTGAGAATGCGGCTGCGGTGACGGAGGAGGTGAGTTGTGGAGGGAAGAGTGAGAATGGTTTTGGTGGTGAGGTGGTTTCGATGAATGAAAAGAAGAAGAAGAAGAAGGTGAAGGTGGTGAAGAAGATTGTGAAAAAGGTGGTGAAGAAGAAAGTGAAGAAGGGTGGAAATGTGAAAGGTGAATTGGCGTTGGGTGGAGTGGGTAGTAATGGTGGTGTTGAGAGTGGCGAAATATGCGGGCAGGTGGATGATGAAGTGGAAGAGGGTGAATTGGGGACTTTGACGTGGCCGGGGAGTGGACTCGAGAATGGGGTGTTTGAGTTTGAGAAGCTGCCGCTGCCACCGCAGAGTAATGAAATTGAAAATGGCGAGTTTGTGTCTGAGAAGCCGTCACCGCAGAGTAATGAAATTGAGAATGGTGAAATTGTTTCCAAGAAGCTGGTCCCACCGCCACAATCACCATCACCACCACTACGGAGTAATGAAGTTGAGAATGGGGATATTGTTGATGAGAGGTGGAAAAGAAGGCAGGTGGAGAAGGGAAAGGTTGACAATTGGAGAAAAGAGGAGATAGTTTCTGATAAGGGGTGGAAAGGAGAAAATGAGAAAGGGGCATATGGGTCGTGGAGAGGTGGTGTAAAGGGTGACGATGTTGAGAAGGGAGAATTTATTCCGGATAGGTGGCATAGGGGAGACACGGGGAAGGATGATTACGGGTACAAAAAAATCAACAGGTACGAGTCATATAGGGAAAAAGGGTGGAAAACTGAACATGATCGTGAATATGACCGTGAAGGGTGGAAAACTGAATATGATCGTGAATATGACCGTGAAGGGTGGAAAACTGAACGTGATTGTGAATATGACCGTGAAGGGTGGAAAACTGAACGTGATCGTGAATATGACCTTGAATGTACTTCGTCTTCTGGGAGGTATGCAAGTAATGATTTTTATAGGAAGAAGGAATTTAATAGAAGTGGGAGTCAGCATGTAAAAAGTGCACCCAGGTGGGAAAATGGACAAGAGAGAAATATAAGGATCAGTTCAAAGATCGTGGATGAGGAGAGAAATGAATACGATGGTAGGATTCATGCACGAGATTACTCTTCTGGAAGTCGTATGAAGAGGCATGGCAATGATTCAGATGGCTGGGAGCGGAAGCAGTATAGAGATTATGCCAGTTTCAAAAGTCGAAGGCTATCTGATGATGGATCACGCCAAGTTTATTCAGAGCACCATTCTCGTCATTCTGTGGAGAGATCTTACAGAAACAGTTCTTCAAAGTTATCTGTCGACAAATATTCTTCTAGGCATCATGAATCTTCTTTGCCTACCAGACTGGATTATGATAAGCGTGGATGCAGTCCTGGTTTTTCTGAACGATCGCCACGTGACCGAGCTAGATATTATGATAATAAAGATCATGCTCCCCGTCATTCACCCTATGGCCGTGATAGATCTCCATATAGCCGTGAGAAGTCACCCTATGGTAAGCGTGGACGCAGTCCTGGTCACTGTGAACGATCGCCACGTGACCGAGCTAGATATTATGATAATAAAGACCATGATCCCCATCGGTCACCCTATGGCCGTGACAGATCTCCATATAGCCGTGAGAAGTCACCTTATGATAAGCGTGGATGCAGTCCTGGTCATTCTGAACGATCGCCACATGACCGAGCTAGATATTATGATAATAAAGATCACACCCCTGCCCGTTGCTCACCCTATGGCCGTGACAGATCTCCATATAGATGTGAGAAGTCACCCTATGATAACCGTGGATGCAGTCCTGGTCATTCTGAACGATCGCCACGTGACCGAGCTAGATATTATGATAATAAAGATCACGCTCCTGCCCGTCGCTCACCCTATGGCCGCGACAAATCCCAATATAGCCGTGAGAAGTCACCCTATGGCCGTGACAGATCCCCATATAGTCGCGAGAAATCTCCGCATGATCGTGAAAGATCCCCAGGTGATAGGAATTGGGATAGAAGTCGTCGCCGCGATCACAAATTAAGAAGTCCCACTCATGCTGAGCGGTCTCCACAAAGTCGAGGCCGACATTATGGTTGCAGGGATCCAACTCCAAATTTAATAGAGCAATCCCCACTTGATCGAACGAGACAAAATATTGATCGAGAAACAAGTATTAAAACCTTATCAAGTGAAAAACGTAACTCACAATACAGCTGTAAAAATCCCGAAAACAAGAATATTCAAAAGGAGCCAAATCTTTCAGGTATAGAATCTCAAGGTGAAAGATATGTACATGATGCCAATGGGTCTGTCGAGAGAGGTGTCTGCAATGAACCTGAAAAGGAACAAAAGTCCTGCAGCCCGACTGCAAACTGCAAAGGTTCTCCTTGCTTGCAGCTACCTCCTGAGGAGCAGACTTTTATGGAAGACATGGAAGAAGACATGGACATATGTGATACTCCTCCACATGTTCCTGTGGTTTCTGATTCATCATCAGGAAAATGGTTTTACCTTGATTATTTTGGTGTAGAACACGGTCCTGCTAAATTATCTGACATCAAGGTTCTTGTTGATGATGGTGTTCTAATGCCGGATCATTTTATTAAGCACATAGATAGTGACAGGTGGTTGACTGTTGAGAATGCAGCATCACCACGGCCAGCTCAGAGTTTTCCATTGATTGTGTCAGATTCCATAACCCAGCTTGTAAATCCTCCAGAAGCTCCGGGTAATATTTTGTCCGATTCTGTAGATATTCTTCAATGTGGACCTGAGAATTATCAGAAAAGGCAAACCCCTTCCCTGCAGTCAACGTTATCCCCTGATGACAGTGTGCTTGCACCTGAGTGGTTGGAAGACCTCCACTTTGATGAGAGAGTTGGTGTTCTGTTAGAGGGTTATGATATCATTCCTGGAAGGGAGCTTGAGGCAATAACAGGTGTTTTCTTATGCTATGATATTTGTATGGATTTCTTTAACAAAAAAAAAAAAAAATTTATATCCATGTGTTCAGTTTTTCTACTTTACTGCGATATCTTATCTTTCCAATCTTGTTTTTTTATTGTCTTGTAGAAGCTTTGCAACTGAATTTTGAATATGCAAAGTGGGACGATTTGGGAGACTACAAAGGTATGTAATTGCTGGACAATGGTTCATTTAGGAATTAAGATTGATATTTCATTATCAAATGCTGTCATGTGGTGATTAACAATTTTTTCTATTAGTTTGATTGGAAGCATTAAATGAAATTATATTAAAAAAAAGGTTTTTGCTTATATATAATTTTTAATTGTTTTGGCCCACCAAGTGAGGAAAGGTTTTCATAGTTTTTTTAAAAAAATTTTATAATTAATTTGGTCTTTTTGGTTTTTTTAATTGATACGTGTCAAATATTGACGTTTGTTGTAGAGTTATCCTTTACTGATGTCTTGGTTTGATTATCAGAAGGTGTCTTCTTATTGTTTATAAGATGGTTCCAGACTTTGTTGACTCGGCCCCTCCCCTGACTTTGAGAAAAAAAAACTAAAACTTGGCTAAATGAATCATTTAGGTGCACACTGTAATTTGGAGGTAGTGCATTTTTTAAACAAATGCATGTGGATTATGGAGTTGATATCTGTTGTGGAAACTGTTTTTAATGGTCTAATCATGGTAGTCAAAATTGTGATTTTGAATATTACAAATGCACGATTTTGCAAGCGATTAAGAGTATACACAAAATTGGTTTTTGGTGAAACTGCTCGAATCGCTGCTGTTAATTGTGTAATTGTATGCTCTGCGATCTTTCTGGAGTTTTATTTGGGCAATGCAAGGGTGGTCGGCGCATGCGGTATGGTTTGGGAAAGAACCTGTTTTTTGCATGCGGGTTAGCAAAAGACCCATTTTTTGCACGAGGTCATAAAATAACCCATTTACTCACACGGGTCATAAAGAAACCGGTTAGGAAATTGTTTTTTTTTTTTTTTTTTGTTAAAAAAAAAGTGCCTACTAATTAGTTTAAGAACAGCGTGCGTTACCTTCTTCCCTATGTGTATTTATGTGCCTTAGTGCCCTGCGACCTTCTTGTTCCCACCTTTCTGTCCAGCCTTTCCTTGCATCCTGCTTCTTCTCTCTCATCCGTCTCTGTCCAGTTTCCCTCATTGTTTTGTTGTGTGACTTAGTTATCAGTCATGAGTTTGTAAGACTTTATTTATTAATTTGCTTATGCATATGAATTTAAATTTATATAAGTATTTCAATTTGAAGTATGATTTACGTTTCTCTATCTTGTGCTATTTTGTATGTATATTGATGAGTTTTATATAATCTTACGAATCTGGTCATTTATTTTTTATAATATATGGTAATGTGCAAATAATTTGTTTTAACTCCATTCTCCTTTTGTACTGCTTGCATGAATTTCTATTTCTCTCAATTGAACAAACAATTTGAATTATGCTCATTCTGTCATCTTGGGTGATTTATTTTCTGCTTCAGCTTTATGTGTAATATGGTGGTGGCATAAGCTTTTGGACATTTTTAGTGCATAAAGTAACATGTTTTGATGTTTACATTTCATTGATGTTACATTTCATCTGAAGTTCAATACGAAAATGACACTTTGAGGGGTGTGCTCCATGACAAGTATTCTCGTCTCTTTTTGTTCAGGTTTTCTTGGGTCTGAGACTTGCCTGGGAATGGACCTTGATTCAAAAATTGATTTTGCAGCAAGTGAGCACGAGTCCCAGTCAATTATGCCCTCTGACAAGGATAATGACATAACCCTTGGTGTTCCTGATGACTGGTTTTCTGCTCGATGGTCATGCAAAGGCGGTGACTGGAAGAGGAATGATGACTCCCAAGATAGATACTGGAAAAAGAAACTGGTCCTAAATGATGGGTTTCCATTATGTCAAATGCCTAAGTCTGGATGTGAAGATCCTCGGTGGTCTAGGAAAAAAGAATTGTATTATCCATCTCACAGCAGGAAGCTTGACATTCCTCTTTGGGCTTTTTGTACTGATGAGTTGGTTGAATCCAGTGGTGCTGTGAGCAGACCAGTTCAAAGTAAGTTTGCTTCTGTTAGAGGAGTGAAAGGAAATGTTCATTCAGTGGTCAGGATAAATTCATGCGTGGTCAAGGACCAGGGATCATTGGTCTCTGAGTCACACCGCAAGACCCAAGGCAAGGATAGATATCATTCAAGGTCAGCCCGGCATTTCTCTTCAACCAGGGATAGCAAGAGATCATCATCTGAAGAAGATTCCCACTCAAAAACTGTTAATGATCAAGATTCTCAAGCCTATTGCAGGAGTGAAGAATTTGTCAATATTTCTCAAGACCATCTTTGTACCGTCCATGACTTGCAGTTGCATTTGGGTGACTGGTATTATCTTGATGGTTCGGGGCGCGAAAGAGGGCCTTCTTCGTTTTCAGATCTACAGTCTTTAGTAGACCAAGGTATTATAAAGAAGTATAGCAGTGTGTTCAGGAAATGTGATAAACTCTGGGTTCCTGTTACCTCTTCCACAGAAACTTATGATGTCAGTCTCAAGAGCCACCAAGAAAGCAGTTCAGTGTCTGGTGAATTTTCTGGACATCAATCAGTGCAATCTCAAGATGTTTCATTTGCCGAACCTCATTCAAAGTCAAATATGTTTAACATCTTATACCCACAGTTTGTTGGTTATACTCGTGGGAAACTACATGAATTAGTAATTAAATCATATAAGAGCCGGGAATTTGCCGCAGTAATAAATGAGGTTTTAGATCCTTGGATCAATGCAAGACAGCCAAAGAAGGAAATTGAAAAACCAATATATTGGAAATCAGGTAATAATTTATTTTTTAAAATTTACTACTATTGCTGTGTTTGTTTCAAACAGCTACGAAGATATGATATGTGCATTGTCTTCTCTTACCTTGAGTAACTTTTGTGTCTTAAACCTTCGAATAATTTGAAGGTACATTGTTTAGATGTGTTCTACCTCCTTTTTCTTCTAAGCATGTATATTTTGATCATGTTTGTTCATTTCATTTTGTTTAAACTTCAAAACATACTCTTACCGTGTACACCACTTGATTTAACATTCTCCTCATCAGCTGTGTTGATGCATGAGCACTTTTAAATCATCGCTGTAACCTTAGAACGGGATAGTCTAGTACATGTACTTCTTGGGTACACATGAGCCCATATCAATATCTTCCAAATTTAGCTATAAATACATTTCAGTACCAATTGATGAAGCATTACAATGAATGGATATATCTCGACACTGGAGTACAGGTTAAATCGCACAAAATAGTGAAACTACAAGTTTTGCTACAAAGTTGTTTGAATCTTGTGTGCTAGTTTGGTATTTTTGGTTGTTA
Organism: Medicago ruthenica; assembly: GCA_018208015.1. Taxonomy (NCBI): domain Eukaryota; kingdom Viridiplantae; phylum Streptophyta; class Magnoliopsida; order Fabales; family Fabaceae; genus Medicago; species Medicago ruthenica. The sequence goes on along the minus strand of CM031374.1, from coordinate 26,296,286 downwards.
TTTCATATGCTTTATTTATTTGAATTATCTATGTTCTTGATATATTGAAATATCGGTAATAAATAACTATAAAATAAATATCTATATTCTTGAAATTCATTTATATTATCCTACTATTAGTTACTTAAAATATCTACATGTGTTGGGGCATATTCATTTCAGAAGGTGACACACATGCTTCCAAAAGAGCTCGAGTGCTGGTCGATGATAGTGATGAAGAGGGTGATTTTGAAGATGGCAGCTTTATTTTTGAGAACGATGAATCCACTCTTGAGGCTCTGTCTGGTGATGTTAATTTCTCTACAGAAGAAAGCGGTGTTACTGTTTCCAAGGAGGGAAGATGGGGCTTATTGGATGGTCGAATGTTGGCACGAGTCTTCCACTTCTTGAGGTCTGATTTGAAGTCCCTCGTCTTTGCATCCATGACATGCAAGCATTGGAAAGCGTCTGTAAGGTTTTATAAAGAAGTCTCGAGAAATGTCAACTTGTCATCCCTTGGTCATTCTTGCACTGATTCCATACTGTGGAACATTGCGGTAGGTTTGGTATATATTTTTATTTAACATTGTCAGGAACGTTTCATTGTTTTTCTCATCTAATCTGATTATTTGCCTGCAGAATGCTTATGAGAAAGACAAAATCAAATCTATGATTCTAATGGGTTGCACCAATATTACTGCTGACATGCTAGAGAAAGTTCTTCTCTCATTTCCTGGTCTATCTACAGTAGATATTAGAGGGTGCAATCAGTTTGAGGAGCTGACTCCTAAATTTACCAATGTGAAATGGATCAAGAGCCAGAATTCACGCATAACTAAAATTACAGATGAGCCACATAAAACCAGAACGCTCAAACAGATTACTGACCAATCCTTGTCCATTTCTAAAGGCAGTAGTTTGAATAATAAGGATGATTTTGGTGAGCTGAAGGTTTATTTTGATAGTGTGGACAAGAGAGACTCGACGAAGCAATTTTTCCGTCAAAACTTATACAAGCGTTCAAAATTATATGATGCTAGAAAGTCCTCTTCTATTCTCTCTAGAGATGCTCGTACAAGACGATGGTCAATTAAGAAATCTGAAAGTGGTTACAAAAGGATGGAGCAGCTTCTCGTATCAAGACTGAGGGAAATTATGAAGGCAAATGCTTGTGACTTTTTTGTGCCCAAGGTAAATGAATAATTTCTGCAATAGATCCTTTTCAAGTAACTATGACACAGACTTATTTGTTATTTATGATTTCTAAGTTTTATTATTTATTTGCTTATAGGTTGCAGAAATTGAGGCTAAAATGAAAAGAGGTTATTACAGTGGGCATGGGTTGAGCTCTGTGAAGGAGGACATAAGCAGAATGTGCCGTGACGCAATGAAGTAGGTTCATGCTCTCTCTGTTTTCTCCTTTTCCTTGATATGTATGAGATTTTTGTCATATGCTCCCTCCACCCCTTTTTATAAGCCACTTTTCACATATATTAAGAAAGGATCATACTAACATGTGCCTCAAGGGCACATGTTAATGATTCAACAAATAGAAAGTATTTATTGAGAAAAATTTATTTTCAACTTTTTGAGAAATAAATTGGCACAATTTCCAAGACAGAATTTCTACATTGAGTTCCTTAACATGTGCCAAAGGAACATGTTAGAATTTCCCATTTGAAAAATAACAATAAATGCATCTAGTAATTTAAAAGAGTGCTTATATTTAGCGACAATTTTTTTCTCTTTCAGAAGGTGCTTATAAATAGGAACATATGAAGTACATTTTTTTTTTCTTTTTCTGATTCTATGGTTATCCTATGTGGGCACATGTGTTTTCTAACAAGAATACAAAATACCCCTCAAAAAAAAAAAAAGAATACAAAAGATGATAGGTTCTTGAAAGAGAGTATGGAAAATAATAGAGTTGTGCTAAGAGAGAATCAATTCCATTATGATACTCAGAATAGATTCACTCTTCCAAGGGAAAGGTTTCCCCGTACAACCTATAGCAGTTCTGATACGATTTTCCAATGGCCTCCTTTCTATTCCCTCCTACAACAGTATAACCAGTCTACTGGTTCCTCTCTTATACACAAAATCTCCCTTTCCTTTACGCCTTTTTTCTTCTTCTAGAATACCACATATTTCTTGGGTCATTCTTGGGTGATCGAAATGTGATTTTCCCCCCCTTATTTATTTAATTAATAATTTATTTATATGCACATTCATTACAGGGCAAAGAATCGTGGTGATGCTAATGAAATGAATCATGTTATCTCATTATTTATTCAGCTTGCAACACGGTTGGAGGAGAGTTCTAAATATGTGAATGACAAAGATGCACTATTGAAGTTATGGGGAAATGACTTACCCTTGGTGTTCTGTTCTACTTCCTCCAAGTACAAGAAGAATAGATTAGTGACTGAGAGAAAGTATAGGAGTGATGAAATACATGGTGGTTTGGATAATGGAGACTTTGCTTCTGATAGAGAAATCAGAAGGCGTTTATCAAAATTGAATAAGAAATCTATGGATTCAGACAGCGAGACATCTGATGACCTTGATGTGTCTTCTGAAGATGGAAATACTGATGATGATACTTCATCCTCCAATACTGATAGTGACCAAGAAGTTCATTTAGAGAGTCGAACCAGGGAGTCAAAAGGAAATGGATACTGCCCACCTAATGATGGGTTGGATTTCATTAGTGATGAACGTGAATGGGGAGCTCGCATGACGAAAGCAAGTCTGGTTCCTCCTGTTACTCGGAAATATGATGTCATTGATCAATATGTCATTGTAGCTGATGAGGATGATGTGCAAAGGAAGATGCGGGTTTCATTACCAGATGACTATGCAGAGAAGTTGACTGCACAAAAGAATGGCACTGATGAGTCTGATATGGAACTGCCTGAAGTCAAGGGTTACAAGCCTAGAAAAAATCTTGAAAATGAGGTCGTTGAGCAAGAAGTTTATGGAATTGATCCCTACACACATAATCTTTTACTTGATTCTATGCCAGCTGAGTTAGATTGGTCTCTTCAAGAGAAGCATGTGTTTATAGAAGACACACTCCTTCGGACATTGAATATGCAAGTTAGGCATTTTACTGGAACTGGAAGCACTCCAATGAGTTACCCTTTGCAGCCTGTTATCCAAGAGATTGAAAGGTGTGCGGAGGAGCACTCTGACACAAGAATGATCAGTATGTGTCAAGGTATCCTAAAAGCCATGGACAAACGTCCTGATGACAAATATGTAGCTTATAGAAAGGTATATCTTCTTTATGAATTTATACATATACATATATGCTTATATTCATGCATAAAATTCAATGGTTAGCTTCCACTGGCTCTCTTTGTCTACGGCGACTTCATTTCACTAATAACTTTAGTTTGTTTTCTTTGAGCTGCCTATAACTGTTTATTGAACTGGATCATGCAGGGACTTGGTGTTGTTTGCAACAAAGAAGAAGGCTTTGGTGAAGATGATTTTGTTGTTGAGTTTCTTGGAGAGGTATATATATATATATATTATTCTGGATACTTCATTTATGCAGCTTTATTCACGTTTCCTGTATAAATGTCAATATCTACACTATAATGTTTCTACTGGTGAGAGTAGAAATTATGATTGTCTCATTCTCCATTATCATCATCATCATCATCAAACTATTTATGATTGATTGCTTCAAATTAAGACATTTTCGTGTTTTAGATTTGAAATACACATGAAGTATTAAATCATTAGTTTTGCAATGTTTACCTGTAAAATTGGGGTCTTAATCTTTAATTTTATTTGCTTTATGACACTTTTTTAATCATTCGGTTTTCTAGTTTTCCTCACATTCCTGCTGGATATGCTAAGTAATATTTTTGCACTGATTGTCGCACGGGCAATATATGCTTGTATATGATGTTTTTATCCTCTTCAATTGGTTTGCTTTGTTGTTTAGAAACCCAGTCTTAGTATGATGGCTGGTAATTTTCATTTCCCTTATTTTTACATAGTTTTTGCATTTTATCAGGTGTATCCTGTGTGGAAGTGGTTTGAGAAACAAGATGGGATACGATCTCTGCAAAAAAATAGCAAAGATCCAGCACCAGAATTTTACAACATATACCTTGAGAGGCCAAAGGTGCCCGATGCTTCAGAAAAGAAATTTGTTGTTTTAACTTGATCTTATTTTCAAATCTATCAACTTTCTGAACTAGCCTAATCTTCATTTACATGACAGGGTGATGCTGATGGTTATGACTTAGTTGTTGTTGATGCCATGCATAAGGCTAACTATGCCAGTCGAATATGTCATTCGTGCCGACCTAATTGTGAAGCAAAGTAAGTTCATTTGGCTTTATAGTTTCCAATATGTTTTCTGACTTGTTAAGAATTTGATGCTGGTTCTGTTTATTTTAAAACAGTTATTAGCTTTTCCTGTGCATATCTTTTAATATTTTGGGAAATGTATATGCTGAAAAAATTTCTGCGCACGCATTACCTACTGCAATCACATGATAGTTTTCGTTGTACACATCATATCCATTGTGAAGCATTTGAGTTTTTGGAAAGTGTGGGTCAACCCCAGACTTCCTTTAAATATCGTCATGTCAGGATGTTTGTGTAAGCTTTATATGTTTGGTCAAAGAATTGATTTTGACCGAAGTTGCTCCTCACAAGCTTTGGTCAAACTTGCATTGGAACTGTAAAATTGACATTACCGTTGGCAAAGCCCAAAAGCTTAACCAAACAAGCTGTATTGCTCCTATTTAATGCTCTGGGTGATCTGCCTGTGACTTAATAAAGCTGTAAAGTTTAAAACTCCCCATAATTCATTCCTTAAAATTCCTCCTCCCCTCCAAATCCCTCTTTTAGAAATCTCTGTTTCCTCTTCCTGTCTATCCATCTCAGTGAAAATTCTCTATTCAATGACCATAACTTAATGATCTGCCTGTAACTAAAGAAGACAGTAAAGTTTAAACCCCTAAATATTCATTACTCAACATTCCAAAACTCTCTTACCTGTTCCCGAAATTCCTCTCTCCTTCGGTTCCTGTCAAAATTTCCCTGCCCCATCCTTCTCTGTTCTTCTATGCTGTATTGCCATATGAAACCCTATTGTCGAATTAAACAATGAGTCAGGAATCAATCTGAAAATTTTCCACCTTTAATCTTCAATTATACTATTGAGGGTCTTTTCGGAGTATTATTTAGAAGCAGATGAGTATAATATTTAGGCGTAAAAAACTAATTCTCTAAACTTATTTGAATGCGATATGATTTTTGTAACTAGCCATTATCTTTTCCTTTTGTGTTTACAGAGTTACTGCTGTTGGTGGTCAATATCAAATCGGTATTTATAGTGTTCGCAAAATTCAGCATGGCGAGGAGATCACTTTTGATTACAATTCTGTTACAGAGGTTTGTCCAGTTGCTTGCCAAGCTTTTTCATTCTCAAAGGAAAACATATCCGCTTTATATCTTTGTCTAATGAATATCTGATTCATCTCACTGCAGAGCAAGGAGGAATATGAAGCATCAGTATGTTTATGTGGAAGCCAAGTTTGCCGTGGGAGCTATCTAAATCTGACTGGTGAAGGGGCTTTCCAAAAGGTTTGATAAAACTTTAATTTTTAAGTGCTGGTAAAAGATAGAACTAGAAAATAATAGAAAGACGTGTGTCAAAATAGACTCCCTATTTGTGTTGGGCACTCATTTAACTCAATTGGATACTTCTAACTACATTCAGCTGTTCTTTTTTATTTGTTTGCACTTGTAATACCATTATGATTTGTGGGTGATATTTTACAATAGATAAATAAATTATAAGTCGAGGAAGTATAGATACTGTGCGCTCTCGTTAAAAAAACGCAAACTTCTGAGCGTATGCGAACGCTCGAAAAGTTGTGTGAAGTCGCCACCAAAGTTTTTGTTTAAAGGGAACGTTGATAAACCCTTAAGTTTTTTTATTGAAGGGAAACGATAATAAAACCCTTGACGATGAGGAAAAGGATTGGTCATCGCAACCATTGTCGGGTTCGGGAGTCGATTACGCAAGGGGAAGGTATTAGCACCCCTCACGTCCGTTGTATTCAACGGGAACCTTCTATTTGGCTAAAGCTTAAAATGTTTTTAAATGTTTTGCGCGCATGCTTGTCTATATCAAAGGGGAAAAAGAAAATATGATAAAAGGGGAAAAAGTTTGTTTTTTATTATTGTGCTTGACAAGATGTCGATCTTGCTCCTACGTATCTCCCGGTAGTCGGAGAATTCAAAGCGTACGTAGTTCTTTGGTAGAAAAACGTATATATGTTGGTTATTTTTAAATGGACGATGTTTTAACCGAATTCTTGCGATCAAACGTAGCTTGTATGCTCGCACATGGGAGGCTTATTAAGCGTTTGTTTAAAATCGCGCTAGAATGTTAAAAGGCATGTCCGTTGGGTAAAAGGGTTCGAATTGGCCGCTATGGGACCAAAAGGGGTGCAATGGACTCAAACGAGTCGATCATTGACCGGAGTGACTCAAACGAGTCATGAAAAGGTTCGATTGATCCAACGGGATCAAGAACGGGTACAATGGACTCAATGGAGTCGAACATTGACCGGAGTGACTCAAACGAGTCGAGGGATTGAATCTATTGGCCACGGGGGACCAAAAGGTTCGGATTGACCACAAGGGGCCAATAATTTGTTTGGTATGGTTGGATGTGTTGAAAATGGAATGACGATTGTCCGAACGACGAGACATACGTCACGCATTCGTTCAATCGGGGCAATGGAGAGACATACGTCAAACCATCCCTTTTTCATTCAAGTTTTTGGTTAAATTTCTTAGAAATCCCAAAGTTTATCAAAACACTTGGTTTGAAACTCAAAAGGAAGAGGTTTTAATAATTTTGTGACAAAACGCACAAGTTCGGCTCATTTTGCAAACGGTTTTGAAAAGCGAAACAAATTCGGCTTAAGTTCACGTTTTTGGTTTGAAAATCATGAACAATGTTTTTGTTCATGTTTGGTTTTGAAAGTGATGAACATAGCTTATTTGCTCAAGTTTATTTGAAAGTTTGTGAGCGTAACTTGTTTTGCAAGTTATCTAAACAAAGTGGCTCGAACTTGCGAATTTTTCAATATCATGCAAAATCCCTTGATAAGGTTTGGATAAAATGAGTTTTAAACCTCTTAGGTTCTGAGTCCTTGGGCTAGAACCTCAAAAATTTGCCATTTGGGAGCCTAAACTCAGATTCTGAGTTCTGTCATGGTCGCACTGCGACCATGACTTCGCACTGCGAACAATGCGAATTTTTGAGTTCAGAGTTGTTCAGAAACAACTTCTGAACTAACTCAGAACCTTTTAGGAGAAAGAAAAGCTTTGAGTTTTGCAATGAAAAGAGCTGGACAAACCAGTTTGAGTGTTTTGCAAACCTTGGGATTTCTTTTGAAATTCAAAAGGGGTTTTTAGAGCAAAAAGATTTTGAGCAAAATTAGGTATGCAAGCACAATTATAAATGCAAGATAATGACTTAGAACACTTACAGAACTCTTTAGCAAAGCTCCTGCTGCAAAGGGAATGGAATGAACTTGGATGATTGGAGACTTGCAAGGTTGAACAAAAGCAATGAACTTGTGTAAGGATTTGTATTGGAATTGGTTTTTTTGCTAGTGTTTTGTGCTGGTTTTTTTTCTGGTTGTTTGTAAGTGTTTGTAAGTTGGAATAATGGATGAGTAGTAGTAGTAACCTTGGGCATTGCTTCCTATTTATAGGCCAAAACCAAATCAATTTCATCATTAGAAATCCCCAAAATCCAGCTGATTTGTGGGCTAGGATCAGGCTAAATCACTTTGCATTTAATGCAAAAGTGATGAGGTAACCTTGCCTTGTGCCAAGGGTCAAGACTCAGCCAAATCCAGCCACTAATTCATTGGTTTTTGGATAGAAATGATGATGAAATAGGGTTGGTTTGCAATTGGCTGTGCTTGGGGATTGATCCTTGCAATCCTAATGGTTAAGCAATAAAAACGTGCACTCTGATGTGCTGAGGTTGGGGGAAACAAAAGGCAACATGTGGGCTGGTGAGGAGGAGGAAAAGCTGCTGAAAAACAGGGCAGCAATCATGGTTTTTTGCAAGTGAAAACCAGCTGGGTTTGACTGGTTTTGGGGGAGAAAGCAGGAAGAAAGTCCACAAGCTGGTGGCTGGCAACCCTAGGGTCAGTAGCAGGTCACTTGGGAGGGACAAGAGCTGCCCAAGGGCAAGCCAACTTGCTTGCCACATGCTAGGTTGGAAGAAAAAGCTTCTTTCCTTGGCATTAATGGCAAGTCCTTCAACTCTGGCTTTGCTGAGCCCAATTGGCCATGAATGATGATGAAAATAATAATGAAAATAATATGTAACAAAAACTGGAATTAAATCAAAGAAATAAAAAATCTGCAGAAAATTCGCAGACTTCGCATTGCGAAGTCACCATTTTTGAAATGTTGACTTTTTTGGTTGACTTTTGTTGACTTTGACTTTTCTCCTCTTTTTTTGATTTTTGAAAATTGTTTTGAAAAGGCTTAGGACAAAATTGAGGTACTACAGATACTGTTAGAATATTATATAATAGCTTATAATATTTTTTATATTATAATTTGAGTATAATAGGTTATTTCCTTGGATAGGTTTTAGAGTAGCTTAGATTATCAGTCTTAGAGTATCTTAGATTATCTCTTAGGATTTAGATTTTATATTATCATTTCATTATTATTTTTATTATTATTATTATTATGATTTCGTTTTGATTTTCCTATTTATTAGGGATAAGTGTTTAGTCTTTTGTATTAAGTCAGTATTAGGTTATTATTAATAATATTCAAGGTTATTATAATTATTTTCTGGCCTCCTTTTATCTAAAATCCCACAACATCTACATGGTATCTAGAGCATGGCTTAATCCTCCTTAAACTGTCTCGCCACTATCCCACTGCACTTTTGACCACTTGACAGCAGTGACAAAACAGTTCAAGGAGGATTGGACCATGCTCTGGTACCATGTTGAAGTTGTGTGATTTTAGATAGAAGGTAAAGAGAAAATAATAAGAACATTGAATATTTTGGATAACCACTTGATATGAAAGACCAAACCCTAATTTCTATTTATATAGATACATAGAATTAACCCTAAATAAATAGGAAAATCAATAACAATAAAAATAAATAGTTTAAAATCTAATCCTAAGAATTAATATAAGATACTCAGATTATAAACTGATCATTGGAAATAACTTAAGATACTTTAATATAATATATTATGAGATATTTTCTTATATTCTAACCAATTGTTGTAACAAGTAGAGTAGTCCTGTTTTTATTGTTAAATTTATTTTACCTAGTCATTTTAGCTGCTGACTTAAGTATTTTGTGTCCTCTCAGGTACTGAAGGAGTGGCATGGAATTCTTGATTGCCATTATTTGATGCTAGAAGCTTGTGAAGTAAACTCCGTTTCTGAAGAGGACTATAATGACTTGGGAAGAGCTGGTTTAGGCAGTTGTTTGCTCGGTGGCTTGCCAGATTGGCTAGTTGCTTATGCGGCTCGCCTTGTATGTGCTTTGCTTTCTCCGTGTTGTCTTGATGTTTTTCACTTTCTACTTTCATTTATTCTTTATTTTTTCTGACATTGTGGTTTGGTGCAGGTGAGATTTATTAACTTTGAAAGAACGAAGCTTCCCGAGGCAATTCTAAAGCATAACTTGGAAGAAAAAAGGAAATATTTTTCAGAAATATGTCTTGAAGTTGAGAGGAGTGACGCAGAGGTTCAGGTGTGCTCTTTGTTTCTCTTCTTGTCCTTTATTATCAAAAAGAAGACTAGTTTAAATAACATTTATTTCCTTTCTTGTGTCTCTTTGTGACTCAGGCCGAGGGTGTGTACAACCAGAGGCTTCAGAATCTTGCAGTCACTCTTGATAAGGTGATTATGCTTCCCATTTTGCCCTGTATGTTCCGGTTTTATTATTGTGCTTTTAATGAAGTTAAGGAGGAGTTTACATTTAAAATATTATCCTGAAAGAGTAATGGCAATTGTGGTTAGGATCACTGCTAACAAGTACCACTAGGCCAATACTTTTTTAAGATAAGCTGCATGGAACTGCATTCTATAGATGGTCAACAATTTTAGATTCTTCATTTTCCGGGAACAATTTATTCTATGTAACTACACTCTTATGTTGTAATTTTTGCTCTGTACATTCTGATCTTAGTGTATAATAATTTTGCAAATAAATTGTTTCCAGTTTGAAAATGATCTTAATATTTGAGTTGCATTACAGGTAAGATATGTTATGAGATGCATTTTTGGCGATCCAATAAAAGCTCCGCCTCCTCTTGAGAAGCTCAGTCCTGAAGCAGTTGCTTCTTTCCTCTGGAAAGGAGAGGATTCATTTGTTGAGGAGCTTCTTCAGTGCATGACTCCTCATGTGGACGAATCTACCTTGAATGATCTCAAGTCCAAAATTCGTGCCCGTGATCCTTCGAGTTCTAAAGATATTCAGAAAGCGGTTCATAAATCTCTGTTGTGGTAAGTGCTTGCACTACTAATTTGTGTGTAATTCTTCCTGGTGTAACTTGCCATCTTTACGTTATGTTACATTTCCTCCTTTTGAAGGTTGAGAGACGAGGTTCGGAATCTTCCTTGTACATACAAATGTCGGCATGATGCTGCTGCCGACTTAATCCATATCTATGCTTATACCAAACACTTCTTTAGAGTACTGGTATGTTCTGCTGTTAATGCCTATAATCTTTGCAATATATTTTAAATGCTCTCTCTTCCTATCATTATTTTTAGTTTTAGTTTAAAATTTTAAGTTATTTTTGTGTGTGCAGGATTATAAAACTATAACTTCACCACCTGTCTATATTAGTCCACTTGACTTAGGTCCTAAGTATGCTGACAAGTTGGGAGCAGGGTTTCAGGAGTATCGGAAGATATATGGTCAAAATTATTGTTTAGGGCAACTGATATTTTGGCATAATCAGAGTGATGTGGAGCCTGATTGTACGCTGTCTAAAGCCAGCAGAGGTAGCTTGTTATTGCCAGACATCAGTTCCTTTTACGCCAAGGCTCATAAGCCTTCACGGCAACGTGTTTATGGTCCAAAGACTGTCAGATCTATGTTGGCAAGAATGGTTAGTTTTCTTCATTCACCTTTGTGTATTTATATTTCGTATCTAGCTTGTTTACAAATGGGAAATGCTTATTAGTATGAATACATTTTCTATTTGGTGATTACATAATTTTAAACCCAAGTTGGAATTAGTTAAAAGGGAAAATCGATACTACAAAGCTGTCACCATGCGAGATTCAAATATGGTTTTATAGGCAGTTTTACTTTGTATTTACAAAATTTAATTTCATGATTCAAAACTGTAATCTTTGGTCACACAGTAGCAATTCCAACTGTTTTGTCAAGACATCCCCATCTAGTTGGAATTAACTGAATTACGAAAAATGGTAGTTACTGGGTGGTGCAGACTATTGTTTAGTTTTTGGTTGTGTCCAAATTTTGTAGTCAAGAAGTAACCGCGACTGTTATGAGTGTTTCTGGATTAAATCTTATGCAAGCATTTCATATTTATTTTTCCTTTTTGTAACCATTTACAGCTGTGAAAAATAATGTAGGAAAGTACTACCTGTCTGTAGTTCGGTGACGATCATGAGATTATAGTTTGTGGTAATTTAAAGTTTCTGTGATTTAGTCAGTAGTACTAATCGTTACCTGTGAGGCCATCACATGCTACTGGGTTCTTTAGAATGTAATCTATTTAATTCTTAGGAGATTGCACACAAATTTCCGTGGAAGCTAATCATGAATGAGTGCTCTCTATACCATGTTTTCTGTAGTCTTTGTTGCTGGTGATTAAACATATGCTTCTTTTTCTTTTTTTATCCAGGAAAAGCATCCCCAGAGACCTTGGCCCAAAGACCTGATTTGGTCATTCAAAAGTAGTCCTAAATTTTTTGGTAGCCCAATGTTAGACGCTGTAATTAACAACACTTCACTGGATAGAGAGATGGTTCACTGGTTGAAGCACAGACCTGCTATATTCCAGGCCATGTGGGACCAGTGAAATTTTGCATGGTATGACTGAAGAAGACAGAACCATTCTGGTCAAACCTTTGTGGTTCATCATCCGGAACTGCCTGCCTCTTTTAGCGTGGGGAGTTTGTATATTAATCTAAATCATAATTCATCTCTTTTTCAGTCATTATTGTGTACAGTTAGTTTCTTTCTTTCTTTTTTTTTTAACCTTTGATTTGTTATTCATTTGGTTTTAGGATATTTTTTAGTCTTAATACAAAAGAAATGAAGAAGAAAAAAAAGTTTAATTCAAGGCATTTGGTGTCTTCTCATCTTGTCCGTTAAAACTGAACTGAGTTGATCTTTTCTATGCTATGTAGCCTTTTCTTCTTCTGTAAGGTGGTTAATGATAACGAAATTTCTATCTTGATTCACTTAGCTCAAGAAAAGAAAGCGAATACCTGAGCCAATGTACATTGATGACAACAATAGTTGTTCATGTACGATATAAATATGACTATTATTTTTTCCACCCTATGTGTTTCTCACGCGTCTTGGTTTTTTTTTCTTTCAAAAATACCCTTTGTCCGGATTTTAAAATTCAAACCAGATTGTTAGGGATTTCGGGTTATATTTTTCAAATTGAGCTTTATTAATGTTATTTCTAGCTGCAAACCTTTGAGCCCGGCACACTATGATCGTTCCTGCCAACAACCGGACGCACGAACTCCTCAAAAAGGAAGTGAGGGGGCAAGGCAATGGAAAATTTACAACAAAGTGGTGAATTATTCCAACATAGAGAAATCCCTAAATCAAGTGCAAGACATCCAAATGCCGCCTAAGAAGTGGAAGATCTTACAAACTCCACAAACATAAAGATAAGTGCAAATCCCCCACGCGTTTTAGTTTCCAAAAGGTCTTACAAGGATGATATTGATGACAATGATTCTAGTTGTCCATTTGATGTGGAAATGAATCCAGGAAGCTTGTAACTGAAACTCGCTGGCATTAATTTGTAAACACATTTGTTTTTTTTTATATGCATAAACATATATCTTTACCTATATTTTGGAGAAAGCTTTACAAATTGCATATTCTTTTTTTTTTTTCTTTAGAGAATTTGATCTGTACTCCTTATTGTTCCCTTTGGGCAATCAGTGTGGCATAATTTAAGCTATTGAGTATGTGAGTTCTGTCCATTTCTTCTCTGATGGTGCACAGTAGACACTAACCAAATACAGAAATTACCATATCTAGTCAACATTGATCTATTTTGAATCTAATCTACACCCTAAGATACTCAAATATTTAAAGCTGATCCTAAAAGATAAACTAGGATATTATGAGATTTTATCTTATATTCTAACACTCTTAAGCTAAAGTTTACTATAAAATAGAGACAAGGCAGAAAGCACACTAGGATAAGAGTCCCTTGAACAAATGACCAATGAACAACTTGAATTTCCTATAAAATAATCAGGAGGAGAACACCAAATAGAGATTCACATTGTGAATTATAAAACCAAAATTTTTGAATTGTGAATTGAATGTTATTATGAATCAAGAGATACATGATAGAAAAAATGTCATATTAAGTAAATATAAGTGACATAGCAAAAATGTAAGTTGATATATGAATATATCATATCATATACAAATCTCCAAATAAATTCAAGATTCAAATCATAATTCAAACGGTAAAAGAAAAGTGATTAGCTATACATAAAAGGGAATCTGTCTACTAATTCCTCCTGCACTTTTGTATTTTATTGAGTTTTAACTAATTAAAAGAAACACAAAATTCTTGACACTAGTAAACATATTCTCCATCTTAATTTGAATGTTGAACTGTTATGCAACAAGGTGAGATTTTGAGTGTAACAGTCGCCAATGATCGTTATCTAATCTGAATCCGCTTAGTGAAAAAATATTAGGCATTTTCACTACGTATTTAGACATAGTTCACTAGGTATTTGTGTTCATTACAAATTCATGTATTATTTCTCCATGTTGAGTCGCATTTTAAAGAAAATATATATTCTGGTTATTTTTGCTAATTTTTAAAGTTATATATGACAAAATTTGCTCTTTTAATATGATTTCTTGTGCATAAACAAAGCAGAATCTGTAGATCATGGTCACGTGACCGAGGCACTTGAAGATGGAGGATTCTTTCCCATCAGAAAGTCCAGTTGTGCCGCTGTCGGTGCACTTGTACATATTTTGAAGAAAGCACCACCTCTCCATCAGGATTTTAACACTTCAGAACACCCCTCAATACACTGTGAAGGGCTGCGACAAACAGCAATTCCCACCTTGAGAGTCAATTTCACAACTAAACCGTTGGAGATATCTGTTCAGAAACCCAAAAAAGAACGCAGTGAAACCCGGAAGAACAACATTCAAAAGCTCAATCAGAACCAAGAGGCATTTATAGCAGCAAGAAAAACAACAAGTGATGCTACAAATATAGCACATAGTATATTACACTTCTGGTAATGATAGATAATTGATATTTTCAATTTTCAATACAACATTAATTACTTATTTTTCAATTGTATCCTCTCATCAATATTACTCGCATCACTTTCAATTTAACATTTTCAACTTTTCATTTATGGTAATGATAAATACACCAATACAAGATAATGCTACTTTAGTAAAAATACTATTATCTTTCATCTATACACTTTTCTTAATATGTGTGAAATCATTAAATAGATCAGTTAATTTTGAACGGAGGGAGTATATGGTATCGTTAAAAGAAAAAGACCTCCATATAGAATGTGTATGTTTGGAATGGCGACGGGCGTCCCATCTAACGTATGCCCAACACAAAGCAAGAACGGAGCTTCCTAAACGCGGCGTTAATGTGGCATCAAGGTACCAGAATTCAATTACAAACGCCAAACCGAACAAATGTTGAGATGATTGGAATTATCAAAGTCTATCAATCTTTATGTTAATATTATCATTTTGGCAAGGTTCAATTATGATTTATCTACTTCATTTCTTATTATTAGTTCAATTATTTTAACAATGTCACTAGTCAACTTATCAGAGATGACATTCATATTGTGAGAGTTTATTCTCACCGTGTGGTGATAGTGAAGCTCCAAGTTATAGCTTCGAGTTCATCGCACGTTTTAAGACCAACTAATCGTGTTTCCTAACACTGTCATATATCCTTGTTAAGCAGCAATTAATGTTAGTTCGGCTGGATGAGTTTGATCGTTCTTTGATTACTTTACTACTAGAAAAATTGAAAATAGTGACGGGCAAAATCCGTCTCTAAAACATGGAATTTCCGTCACTAAACAGACTAGAGACGGAATTAGAGACGGATCCAGGTCTGTCGATGATTCCCCGTCTCTAAGCTATTTAGAGACGAATTGTATATTCCGTCTCTCATGGAGACAGAACATATCCGTCGCTAACATCTAATAATAGAAGAAATTAAATCCGTCTCAAACACATATAATTTTGTCTCTATAGGGACCGACTCCAAATTCCGTCTCTAATAATATTATATTTAAAAATAATAATTTAGCTTAAAAATAATTTTCATGTTGGTAATTTGGCAACTATATAATATATAGGTGTAAGGCTGCATATAAAATTTATAAACTTTATTTGCTCAAGTCTAGATAATAATCTAACAGAATTTAAACTAACATCATTCAATAAGTTGTTTATTTACACCATCTTAATTAAGCTTCATAGTTCCATTCTACATAATGTATAGACCATAGTAGCTGTACAAACAATATTTCCAGCATAGTTGCAACAACACTGAAAGGAATGCCACTTTCAATACCCTGCCACAACCAAAATCAAGAAAATAAGCAAACAACAATGAACATAAATGTCTAGAGATATTCTTTGGCATATACAGTTGGACTGTTCTAGTAGTGTAACAACAACAACACATGCATGAGCTACATCTAGAGATATAGACTAGCAAGTAATAAACTACTTGGCAACTACAATGGCTAAAGTTCCAGAATCAAAATGTGACAAAATAGGATGCTTTATAGGATATCTTAGTCATTTTGTATTCTTAAGCTCAACTAATTTATTCAAACAAGGTTTCTACTCCTGAACCATTAAGTCATACCATAACAATTGATGAAACTAATGAGCAGCTAATGTTAAAGTTGACCTAAAACAAAATAGTTTTAACTTGCTTACCTCATCAATCATAGACTTGGTCTTCTCAATTGTATTATCACTCCAACCTACATGGAATCAAATTTCCCATGTAACAAATTAGCTACAATGATGAGAGAAGAGGGTTTGTGTAATTTAATAATAAACAATGACCTTAAACACACGTCGTACAATAATAAACACAGTGAGCCGAAAGCCACGAAACTTGCCCTTTCCAAATGATACACCAGAAAAACAAACAGAGCTCTCCAAGCACCAGAACATAATCGCCCCACCAGGAAAAAAAAACAGCAGCAGACCTAATATGCAGCCAAACAAACAGGCGACGCGCACACACCACTGCTGAAACCTGCCACCAAATAGTAGATGCAGAACAATGAAACAGCAAGAGAAAACAACGACTCACCAAAAAGTAGAAAAAGAAGAATAAAAGAAACAGGAATGTGGCAAGATAGTCAATGGTTTTGACTCAGGTCATAACATTTAAATGAATGAAAAAGATCATTATAAGAAAAAAACTGATCAGAATGACTTATTGTATCAAACCAAACCTTTGCCAAATGGTTTCATAGTAATAAATACTTGTTTTCTTTCAGCCACAGGAAAATAATATCATTACGACAAAATGTGTAGAATAAAAAAAGATGATTTATAGGATATCTTAGTAATCTTATATTCTTGCTTAAGCTTAAGTAATTTATTCAAACAAGGTTTCTTCTTCTGAACCATTAAGTCATCTTATATTCTCAATTGGAGTGTATGGAAAACTTACATGTGTAGCATGGATTTGGAGGCGGAAATGTAGAACTAGTATCTCACCTTTTCAGAGACAAGTGTACTTCATGAAAAATAATGCTATTAAATCAACAAAATCTGTCTCAAATGCCGTCTCTATTTGAGTTGAAATATATTCTGTCTCTAAATTCCGTCGGTGATGAAGATTTTTCTAGTAGTGCTTGTTTGTGTCATTTTTCACTTCCTTTTGTTTTTATGTATGGAGTTGGAGTACTATTGTATTTATTTTTCAGTATATCTTTTCTTGGTAAATGAATCATGGAAATTAAGAATATACCAAGGCCAATGAGGTAAACGTTTCAGACTATTTTTGACTCAATTATTTTTCGTGGACAGAGATTAGAAAGAAGCTAACATCAACTTAAGAAGTTCCCTCAAGAAAAAAAAATCAACTTAAGAAGTTAACAATTGCTACTTGAGGGAGCTAATTAATTAATTTATCAACTAATTATTGATCGAGTTAGTAATAGTAGTAGAAGATATGGTTCGGATCTCTCCCGATTTAATCAGAAGTCATTAGTTTGAATACAGTCCATGTATGCAGCAGCAATTAAAACACTCGAGGGAGAGTTTTGTCGCCAATTGTGGTTCAATCAGACTCGAGAAATTAGTCTAAATAGTTGAATGAAATTCATGAAACAAAGTTCATCAAGGCAAAGTTTATACATTAGCTACCGATTCCCATCCTCTTTCAAATGATCGTTATCTATCAGTTCAAGGCAAAGTTTGTAGCTGAACGGCCACTATACATACCACATTGATTAATTTTTTTTTGAAAGAATACCACATCGATTAATATTATGTATCTCTTGTCATATTCATATAATATTTGTATTTTTAGTTATTTAATTTTTTTTGGAAAAATAAAAATATATATAAATTAATATTTTAATTTAAACAAAAAATCTAAATAAATATAAATATGTAGGATCAATTGTGGGACATATAAAATAAGTTAAGAACACATAAATTGTTCTTGCCTTGAAGTCAAAATAAACGAGCATTCTTAAATTTTACGTGGCATCTTTGAGCCAAAAAATATTTTAAGAACCCAAATCTCCTTCTAGCATTTTGCTCTAACCTGAATTTTTCGGGGCAGTATGTTTTTTTTTTTTTGACAAGATCAACTAAAGTTTTGCCAATCAGTTTTAAGGGCAAGATAGAAGCCCTTAAAAGCCAATTAAGAGAGGATCAACTAAAAAGGGAAAAATTAATTTCATTAAAATGTTTTGCCAATCAGTTTTAATGAATAATAAATTGTTTTCCTTTTTCATTTTACTTCCAAATCCATGGCACATTTTTATCTATAAATACCTTGTTTTGATACTGAAAAAGACATAAAGGAACTGGTAAGAAAATACGTTTTAAGAAATTGGGAGAAGAAAGAAAAACAGTGTTGCTGTTTCGTTAACTCTTAATCTCGAGAGGTATGTTTTTTACTCGTTTCTTTTATATTCCATTCGTTATTCGATGAATCTAAAAAAAATATTGTTTTTACTTATATAATGATCGGATGATGTTCTTTTATGGCTTTGTTACTCATGCTTCTTGTTTGTAGTAATGTGCTTTTATTTATTTTTATTTTTATTATGGCATTCTTTTTATTCATTCCACCATATTGTTTTTTTAATCAGTTTTATTATTATTAGATTTAGAGACAAGATCCGTTGACACAATGTGTAAATGTATTTTTTTCAGAGGTGTATTTAGTTACA
This sequence comes from Medicago ruthenica, assembly GCA_018208015.1. Lineage (NCBI taxonomy): Eukaryota > Viridiplantae > Streptophyta > Magnoliopsida > Fabales > Fabaceae > Medicago > Medicago ruthenica. The sequence continues at coordinate 26,277,572 of CM031374.1, read as the reverse complement.
TCAATTTTTTTTGAAAACATCAAATCTTTTTATTATTATTATTATTTTGACAAATTTTATTATTATTATTATTATTATTATTATTATTATTATTATTATTATTATTATTATCAACCAAACAACATATTTTTTTAAGAATGCTGAGTGACCTAGTTTGATTATATATATTATTCATATAACATATTTGATCATATATTTCTATTAATATATGAAGAAAAAAAATGCTAGCATGTAAGATATTAGATTTGTCTCGAAGAACATTTTTAAAATATCAAATTTTATACAATTTTTTTCTAATAGAGAATTAAAGATATTAAAGGTTGGCACATGTTAAACAGTTAACTAGATCACTCATTTTTTTTCCTCCGTTGTGTAAGTCAATGACTCCGTCACATTGGTATTTATCATTATTTTGCAGGATTTAATTTCTTTTCGTTTTCCTTTTTACCCCTCTTAGGTGCTTATCTGAATAAATTCCAACCAGTTGATGAAATGATGATTCAACACATAACAAAGAGGGGAAAACATGATAATGAAGACATATTGAGTGATTTCTCTAATTGTATTCTCATTCACATTTTGTCATTTTTGAGCACTAAAGACGCTGTTCGAACTTGCATTTTGTCCAAAAGATGGAAGCATATTTGGAAATATATTCCCAGTCTTAGATTACATTGCTCAAACTTTTCTACTTTAAGGAGTTTTGATAAATTCGTGTCTAGCATTCTGTCTCTTCGTCATACCTCAATTGTACTGCAAACAGTTTATTTTGAACGTAGTGGTAGTATTGAGTTTGGCCTACTTAAAAGAGTAGCAAATTATGTTTTATCCCACGGCGCCAAGCTCCATCGATTAGAAATTGATGTCAAAGGCGATATATGTCATATCCTACCTTGCATTTCTTCGTCTCGTACTTTAAGATCACTTAGGCTATCCGTTTCCCCTAAAGGTCGTTATAATTATGGGAGAACGTTGTTTCCTAAGTCACTGGATTTACCGGCATTAACCTGTCTACATCTAGGAAATTTTGCCTTTAGTGCAACTGATGATGGTCGAATTGATCCCTTTTCAGCCTTTAATAGATTGAGTGATTTGATCATTGATAATTGTACGGTGAAGGGTGCAAATATCTTGTGCATATCAAGTCAGACACTAGTTAGTTTAACAATGCGTAATCATTCATTCGACAATTACCAAATCGAGCTATCTGCTCCAAGTCTTCGTACATTTTCTTTTACGGGTACTCCTTATCAGATACTTATTGGAACCAATCTTTCTTCTGTCAAAAATGTAATTATTGACGCGGAAATGTTGGCAAATTACTCGGTGCCTCCTTTGGTTTTACTCTCCTGGCTGTCTAGTCTTGCTAATATAGAATCATTGACAGTCTCTGCAAGTACTCTTCAGGTATCTTAACTTACATTGCTTTGAGGCTTAATTTGTATTTTCTTTTCAATTTTTTTGTTTTTGTAACTTATGTCTAATCAACTAAGTTTCATAATGGCATAAACTGATTCTAATTTATTGCCATCTATTATTGCATAGGTTCTCTCCTTAGCTCCTGATATTTTGAAGGATTCGCATGCGCTGCTTTCCTTGCGTAGCTTGAAGTCAGTGAAAGTAATGTTGAAACCACTTTCATATGGATTATCCATGACACTGAAAACTCTCAAGTTAGAACAAGCAATTACAGCGGGATTTGAACCATCTCCACCAATACCTAATGGAACTCTGGACCTTTTGCGTAGGAACTCGCAGTCGGCAGATGTTGACATCATAGAATGCTCAAGGTGAAATGTGCACTCAGATTCTTAAAACTGGTTTGATTTTTGCTTCCTTTTCTTTTTCCATTTTCCTAGGTCTCTTTGGTTATAACTAATAATCAGTGGAGAAATTACTATTCCCTTGGCATATAATAAGGTTAAGTCGATGTATTGTAGTAACGATAAGATTGGTTGTACTAACTAACGAAATTAACGGTGGTTTGTAATAAAACTATTTTGAGGGACAATATGTAAGAAAAGAAGAAAGAACTGATTCTTGTATGTTGAAGAAATGCAGAAGCTAGTATCTTTGTGAATAATGGAATCAATACTCCAAGAAATTGCAGTTATTTAATTGTGCACTTAATTTGAATCACACATAATAGGACCGGTTTGAATTAGCTTCTAGTTCAAGTTCATAGAAGCTTTTAATTCGTTGCTTTAGATTTTCTGGTCGTTTATTTTTGCGGTTCTGTTTTTGACTTCTTAATAATTCAGCTAAACATTTTGAGTTTAGAGTTTTTATATTAAGATTTTGGGTTTTGTTTTCTGTCAATTCAACAGAAAATGGACAGAACTTTAGAGTTTTGATATTAAAAATTGCGTTCTTTTAGTTGCAAAATTAGGAATTTGAGTTGATGTGAAGTTTATGTTATTGCCTGGATAAGATCCTGTCAAGTTTTGAGGAGTTTTTCAATTGTGATACTAATTATGAATATTTATTTCTGTTCTGTGCCACTAGGCTCGATGATTCCTTCGGCTGTCTACCTCCGTTGCCATCTTCGCTTTTTCCTCAATTCCTTCAGCCTTCATCTCGGGAGGTATCCTCGCATTACTAATTTGTTTCATTATTGTGTGCCAGATATTAGTATGCTGTACAGCTTTTATGACATATTAGTTATAAATGTTCCATTATATGTTTATCCTATTATAGATTCAATGCTTTATAATGGTTAAACTGTTCTAAAATAATTGAACAAAAGCTTGTTGCATCTCGCAGCATGTTATTGCTGATTTGAACCTGCGGATAGAACACCTAAGTCAAGCACTACAACAGGTACTTGATCTGGAAAAGGAGGATATAATTCTTGAGAGGGATGTGATAATGGCCATCAAAAAGCATATTAGGATGTTGTCAAAGACCTCCGCTGCCCTAGAGCGGCAGATGCATGAGGCCTTGGAGCTGCCGCTATAGTGTCAAGTAATTTAGTGATATTATGAAAATTAGGATGAACACGAACGACTTGATTCCTCTCCTTTGTCATAGTTTTTGTGTGTGTATATTTTTTGACGTTCGAACACATTTTGAGATGTCCGATATTTGATTTGTTTTGACCATATTATATTCATTAGTGTTATGAAAACGAATTCAGATTGGTCGGTCCAATCAATCTGTCCCGGAATTGGTACACAAGCTGGTTCGATTGTGGTATTGCATTGAATGTCTCGCTGATTCACCATTGGACTAGCTTTAAACTAGAATAAAAACCATCTCCGAACATATTAGGTAGTTACTTTTGCGATTTCTTTGTTTTAGTTGAGTTATAGTTTTGAAATATTCTTCATACCTACAATCTATTTGAAAACCATATTACTTGATGGACGTTGATAATCAATAAATCACTTGTTCAAACATGCATGGTAATCATTAAGTTTTTCGAAATATTAGAGGTAGATGAAATTGTGGGCAAATATCCAGATGCTTGTCTTCAGTTATTCAGTCGTTTGTGATAAGGAAAAAATGGACCATGATGAAAAGATTTAAGGATTAGTAGCATGAAATATTAATAAACCATCATATCAGGGAAGTGTTGAGTGCTAAAATGTGTTTTTTTGAAACCACATGCAGTCCTCATCTATTTGAGGACAATGAATATCACTCTTGAGAAAAGTAATTGTATGTAAATTTGAAGAAAAAATCATGCAAATGTTGAGTACTGTGACGGATCCAGAAATTTTGATTCGTGGGGACAATGTTGTAAGATTGTTTTTTGGTTGATTGAAAGCTCACATATACAAATAGAGGAGATGAGGTTCGAACCCAGTTCACGTCGTTTGGTCTATCAATTTCAACATTTTTTCAATTGAGCTAAGATTTGTGGATTTTTGTTTCATTTTTAACACCATTGAATATATTATTTTTGTGTATGTCACCGATAATCATTACAATAATTTATCTATGATACTGTTATCTATTTAGTTCTTCACAAATAAAATTATTCAATCATTTTTTTAGGGTCAACACTTAATTTTTAATGGAGATAAACCTAAAATATTCAATAACTTATTATAAAAAGTGCAATATTGCACATGTTAAACAACTAAAAGTAGTAAGTTTTTATTGAAAAACAACAATTATTTATTATAAAGTTATGTCTTTAATACAAATGCAAAGTTACTATTTAAACTTTTTAACATGTGCAAAAATTTGCACATGATAGAAAAACTCTTATAAAAATAAGGGTGGCCCAACTGCCCCAATACTCCCAAGGTAGATCCGTGCCCGACTGTGATGCATACTTAGTTAAATATATTAAAAAGAGAGATGGTAAAAACATAAAATCTTATTTGAGGACATACCCTACTAATCATTATATCAGCACCACCACCATCGACTTATCTCTGTTTTCCCCTCACTCTCAGCGACTCAGCCTCTTATCTCTTATCTCTGTTTTAGATCAGTTTTTGCCTCTCATCTCTCTTTTCCCTTTTTAAGCTTGTTCTTCATTTTGCTTATTATGACTAGCAGAAAGACGGACATTACCGTGTCTGTCTGTCCGCTCTTTTTACCATGCTAACGTGTGTGTATATTTTATTATATTTGTTTGTATAATTTTGATTACAATTTTTATTATGTTTCTACAAATTATTTTCAAAGCATATAACGAAATTATTTATCAACTCGAAATATTTTGGTTTGCATGTATATAAAATAAAAACAAAATAACGATCATTTTCTTATTGATTATATTTACAGTGACATATACTTGATCTAGTTGTTACACTTTTTTAAGGATAAAGGAAAAAAATTAGACATATACTTATATCGTGTTTGTTACATGATATATTTTGTGTGGCAACAAAACAAAATATTGTGTTTGTTACACTTTTTTTAATATTTGAATTCATTTTCATCTATTATTTTTTTAAAATGATAAGGAAAAAAAATCGAACATATACAATTTGATACATTTTGTTTTAATATTTGAATTTACTCATATTTATTTGTTATATGTGTTATTTGTATTGAAAGTTGAGGGTAATTTTGAAAGGAGAAAATGTCCGCCCAAAAGAACCAAAAGAGACTATTTTTTTTCGAAGAAGCTAAAATGGATTAAATAATCAAACACTTAGTCTCTCAAGCACAAGGAGTGCCAAAGGAGAACTAAGGAAAAAAAGTATCTGTTACATCAAGTTTACCAAAAAAAAAACCAAGCGTTATATCCAAATAGCAAACACGCTTAGAAACACAGAAAAGAGACTGAAACAAATTGAAACTAAATAACAACTCCCAAACATAAAAGAGGATTAAGCCACCATGTGTGGTAATAAAAAGCAAAATTAGGATGATTTGCCTTCAACCACCAAAAAGATTGGAGCTTAATTTTATCTAGAAGTCGATTAATAGAATTCCCCGTTTGTTGGAAGACTCTAGAATTCCTATCACGCCAAACAATCCAAACAGAAGAGAGACATATCAAGTAGATAGCAGAAGAAATGGTTTTAGAGAAGCTACCCAGGGATCTGAACTGAATGATGTGGTCATGAACATTAGCTGGCTTGACTGAGGCAAACCCGAGCCAAGTATAAATATCGAACCAAATTTGACCAAAAACTTCCCAATGCAAGAATAGATGGTCAATATTCTCTACATAGCCACAGCCGCCTGAGCAAAGTAATGCATTTTGTTGGAGTACCCTTCTCCTGAGTAAGTTGTCGGTTGTTGGAAGGCGGTTACGTAAAAAGCGCCAAGAAAAAATGTTGACTTTTAAAGGAACCTACTTGTGCCAAAATATGAAAGTATGATTATTATGTAGAGATTGGTCTCTTGATGTCAGATAATTGTAAACACTAGCAACATTGTATCTTAGAGAGGGATGGAGTTGCCAAGTCCACCTGTCACTCACATCAGCCTGCAAAACAATTGATAGCAAAAGCGCACAACAATCACTCTACAATTCTTCCTTCAAAGAAAATAACCTCCGACGCCATTTCTATGCCTCACCGCCCTCTACCCAACCTAACGGAAACATGTCTGCCACAGTCGCCAATTTGTTATCGGAAAGATAAAAAAGACGACTGAATCTATCTTTCAAAATTCCTCCCTCTAACCAAGGATCCCACCAAAATAAAGTTCTTACGCCATCCCCTACCTCACGCCGTAAATGATCAGTAAACCAACTACCATCGCCCACTCCAGCGTACCTCTGAATGTTAAGCAAATTATTCCACCACACCGAAGCTAAGTTACAATATCATTAGGTTTTGGCTACTAAAATTGATTTTATATAGTTTGAAATCGAAATTGAGTCACGATGAAGAATAATTGAATCAGGATATATTGTTTTGTTTGTTGATTTTATATTGTATTAGTATTAATCTAATATGTTGTTTGTTGTATAAATGATCGTCTTGTAACGTATATAGAAAGAAATGTTCTTAGAACAATTAGTAATGAATAATGATGTAATTTTAGCTCATTTTCAACAAATGGAAGATAGAGCATTTTCTTTGTAATTTAGGTCGCTACAACTATTTTTAATAGGTTAATGCTTAATAAAGCAAAAACTCATTTTACGATGTGCATCGCGAGTGAACTGAAAGTAGATTACTTGGATTTATTTGTTGTCGTGAAATAATTTTGGGTTCACTATCTAATTAGCTATCTAATTTGTTTTGCTTTCATGAGAACATAGGTCTCAAGTTGGATGTGATAATTCATATTTAATTAATGGAGAGCTAAAAGATGAACAATATGAAGAAGAAGAAAAATCATATTTTCTCAACTTCTCTTTCGTGTGGTTCTAAAAGTGTGGTTCTTTTTTTAATTAAAAATTAGATTTAATACATTAAAATTGCCTTGCTCAAGATCTGGGAAAATCACATTTGAAACAAAAAAGAAATCGTAAGGAGGCGAAACGGCGTGAGAAGAAGCAGGAAAAAGCAAGTTAAGGGAAATAAAAAGATCATATGCTGCAGTTTTAAAAATGAAGCAACACAATAGAGATTGATCTAAGGGTTATAGTTTAACCCTCTCATATCTCATTATAAATAGTGTTCTCATTTGATATATTATATATATATATATATATATATATATATATATATATATATATATATATATATATCATTACAAAAAATTAAATTTTTTATTTTATGAGTCGAGTTTATGAATTGATTTCATTTTGAAAAAAAAACAAATTGAGATAAAAACGGAAATCTGACAACCTTGAATAAATTAATATAAAAAGGTGACATGCAGTTGAGTAATTGAGTATGTTCTGTTGCTTAAGACGAATAGTGCATGGACAAAAACATATACATTCGTGTAGGTACAGATGCTTTTTGAGTCCATGCAATGCCCCAAAGACACAAATTGTATTTTTTGACAAGAGACACAAATTGTATTTGTTTCGTTTTCATTTGCATTTCCCTCTTTTTGAGGGATGCTTGTTTTTCTCAAGGTTTTGAAAATTTATTGGGAAATTGGTTGCGGCCTAATGGTATAGATGGTGTCCGTTATTGTTTTTCTTTATTTTAATTTAGTAAACAAAAATTACGAAAAAGAACACGACAAAACATCGCTACGTTGCGATAAAACGCCGTTACATCGTTAGGGAACAAGTTAATTGTACCATTTGATTTTTTTTTTATGTTGTTGTCTATAGTAAAAACAATAAAAATCTGAATTTATTAATGAATAATTTGATTTTTAAAAGAAACAAATTCATTAAATAATAATGAAAATAATTACGTTATAAAATTATGAATAAACAATAAGAAATTAAGTTAATTATTTTTATAAAGGAATAAGAGTATCCTAGTGGGAAACAGGCATATGAAGCATTTTCAAACTTATTTTTATGAGCGAGTACTTATATTAAAAGACATCAAGCTCCGCATTTATTAAAAGAAAAAAAAAAACAATATTCACTCAAATAAATAGAGTATCCAACTTGGGAAATCACCTTTCTCAAGATGAGAAAAACACAATAGGGTTGAATTGTGGTGGTTTTTTCTAACTATTTTTAAGTGTTTTCACTGATCAGAGTCTAAAGATAATGTTCAGAGTTTGATGCAGAGTTTTGAATGCAGTGGTTATAAGGTCAAAGCATAGAGAGAGAGAGAGAGAGAGAGTGAGAGAGAGAGAGAGAGATTTATACCAGTTTCCCTGCACTTCCAAGGAATTTTCACTATAATCACTAAGATTAGAAATGCTCAAACATACCAGCAAGATAATTTCAATGCTCAAACACACAAGCAAGAGACTTCTAATGCTCAATCACAATTGAAAGAGACTTCTCACAATCTAACTTAAATAAAAGATTGTTTGATTTTATACTTGATATACAATCAGAGGTGTAAACAAATACAAAACAGAGTAGACTCTATTACTTAAGAATTTCTAAGATATAAAGTTTGTAAGAAATTTGAAGTATAAATGCACTTTGATTTTGACAGAGTAAGGACACTTTCAAAATATGCAGAGTCTTGTATATTTTTTCAAGTCTTTAGCTCCTCATATAGAGAAGGATATAAGAGACGTTGGAGAGGTGTCATCGCATAATTTAGAGTCCTTGAGAAGCTTGATCATAGACGTTGGAATTTTTTTTTGTTTTGGTTAATGTCGTTGAAAAGACATTTGAAATTCTTTTGCTTCAAAAGGAATTATCTGCTTCATTCCAATTGTCCTTGAAGTTCTTTGTTTGTTTTCGCACGTGGTCAGAAGAAGGTAAAGTGTACTATATATCTGAGTCTGATAGTGACATCTTCATAAGACAACAAAGTCTGACGTGTCCTTCAGAGTCTGATGTCCTTTAGAATCTCCTTCTTCAGAGTCTAGGTCTTCAGAGTCTGATCCTCAAGAAGCTACACTTCTTCAGAGTCTGGTGTTCTTCAGATTTTGGTCCAGAACTTCAGCTTCTCTTCAAATTCCAAATGCTCTTGTATATGTTCTTTTAATACCAAAACTTGATTTACTACATTGAATTTGTCTATGGTCCTGCACACTTGAACATACATTAGCATATCCAATTGTTCTTTTAATACCTTGTTATCATCAAAACTCAAGAGACACTGTACAAAACCCATTTTGGTTCAATAATCTCCCCCATTTGACAAACACAAGTATTTAAAGACAATTGTTGTTAATCTAATTAACGAGTTGACTTCAGGGTCTAAGGTTTGCAAGCTCCCCCTGAGTCTGATAGTTCAGAGGGTGAGGTTTGTAAGCTTCCCCTAAGTCTTATTTATGTTAATTAAGTTCATTTTTAAGTGCATATCAGAGTCTATATAATTTCAGAGCCAGGTTAGTTTAAAGACTATCAGAAGCTAGTTTGAATTATCTAGAGTCTAAGTCAATCTTAGAAAACAATTAAAATATTCTAGGTACTTATACGTTCAGACTCAAACTTTAATACTATATATCTTACTCCCCCTTTTGTCATCAACAAAAATAGATAAAGAAGTAAGAAAAGATACTGAATAAAAACATGTGTAGTAATCAGAGCTAATAATAAGAGTACAATTTTAAACATTACATAATCAAGTCAAGAGCAAAGCAAGAGTATGTGATAAAAAAAATAAAATCCTAAGGTTTTTGCATAAGTAGTTGAAGGATTGTTTTGATATCTGAGCTCATTTCATTCTGCTTGCAACTACATCCCCAGTCTAATTCTGCATAGTCTATTGATTTTCCACAATACTCCCCATCTGAGCTTCCAAAACCTCTTGCTTCTTTCTCTGAGCTGCCAATTCTTTTATGATTTATGTCTTAAAGACTTCCAATGTTGGGTTCTCAAAGAGAGCTCTTCTGACAAACATATCCTCATACCTCATATTATGATAATCAATAAATGGAGACAGAGCTTGGAATTCTTGCAAGTCATCAATCAGAGGTGCCTTAGGAGCTTCTAGCTGTCTTGCTAGATTGCGTGTGATTTCCAATAAATCCAATTGGTGAAGAACATTAGCAAACCAAGCACCAATTGTTGTTCTATTGGCTTCTACTGACTCAGAACCCACAGTTTCCACCTTTCCAAAGTAGAGTCCACTTGTGCTCTTAGCTCATCCCATTTGGTACATAGTCTTCAATACTAAATGATGTAAGCCTTTCAGTAAACAGTTCATGCACTCTACAATAAATGATTGTGTTGATTTCCTCTAATTTAGGGTTTTAATGAAAATGAGGAGGATGGTTAAGGTTGTAGGCTGTTTATGTGGTTGGAGAAGCATGGGATGTGGATGCTTCTGAGAATGACAAGACTACTGTGTCAGAATGAGATTCTGACATAGCATCTTGTGCTCTGATATTCTCAGAAGCTGGTTCAGATGATGTGGGAATGGCTTTTGATGGTATGTCTTTTGACAAAGGTTCAACGGTTGTTTGGGTGATGACTTCTGAGACAGTTTCTTGTCTGATCTCAGAGTCAGTTTGAGAAGGAAAACATTTGATACTCAAGAAATGCTTTGAAGACTAAGAATATGATCTGAAGTAAGATCAACAAAATGTCAAAGCTCTGATCAGAAGTTACATGAAGCTAAACAGACTGATGGAAGCAAGTTCTGATGAAAGAACACTCTGAAGGACATGTCATTGGTCTACACTTTGATGGACATGTCATAGTCAATTCTGATGGACTCTGATCAATTTTGTGTTCTTCTAAGAGACGTCACTTTCAAAGTTCTGATACACAATTTGTCTTCTTCTAACCACGTGCATAAACAAACAAAGTTTTTGAAAGACAACGAGAGTGCAACAAATCATTTCAAAAGAAGCAAAGGAAACATCGAATACAATTAAACGAAATTATCCATTAGAGCAAAGCTTTCAAACCTGATATAAGCTTCTTAAGAAAGAACTACTGCGCTGGCACTTTTTCAAACCACTACTCTATTCTCTTCTCCTATTTAAGGACCTTGAGCGATTGAAGAATATAAGAGACTTCACGAAATTAAACTGCGCCTATACTTTGTCGAATTTTATAGCGCACAAACACTTAGAAAAATTATTACAAACTTTCAATCTTAAAATTTCTTAAGTGTCAAAAGTCTATTGTGCTTTAAATTAGTTTACCATTCTCTGAGTATTAAAGTCTATTGTTGTTTTTCTGGTTGGTTACTAAGATTGATGAACATGAGATAAGTAATGAAGGAAATTATTTGTTGATTAACACATATATGCATCAAGGATCAAATTGATATCTATTTATATAATTCAAGGACTTATTTGATGGTTTTTTCAAATAATGTAGAGATCAATTTGATAGTTAGTCAAATAATTCAGGGACTAATTTGATGGTAATATTATGGCAGAAATGTTACATTCATTAATCTTCAACCTCTTTTCATTGAGGGTATTACACACTCCTAGTACAATACAGTAACATGTTAAGAAACTCAAACAAGTAAATTATGACTATCAAATACTTAATCAACCTAAGCTCACTTCCTACACAGTCAACTTTGTCCATCAACCTTGCCCTCCAAACCTCTTCATTGTCACTTTCCTTAGCCTTAACCATAGACTGAACCTTCTCCATCAATCTTGCCTTTCTTCTCTGACCAGCGCCAATTCCATTGTTTTTTAAGTATCCTAATTCTTCAGCTTTATCAACCCAGACAAAAAATTCACAATTATCATCATCATCATCATGTACAAAGGAAATTCATAATCAATCACCATTAAACAAACCCTTCTGACATCACATAACCCTTGTTAAACAAACCTTTGGCAAATGGCAAGCATAGAAAGGCCTTCCTGGGTTTTTGTCTGTATTGGCTTTTCTTACAGCACAAATTCTGGGACATAAACATTCAAGCATTCTGACATCACCATTAAACATAGAGCTTGAAGATGAAGCTCGACTTTGAGAACTGTTTTTGTCCATACGCCCACCACCCATCATTTCGGATTCAAGCCATTCGGTCATACTAGTCCCTGCTTGTGTGGCATATGACATGACAAGTCATGTGAGTGGTTAACGGCCCACGTCAGCACCGTTAACACCCCAACTTGACGGAGAGACTAAATTAATTGACATTTGACAAATTCAGAAACTAATTGGATATTTCAACAAATTGGAGAACGAAACTGATTGGTCCTTGCAAATGCAAGGACGAAGTTGAGTATTCACCCTAAATATAATATATAATTTTGTAACTTGAAAAACCAGCTGGTTATCACCGAGGTATACACAAGACATATAACCTAAAAGTCAAAGACCAAACAGTCGATGATTCACATTTAAGCTGGTTTGTACCTTGCTTTACTGACAAAGGAATCCAAGAATTGAGAAAAAGAAGCAAAAGTAGACAATAAAGCAAATATTAAGTCTCATAATTATCATCACCTTTTATTTATACTCTTATTTATACCAACACAGTCCCACTTCATATATTTTCCACTGTTTCTAATCTTAGAACTTTGGTAATAAATTAAACCAGCTAGAACCAGAAAGAAATTCCCAGAAATATTTGTGTTCTATACAAATGGCTAGAGTAGGAGGCATTTTTGTTTGTCTCCTAATTGTTGTCATGGATGTAGCAGCTGGGATTCTTGGCTTAGAGGCTGAAATAGCACAAAACAAGGTATTAAAGCTTGAAGTCAGTTTCTATTTTAGAAGAAATTTAGAATTTTTGCTTTTGTTTTGAAATAATAAATATTAACTGTTAGTTGTTATTTTGTTAGTGAGAGATTATGGTTGTAATCTCACTATTAGAACTTATTAGGAGTCTCAAACAATATTATCCCTTATGTTGAAAATTCAACATGAGATGATCCAAATGTTAAATCAAGTGCATTTAAGAACTTTGTTGCTACAAGAACAAATATGATGTGCATTGTGAAATTAATCTATTTTCAACAAAACAGGTTAAGCATTTGAAGGTGTGGATATTTGAGTGTAGAGAACCAAGTCATGATGCATTCATGTTGGGGTTGGGTGCAGCAGTGCTATTGGGACTATCACATGTTATAGCCAATTTGTTAGGTGGTTGCAACTGTGTTTGTTCTCAACAGGAATTTGAGAAGGCTTCCTCCAATAGGCAACTCTCAGTGGTTTGCCTTATTTTAACCTGGTAATATATCTCTGCCATTATTGTCATGCTTTGGAATAAAATAACTAGTTATCTTTGCTTTGCTGTTTTTTTTTTAAGTTGAGAAATGAAAAATTTCAACTCTCTTAGGTCCTATTTACAAGAAGAAAAAACACAAAGACCAATGTAATCATTTAATGTTATAAATTTTACAAAGTTATTCCAAAGGACATTGCTAACATGTGCTCTTTCCTTAAGGGCGCATGTTAAAGATATTCCACAAATAACAATTATTGAAAAGAATTAATTCACGTGTATTCAACTTTTTGAGAAATAAATTGACACAATTTGAAATGTAAAATTTCTATTTTTAGTACATTAACATATGCATCTTAAGGGTACATGTTAGCATTTCCCATGTGTGTAAAATTAAATAATTACTCAGACCAAAACTTAGTTTTATGGGCAAATTAACATATGCGTCTTAAAGGAACATGTTAATATTTCCCATGTGTGTAAAATTAAATAATTACTCAGACCAAAACTTAGTTTTATAGGCAAAAAATAATGAAGTGATAAGAACAGTTAGGTGTATTTTGATTAAATAATTAAATGATCATTCACTAATTATAACTAATTAGTTATAACTAATTCACTAATTAAATATTTTGATTGTGTTGTTGATCAGGATCGTGGTAGCCGTTGGATTGTCCATGCTGGTGATAGGGGCTATGTCAAACAACAGGTCACAGGATTCTTGTGGTTTCTCACACCATCACTTTCTGTCCATTGGTGGGATTTCATGTTTTGTTCATGGTCTCTTCTCTGTTATATATTACATTTCTACCACTGCCTCCATGGATTAGTATTTTGTAAGATGATAACAAATAGAATTCACTTGTTCCTGTTTTTAGTGCTTTTCGAGTGTGACTTGCAATATTGTAGTGTTAGATAATATGTTAATGGAACTTCTGTAATAATTGTGCTAAGGATAATCTAGTATGATTTACTGTTTATTCTCTTTGTTACTCTTGTGTTTATATGATAATATACAGTACTCTCATTGGTCACATTTATAAGCAAAAAACTACTTTTTAGGTTTATATGAGTACCTAATGTACTAGAGGGAGTATATTTTAGTACACTTCCTTAAATACAGAAATCAAAGGCAATTTATAGAACACATTTGTGTTTTTTTTTCTTTGGAAAGTAACAATAAATAGAGGAATGGCCTAGGAACAAAAAATGGCTAGACCAACAACCAAACCACAAAATACATAGCATTAGCAAAATCCTCTGCCACCTTCTCAGTCTCATACCAGTAGCATAATATGTTACATTACATCACATATATACTAATTTTACATTTGTAATACTATATTGCTACTCCATTGCCATATCCCTTATCAATTTAGGATCAATACATGTTTCACATGCATAACATAGCAGAAGAATCATGTTCAAGCACCTCTTCAATTTTGCATCAGTAGCTTCCTTTTCTTCACAGTTTTACAGCTGCTAATCACCAACCAAAAGTTTAAAATAATATTAAAATAGTTTTTTTTTATATAGTCTTGATTTTACATTCAATTTGATTGATTATCACCCATAAACACAATATGATGCAAGAATTGCTGATTAGTTCTTCCTTTCATAACAAAATCACTTACATTCATGACTAAAAGTTATCCTCCTCATCATCATCAGAGCTAGAATAATCTACTCTCCGCCCCGCAATAGCCGGAAACAATCGCCTATGTTGATCAGAAGGCGGCGGCGGCGGCTGTGGCGACTCTGGATGATGAAGTGTATCTGGAGAAGACGGCACCGCCACTGATGGAGCCTCTTTCTTCCAAGAACCCTTCATAGACTTCAATGTAGCTTCTTTAACCTCTTTACAAACCTTATCCAATATTATCAAGAAGTCACGCACAATCAAAAACAAACGCAACCCTTCATCTTTCCCTGCATTCCCATGAAAATAATCCGCCGTACTCTTAACCAACGACATGATCTTCTTTTCTTCCTCAACAAGCCACGTCACCTCACCTTTCGCATGTTCCATAAACTTTTCTACACAGCTTTGAAACTCGCTCTCTTCTTCCAAATTATTAAGATCAGTGTTCAAAAACTCCTGAGTCTTAATCAATGAGTGACCGAGTTTTGAAACCGCGTTACTCAATGCATCACCGTCTATTAATGCTGCTTTTTTAACATCTTCAAGTTCATTGCTTAAGCTTGAAACTACTTGAAGTCCAAGGCTACGATAGTGTTCTTCTGAATCTTCGTTTTCATAATCGACATCCACTGTTCCTATACTTGAAACACTTCTGCTTGCTCTTTCGGTTCTCACTGCTCTTATTCCTTCTGAACGTATAATTTCTTGAACCACAAAGTGTAATAGCGTTGTCTTTCCGTCTGTTCCTTTTACGTCGGAAAGTTTTAAAAGTGTGTCGAGTCTGAATGCTTGAGCGCCTCCACGGTAGGTTCCGTCGTTCATGCGGTTACCGGTTTTGAGTACTGCTTCAAGTAGTTTTAAGAACAACCTGCTTTTTCTCAGTTCGTCACAAGCAACCTGCCATTTCGATGAAATAAAATGATTAACTATAATCATATTCATATGTTTACAGCACCTTAATGTATATCCCAAATGATTGATAAGTGCGTGGTTCTGAATTGCGGCTACTTCGCAGCCTTGGTTACGCTGCGAACTTTGATATCACGTAAAAATGCATACAAATGTGGCCAAAGAAGAGACCTCTAAAACTTTTATATTGCAGCTGCAATTGCAGTTGTTGACTGCAATTTAAAAAACTATGGTACAAGTAATATATTTATACTTTCTTTAGGACCTTTTGCTTTTCATGTCTCCTTCTTTGTTCACCCAAATAAAATATAACAAGTCAAGTTCCACTGATTTGATAAAATATTATTTAGTTACAAAATTGACACTTTATTTTCTCTATCTTTTTGTTAAGATTTGTCTATCAAACATTAAAGAATATTTTTTTCAGAATTTTATGTACCAATTTTAAGACAAGTAACATACCGAAAACAAAGTGCTAGTTTTGTAATTAAATGTAAAAAACAAAAATATAAATCAAAAACTTTTTCTGTGAAATAACTGAGTTCTGTTGTTAAATTGTTGGGGGAACAAGGAATGAGAATTGTGATTTCAATCACTTACTTGATTTGTACAATAACCAAAGATTTATCTCATCAAGTGGTAGCTAGGATACATGAGAAAAACTTGCCTGATTATATATCCCATCATAAATGATGTTTAATGATATATTATTGCAATCAATCCTTAAAATAGTTTTGCATAAGAATACAAACATTATGATTCAAAGTTTGACTGATTACCTCTAAAGTTGCAAAGGATTCCCTAATGCTCGAGGCCTCTTCTCGAAGAATAAACATGAACATGAGAGATTCAAGACGTTTGAAAGCGAATGGAATGTCAACCAATACTTTGAGAAACCTCTCTGCTGGGCCTAGTTGAGATAGTTCTCCAGAGAATAACCTAAGTTTCAGTTCCTCTTCTTGTGTTGGTGCCATCTTCAACAACGTTTGGATAAGCTCTGCAGGAATCTCGTTACCTGATTCAATCAATTATACTTCGTAATGAGTTTGGACTGTAATTTGCAAATCTTAATCCCAGGGAAATGGTAAAAAGATATACATCTTTTTGAATTTTTCAAGTGCTATAGTTTTAAAATTGATTGCTCTAGGGCACAGTTTTAAATTGCGGTTCGCAGCCACAATTGCTGCAGTTGCAGTTGCAATATAACGATTTTAGAGGTTTCCAAAATTGCAATCGCGGCTGCATTGCTAGCATTTATCTCGATTTTGCTGCACAATTAAGGTTCACTGTGTAACCATCCGCAACCGCAATTTAGAACCAGAGGAACAACTTTATTAATCTAACTCCAATATGAGCCTAAGACATTCATCAAAACGTTATCATAGTGAAAGTATATCATGTTTGTTACCTTCTTTAAGTGCATCAATAACTTCTTCTGTTGTCACATTCAGAGCACGCAAAAGAATTGATAAATTCTGTGCTTTCTTTGGGTCAATAATCTGAATATAATGTACAGAAGTATCTACAGAAGATGAATCTTTTCTACGTTCATGTTTGTTCTGGTTGGTGCAACCAAATAAAGACTCCATCATTTCCTCATTGAACCTGATAAGTAGTCATGAAGGTTAGTGCAATCTTACTGAGTGATGTTTGGATAAATAGGTTAATTAAATGTTAACAGCTTAAGAGCTTATCATGTAAGTGCTTATGTATAAGTTATTTTATAACAAAAGGATAAAATAAAGTCAAAGAGTTTTTGTGTAAGCCATAAGTTTTTTTTTTCATAAGCTATCCTGGATAGCTTGTGGAAATAAGCTGAAAACAGCCAATAGACATATTCATAGGCTGTTTCCATAAGTTTTTCCAAACAGTCTCGCAAGTGTTTGTGTCAACAAATAAACTCAAACAAGTCAATCCAAACATGCGTATTTTTACTGAAATTTTATGTTTGACAAGAGTTAGTGTTCTTACACAAATGACCCTGCATTGATCTCATGCCACACCATTGATTGATCAGGTTTTGCATTAACCTTGTCCCAGAAAAATGGCTTTAGTTTAGGCTTTGGAGCATCACCACCTTCATTAGAACTTCCTTGATTTAGTGGTCCAAGAGGTGTAACTTGGTTTTTACCAGCCATTGGCTTGGGAGGAGCAGGTGGGGGATGACCGGCTTTTGGTGGCGGTGGAGGACGAGGCGCAAGAGGAGGTGGTCGTGGAGGAGGAAGTGGCGGCGGACCAGGGGGTGGAGGGGCAGGTTTTCCGGAAGAAGTTCCTGCTATTTGTTGTCCCATTTCTTCTAATGTTGTTGTTGTTTCAACTACTGATATATTGTTATTATCTCCGGCCTTCATGGACGAATTTCCAACATTAGATGGATTCTTTCCTTTGTTAATAGTAACACCAGATTCTTCTGTATTAGCATTTCCCAAATGGACAACCTTCTGTGGACCTGAAATAATAAGTAAAATATGCTGCTTATCAGTTATTTTACTCTCTAAATAAATATGTGAGATTCTATTACTATAGTTTCTAAATATATCGAAATTATTATAAAGATATCTTGAATGTGTCTTCTGTTTACTAATTTCAAGGACTAAACTAACTAACAAATGACACACTTGAAAAACAAATTAACTAAGGAAATACACATTCCAACATCAAACCAACTAACGAAAACAAATATGGAAATATGTTTTGTAATTACGATACTTTCAGGAACTATAGTGACATTATATATCCAAAGATCACAATGGTTATTTACTTTACACGAGTGAATAACCAATTTGAGATCTGAAATTCTACAACATTGTTCAGTTAGTCCTTCGAATAAAATAACAGAAATTGTAAATCGTCTGTTATTTTAGTCCTAACTTTGCCAACTTTCCGAATTTGTCCATGAAGTTAACAATCAGATTGATCCTTAATATTTAACAATTTCGGGACTAATTTGATATTGATGATTAATCCTTACAGACAAATTTAATTTTATGTATTCAATTAAGGACTGATTTAATATATTTGACAATATAGAATAAGGTCTGAACTATAATTACTTATTAGACACCAAATTACAATTTCAAGTAGCAGTTTGTGTTTTGTCATGATATATATATATACTAGGCCAACAAAAAAAACATGAACATACATAAACATACCTCCAGAATAATCATTTGAGGTTAATATGAGCAAAGGCCCGTCATCTTTTTTAACTTTACTGCTTTTAGCCTCGCGATAACAAAGCGCCAATCCTATCAAGATTATGATTCCTGATACAGATGCAGCCAAAATAATTGCTTCCTTCCTTCTGTGTTCATTGTTAAAAGAAGGTGAAGGAGTTGGAGCACTTGTTATAGGTTTAAAAATTTGAAAAGGATCAACCGGTTGACGCGGTGGCGTTGGAGACGGCCCTGACTTATCTGGAGCGAGTGGTAAAAACTCAACTCCAGTACTCGGAACAGGAGTAGGTGATGGTGATGAAGACTTTGCTGGTGTTGATGGATGAGTACTCGGAACAGGAGTAGGTGATGGTGATGAAGAACTTGCTGGTGTTGATAGATGAATTGGTGATACCAATGAATGCTTAGGGGATGGACTATTAGCGCTGGGACTTGGTGACATTGGTGATATATGTGATATATAATCATGTGGTGACTCAGCAATTGAATTTGTTCCATGATGACGACGATGATGATCATTTTTCATAGCCAAAGTTGATCTAGAATGTTTGGTTAGCAAGTATCTTGAAGAATAAAGCTTGTCACTGCTTCTTTCCACATCATTGTTCCCCTCTATCAATTCTTTCCTGCAACGTTTCCACACATTCTCTGCCTGTATCAACCAAATGAGAGAGTAGTACTTTTCAATATACTTCAAAAAATTAACTAATATGTCCCATGATTCCATTATACCAATTTCTATGCTAATATCTACCAAAGTTTACTTGGAATTTTATACCATCACTGTCATGTTTCATCCAAAAAAGTGAAGTAGTAGGTAGAGACATCATTTGTTTGAGTCAATGCATTAAGAGACAAAGACATAGTAAATTAAAGCAAATTTCACAATAAGTTATACAAACGTACAGCCACTCTACATCCATGAGATGTAAGCTCAATGGTTAGAGTTTGATCTAATAATCTCAAGAGACGGAGTTCAAACCTCTCCGGAAAGAACCTAAATTAGTCATTACAACCTAGGCATCACATAACATGTATGAGGTACATTAAGCCAGTTCAATACACTTTAAGATTTATAAAGCACAGATGTGCTGCATCACAAACAAATACACAGAATTATCAACCAGACTTGGTTTGCACTAGGAAATTAACCAATAACAACTAGTAAAACCAAACATAAGAATATAACATGATGAGATTCGGAACCATTTAGAATCTATATCCATTCAGAATACTAATTACAACTCTGATATTCAATACAACCAACATGGTATCGAAAATGTCTGTATAACATGACTATCTCATAAGAAAAGAAACCGAGTTTGATTCCTAAAGTTGCCCATTTGGGAGGTAACCTAACTCATGTGGAAGGAAAATAAAATAAAAAAACTAAAGTCCCGCCGACAGGTCAATGATTAGTCTCATAGCATATCTAAAGAGCCTAAGCCGTGGATATCATCAATAACATCGTACGACACCTATTGGGGTTAAAAACCCTAATCATTCTGGATTTTTTTGTTGTTGACGGATTTATGCTGGATTAAAAAACCTATGAAATACATAAATGTACCTGTTTTCCATGAATATGAATGAAAGATAAAAAAGATGCATCATCTATACAAAGCTCATCTTCCTTCCCCTCTGAGCCCCCTTGAGCCAAAGCACAAAGGAGGATGACATATATAACCGCACAACCGGTTCTTGTCAATTCCATTATTGCTTCTAAATTCACCAACCCAACCCAATAATTCCTTGTTCATGTCTCATTGAACTTTTTAATTCCTTTAATTGTCAAAAACCCTTTAGCTTCCAAATATATATGTGTACAATATCCAAACTTTTAAATTTCCAAAATCCCACGAAGGTTGTCAATCTCACGGGATCTTAGAAACTAAAAATTCTTGTTGTAATAATGTTGATACAATAATAATGAATAGGGAGAGATTAAGAACAATGGATATATGAATATATTTGATATTTTATGTAATGTAACGCTACAAACGTTACGTGGGAGATGAAAACCAATTCATGCAAAGGTGTAATTAACAAAACAAGGGTTTTTTAAATAATATTTTTGTTGTTGTAATATTTGTAGGAATTATTGATTTACAATAGGAGTTCAATCAAGAATTTGTCTTGTGTTGTTGAGAAATTGAAACAATTCGAAAGTTTGTATGATGTGCTGGGTTTGGAGGGAGGGGGGCTTCAGAGGAAAGAGAAAAACAACGATTCATTGAAAAAATTCTTAAAAAGGGTCGTGGGGAGGACAATGTGGGACACCCATGTCTTGGAACCTTATTTTGCTTTCCTACCCCCCAAAACATGTGTTTTTAACATGCATCCACAACATTAGATTCTTTTTTTTTATTTATCGCCCTTGCACCTAACTTATAACACTAAATTATTTTTATTTTATTTTTTTTAAACCAAAGAAAGAGGTGCAACAAAGGTCTGCAACCTCCAAATATTGTATCAAAGGAGAACAAAAAAAAAAGCGGACATATACCAAAACCTCCTAGAAATTGATAAACCTATAGTTAGGCATATCAAGTTTATCCTCAGCAAACAATCTACATAGTCCAAATAATAATAAATTTCGAAAAATAGAACGATTTTTATTCATTTAAACTGCCGCCGCTTATCTTTATAAAATTTCTTTGTATTTTTTTCATTATATCTATTCATTGAATAAGTGATTGTTAAACCTATGGATGCTAGCTTATCTCCACATATATATATATATATATATATATATATATATATATATATATATATATGAGTTTTGCTAACTTAGACCAACAAAAAACATAAAGGTCTAAGTTAGCAAGTGTGCATCTTTTCATTTGGACAAAATATCCACCTACTACTATTATAAATCATTATTAAACGAAGGGTAATTATATAATTTTAAAAAAACTATAACCGTTTTTTTGTCAAAACTGTTTTTTTAAGGTTGTCAAAATCGTTTTGTCTTTTTTTTTGTGTTGTTTAATGTTTGTAATTGTGACATAAATATGTTCATAACAAAAGTGGGTCTAAGTTAGCAAATTGGTGCAAGTTAACAAATATTTTATGATGAAAATTACTAAATTAACCTTCAAATTATTAGATGTAAATAATAAAGATGAATGGTATTTGAACCATCAGTCTCTCAGTTAATCACTTCGCCTTGTCCCAAGACTCGTGCTTGTTGGGCTGTGAACCATCAATCTCATCATTTAGGGCACAACGCCCTCCAGAAGGGCCAAAAAGGTCCTAGGCGAGCCCGCTAAGGGCGCCATCTCTTAAAGCTTCTAGAAGTCTTTAAAAGCCTCTGGAACGATCTAAACGTGACTTTGGGCCCAAGTTTCTTGGGGCCTAAGTCACGGAAAACCAGGCCCAAAGAAGGCTATAAATAACCCCCTTGAAAGCATTCTCAAGGCATCACTTAAACAGTTCTAAACCCTAGTTTTAGATATTGTACTCACTGCAAGTACAGTTGGCGCCCATCGTGGGGCCTCGGTAAAACTAACCTAGGCCGCACTTCTGAATCGTGATCCTATTTTGCGATTTAGAACCACTTCTGAATCGTAATCCTATTTTGCGATTTGGAACCACTTCTACATCATAACCCTAATTGCAATTTAGAAGCACCAAACCCATCATCATCATGATGATCGAGCAAGATGATCCCAATGCCATGGAGACGATGAAGGCGCATATCCAACAACTTCTTGATCGCAACGATGCCCTTCAAGCTTCCATGGAGACCATCCAATAGCAGCAGAACGATCGCGATAAATCCCAGCAGGGCGAGTTGGACGAGCCAGACCCCCGACCGCTCTCGGCCGAAATCTCGAATGGACCTGTTCCAGAAAATTTCAAACCACCATCGCTAGCGTCTTCGATGTCAAGAGCGACCCCGTGGAACATGTCACCGCGTTCAATACCCAGATGGCCGTCATCGGCGCCAATGATTCTCTCAAGTGCAAACTATTAGCAGGAACTTTGAAAGAAGTCGCCCTCCGATGGTACATGAATCTCCCTTGGTTCTCCATCGTCTGATACCAAGACTTGACACGCTAGTTGATCCATTAGTTCTCCGCCAGTCGACACCGCAAAGTGTCCTCCACCAGCCTTTTCAACGTCCGCCAAGGACAGAACGAGACCCTCAGGGAATACCTCGCCCGCTATAACGATGCCACCATCAAAGTCATCAATCCCAACTAGGAGTTGTTTGTTGGAGCCTTCCAAAACGGACTACGAGCAGGACAATTTAATGAGTCGCTCGCACAGAAGCCTGCAGATTCAATGGAGGAGATCATGTCAAGAGCCGAATGCTACATTAAGGGCGAGGAAATCAATGCAGAGAAGAAGGCTAGAGATTCCAAAGAGCGCGAAATAAGTAACTCAGATAATCGTCGAAACTATTACTCACCACCCACAAGAGACTGGGAAACCTTCAAGCGCCAAGGCCCAGATAGACAACGCCCTGAACGCCCTGAGATCTTCACGCCACTCAATACTCGCCACTAGCGGATTTAGAAAGATGTTTACCACTTGAGGTTGATTCCAAACCCCCCAGAACCCGCTAGTCGCCAAATGGGACCGAACGAGAATGCATGGTCCAAATACCACAGAATCAGGGGTCACAACACTCACGATTGCATCCACCTAAAACGATAAATTGAAAAGTTGATCTAAAACAGAAGGCTCAGAGGATATGTCAAAGGTAGCCGAGATGAAGAAAGGCGACGCCCAAAAGAATCAAATAGGGACAGGAAGGAGGAAGATAACAAGAACGAGGAGAGGCACACTATAAACACTACGTCAGGAGGTTTTGTCGATGCTGGCGAGTCTAGCGCTTCCCGAAAAAGGTACGTAAGACAAGTTATGTTTCTCGATGAGAGCGCCACTTTAGCATTAGAGCGAGAGCCATATATTACCTTTTCCGTCAAAGATTATGAAGGCGTCATTCCCCACGATGATGACCCCATGGTTATCACCTTACAAATATTCAATTGGGATGTCAAGAGAGTTCTCATAGACCCCTGCAGTTTCGCTAACATACTTTGCTACAGTGCTTTTGAAAAGATGGGCCTTGTCCGGGGATACATCACCTTGAAAACCACTTTCGGAGTAGGCAAGAACACGAAGACGATCCGAGTAAAATACGTGGTAGTAAATTCTCCTAACCCTTACAACATTATCATAGGCCGCCCGACATTCAACCTCTTGGGCACAGTCTTATCCACTAAGTTCCTTGAGATTAAATACCCATTAGATAATGGCCAGATAGGTGCAGTACGCAGCGACCAGAAAATCGCCCGAGAATGTTATCATAACAGCTTGAAAATACAAAAAGAAAAGAAGAAGGTGAATGGCGACCAACCCCACCATGTTAACATGATAAACCTTGATCCAAGAAACGAATATGAGCAAGAGCACCTCGAACCCACTAAGGACTTAAAAGAAATCGAAATAGGAGCTCAGCCCCATCAAACCACAAAAATAGGGACCTCTTTGGATCCTACTGAGGAACAAGCCTTAGTGCTCATTTTGAGAGAAAACCTGGACCTCTTTTCTTGGCAACCCTCCGACATGCCAGGGATTGACCCTAGTATAGTTTTCAGTCACCTCGCCGTGAACCCAGGAATCAAGCCAATAGTTCAGAGAAAGCGAAAGTTGGGTGAAGAAGGAAGGAAAGTTGTGGATGAAGAGGTGAAGAAATTAAAAGACGCCCATTTTATTAGTGAAATCAAATACCCTACTTGGATGGCTAACGTCGTCTTAGTCAAGAAGATGTTAGGCAAATGGAGAATGTGTGTCATTACACAGACTTAAACACCGCTTGTCCCAACTATCCCTACCCCCTCCCAAACATCGACCACCTAATCGATAACGCCTCTGGCTATAAAACTCTCAGCTTCATGGACGCATACTTAGGCTATAACCAAATAAGGATGGACCCTTTGGATGCCCCCAAAACCGCATTCATGACAAACAATCAGAACTACCTTCCAGGGGTTAATGGATATCGCCTTCGTAAATCAGATCGGGAGGAATCTTGAGGTCTACATTGATGATTTAGTTTTATAAACCAAGAGAGAAACGAGCCATGCAGATGATCTTAAGGAAATACTTCGACAAGTCATAAAATACAACATGCGTTTGAACCCCGCCAAATGTTCATTCAAAGTACACGCAGGGAAGTTTCTAGGCTTCATGCTCACCAGACGAGGAATTGAAGTGGATCAAGATAAGTGCTAAGCTATCATAGACATGCAAAAACCCTCAAGCATCAAGGAGGTACAACAATTAACAAGAAGGTTGGCGGCACTGTTAAGTTTCTTATCATGTGCTGGAGACAAAGCTTTTTCATTCTCGTCGATAAAAAAGAAGGAACAATTCCAGTGGACATTTGAATGTGAAGATGCCTTCAAGAAGATCAAGGCCTTTTTATCCATCCCACCCGTGCTGCATCGCCTAGATAAAGGAGCCATCTTATTCTTATATTTGTCCATTTTGGACAACGCCATGAGCTCCGTCCTAGTCCAAGATTCAGAGTAAGGGGAGAAACCGGTTTACTTCGTCAGCAAAGTATTCAAAGGAGCCGAGTTGAGATATCATAAAATAGAATGCTTAGCCTTAGCAGTCATCACGACGACGAGAAAATTACGACCTTACTTCCAGAGCCACAGAGTCGTCGTGAAGTCAAACTATCCAATCAAACAAGTGCTCGGTAAGCCAGACCTCGTCGGTCGGATGGTAGCATGGGCCATCAAACTTTCTGAATATGACATCTAGTTCCTCCCCCACGGAAGCATTAAATCCCAAGTCTTAGTAGATTTCTTAGTAGAATTCACGCCGCCTATCGAAGACGTCGCCCCACATGTCTAGCTTCTGTTAGTGGACAGATCTTCCAACCTGAAAGGAAGCGGAGCCGGAATCATACTGGAAGAACCCAATGACCTCCTCATAGAACAATCACTCAGGTTTGAATTCAAAGCAAGCAACAATCAGGCAAAGTATGAGGCACTCATTGCAAGAATGACCCTATCACAAGAGATGGGCGTGGAAAATTTAAGGGCGAAAAGTGACTCTCAGCTAGTAACAAGCCAAATCACCGGAGAATATTAGGCAAAGGATGCCCAACTCATCAGATATCTAGCAAAGGTTTAGAATCTGGCGACCTTTTTCAAGTTTTTCGAATCGATCTATGTACCCAAAGAACAGAACTCCAGGACGGATTTGTTATCAAAGCTCGGCAACACTAAAAGACCGGGAAACAATAAAACTGTAATACAAGAGGTACTCTCAGCACCAAACATAGAAGTGATTGAGGTGAACACGATAGATAGTGAAGAAGAAAGTTGGATGACCCCCCTAATTAAGTACCTTACGGGGGCTTTCTCGCCAAAAAGCAAGGAGGAAGAAATATAGGTTAGAAAGAGGGCATTCAAATACACCATGGTTGCAGGGAAATTATACAAGATGGGAAGGGCAACTCTCATGCTTAGATGCCTAGGCGAGAGTGAAACGAAGCTGGTACTCTTGGAAGTTCACGAAGGAGTTTGTGGAAGCCATATTGGTGGATGTGCTTTAGCTGCAAAGTTACTACGTGTAGGTTATTATTGGCCAACAATGCTACATGACTGCGCCGAGTTCGTGAAGAAATGAGATAAGTGTCAAAGATTCTCAGATAAGAAGCACGCCCCAGCATGCGAACTCACCTTTGTTTTTTCACCATGGCCTGTTCACAAATGGGCAATCGACATAGTAGGCCCATTTCCTTTAGCGCCAGGACAACTAAAATTCCTTATAGTGGGTGTGGATTACTTCACAAAGTGGATTGAAGACGAAGCCGTAGCAAATATCACAGCAGAGAGAGTAAAGAGATTTTACTGGAAGAAAATTATTTGTCGGTTCGGGCTTCCCAAGTACATAGTATCTGACAACGGAACTCAGTTCGCCAACACCAAAGTAGTGGAATTCTGCAACAACTTAAGAATTCAGACGAAGTTCGCCTCGATTGTACACCCCCAAGCCAATGGACAAGTTGAATCTGCCAACAAGGTCATCCTAAACGGTATCAAAAAGAAGCTAGAAGCAGCCAAAGGACTTTGGTCCGAACAGCTGCATGAGGTAAAATTATATATTTTTTACTTTGCAAAGTACAGTACTATAAAAAATATATTTACTCACCACAAGAAGCAAATGTATGCACAAGTATAGGTACTATGGTCCTATCATACGACTCCACACTCCACCACTAAGGAGGCGCTGTTTACTATGGTTTTTGGCGCCGACGCCATGCTCCCAGTAGAGATCGACACACCTACTTGGCACCGTGATAATTTTTCAGAAGTGGTAGGAAAATAATTTACTATTCTAACCCCATTCTTTTTGCAGGTCCAATACTTAGAGTTCCTTTTAACTTTCGAAACTCACAAAATCTCTTTTATTTCCAAAAATTAGCAAACGAGACAGGTTTACAATGCGATATGGACATGATAGACGAAGTACGAGAGGCTGCCCATATTCAAGAATTCACCTCCAAGAAAAGAGCAGCCCACCGTTACAATTCCAAGGTAATACCAAGAGAAATGAAGGAAGGAGGCCACGTCCTCAGGCAAGTAGTCGCACCTATCAGGATAGGCAAGCTGCTACCTAATTGGGAAGGACCGTACAAAATAAAGGAGAAGTTATCACATGGAGAATATAAACTGGAAAAGCTGAATGGAGATCCAATTCCATGCACCTGGAATGAAGTCAATTTGCGACACTATTATAGTTGAATATTTCACCACTCATTATTTAGATTTCCTTTACTTTTATGTTTTTGAATAAGGCAAGCACTCTTCAAGACTGACGCCGCCAAAGTTGTTTACAAACACTTTTTATATTTTAATAAAAGGGGTAGGGTAGCACTCTTTTCCCCTACAAGGGCAGGGGTTTTTAACGACGCGCCCTACTTTCTTAGATGTTGTTGACTATCCTTTTTACTTCACATGCTACAAAGGAGACATTAACAAATACATTCGAAGCCGTAAGACCCAACTGGGTAGTGAAAACTCAACCCCAAGCGGGCTTTGAGAAATTTCCTTAACCCCACGGAGGCTCTAAGTGATTACATTTCCTTAATCCCATAGGGGCTCTAAGTGATTACATTTTCTTAACCCCACGGGGGCTCTAAGTGATTACATTTCCTTAACCCCACGGGGGCTCTAAGTGATTACATTTCCTTAACCCCATGGGGATTCTAAATGATTACATAACGCCAACCCACGAGCGAGCTCAGAAAACTTTACAAAACTTTACACAACGACAAGTTCAGGAAGGTTGAAATCCCTAAACATGTACAAAAACACAAACTGTCTAAACAGGAAGCCTCTCGATTCAAATAAACTTCCCAAAACTAGTGACTTCATGACTTAAATGACATCATAAAAGAAAAATGCCATGAGAACCGCGCCAAAAAAAATCGTTAACCAGCAGTAGTAACCAAACAAAAGGAAGGAATTAAATAAACAGTGACGATACAAATGAAATAAAATATTACGATCGCAAAGTTCCGGAGCAACGTCAACACATAATATTACAAGTTTAACGAAAACCAAAGTACTAAGGCGCCATAGAAGGATCGCCATAAATATTACAATAAATTACATAGAAAATTTTTTCTTTCAAGGCTCATCCACCAATTTGCCATCTTCAACAATCTTGAAAGGATCCAATTCGGCAAGATCAAGGATCAATAACAGACAAGTCACCTGCGACTTGGCGCGTTCGAAACCTCTATCAAAGCTTTTCGCCGCTTCCATCTTGGCATCTTTGACGTTAGATTGGCATCACGATCAGTAGTTAAATCAGCGATCTTCTTGTCGTACTCCGCTGCAAGAGCATTTTTCACCTCCTTAACCTCTTTCAAATCTTTTTTCAACAAGTTCGCCTTCTCCCACAACACCTCTTCACTCTGGACCACATCCTAATGTTTGCCCCTGATGGCGTCCAGCATCACTAAGGAACGAAGGCAGTGAACGACCATGTCCCTTATCATGAAGGGCACTACACCCTGTAGACCGGCCTTCACGTCGGCGTGATATAAACTCACATGCTCCTTCATATAGGAGCAGTAATCGAAGCTTCGATCCTAGAAAGAGTTTCTCATCTCGCTCGTATCAGCCTCGTTCAATTTTCCCATCTCACTCGTATCAGCCTCGTTCAATTTTTGGCTGGCCCCAACCTCCTCCTCCTCCTCCTCCTTCTTCTCCTTCTTCTTCTTCTTCTTCTTCTTCTGCTACTACTGCTTCTTCTTCTTCTTCTTCTTCCACAACAATTTTTCATCTTCATTAACACCAATTTCTTCAACATTAATCATCATTTTTTCAACATTAATTTCCTTCTTCCTATTTTCTTCTTCTTATTCTTCTTCGTTTTTAAACAACTCTTCCACAACAATTTTTCATCTTCATTAACACAAATTTTCATCTTCTTCAACATTAACATCTATTTATTTCTTTCAAGAATAATTTCATCAAAATATTTCATTCATACTTTTGTTTTTATTCAAAAATTAACACAAATTAATTTCTTGTTAAATTTTTTTTACACTAAATAAAGTTGGTTTTATGAAAAAACACTTTAGTATATATTTTTTTTTTAAAAAAAATCATTTTTTAGTATATATTTTTTCAAAATTTTTTTAAATTTTTTAGTATATAATTTTTTTTTAAAAAAAATAAACTATTTTCCTCGGAAATTCCTTGGAAGCTAACTACTAAAATATTAATAAAGCTTCCTTGGAAATTCGTCGGAAAGCATCTGTCAGACACAGCAGTCTACAGAAAAGCTTTCCTGCAGAATTTTCTTCGGAAATTCCTAGGAAAGCTTCTGACAGAAAATTCCTAGGAAATTCCTCGGAAACACGTAGGAATAGATTGAAAATTTCCTATGTAAATTTTCGTCAGAAAATTCCTCGGAAAACACCGTTTCCGACGAATTTAGGGTGTTTTATTCCTAGGAAATTTTCTTATTTCTTGTAGTGTTTTAAAGTCTGTGAGTAGTGTGCATGTAATATTACTTTTGAAATGTAATTATTGGGTTCTTTGTATGTCTCTTTTCTGGTTTTGCTTTTTATCTTCTCTCATGGTGGGAAGAAAATATTGTATTATATTTCTTTTATTTGGACTATCTTCCTTTTGAGGAAAGAAAATAACATACATAATATACAATACAATGAATTGTTGAACCATAAAGTATGCAAATTTAATGGACATGTTATTTCAGTTTTTTGTAAACAAAACTTGCTTATTTTCTTCTTGAGATTTAGTTTATTTGCTTTGACAATAAGCTGTCACAATACATATAGTCTCTCACACCACACAATAATTATTAATCTAAGAAGTTGAGTAACGATAGCCTCAAACAGATTTCAAAGGTTATTAACAACACAAAAAGTTGATTATAATGTGTTTTCTAGCTATGTTGAATTAAATTGTTTGTGGAAATATGAATAACATGCTGAACTAACCATGGAAATCATTATACACATTGAATCATTTTGTGCTTATCTTAGGGTAGTTATTATACCATGTTGCATTGACTACCACAAAATCATGAAAACTTCAAGTATGACTTCAACAATAGTAACTTTTGTTGTCCTTAATTATCTTTTTTGCTGCATAGTTTTTATTTATTTAGTTATTCTACTATATTGAATTAAACTGTTGTTGTGCACGGGCCTTTAACTCAAAAAGAAGCAAATTATTGTACTCTGTCACTATTCACCTATGCATCACTGTATTGTTACATGGACAACTATATTTTGCCTCTATTTTCACTCATAATATTAATCGTGTAGGATCACACGATACATTGTATTAGAAAATGCATATTATTGATTAGTAGTATTAAGGATCTTTAATTTTATTACAAAACCATATAAGCCCATTTAATAGTTATTTTCTTTGTTGTTGCAGAAAAATTATCAGCTATAGGTCACAAGGGCCATTTTGCAGAGCCGGATCAGTGCACATGCAGCACTAAGTAAAAGTTGTTAAAAGTTATATACACATTGAAATACCACACAATTAATCGAGCACTGTTGCGTGTAATATTTTGCTAGCACAAATACATTGAGTCAATGAATCAAATGCATTATTTTGTTAGTTATTATTATTATTATTATTATTATTATTATTATTATTATTATTATTATTATTATCATCATCATCATCATCATCATCTATGTGACATTGAAATGAAGTTTCAATTATAACATATTTCACATTTTAATTCACCGTCTTTTATGTGATGTTGGAGTCCTAAGTTAGTAGTAGCATCCATTTCCATATTTGGTTGGGTTCATAATTTAGATTATATTTTGTTCTATTTTCTTCAAAAAAAATCTTTGATTTTCATTGTTTGCACACACTATTAACTATGCTGCAAACATTTTGTTGGGTATTTTGGAGTTGGCTGCATATTTTGGCAAATCCAATGTGTTGAATAGAAGCATCTCCATGTTTAGAACAAGTCTTCAGTTACAAGAAATTGCATTTGAAGCTGTTCAGAAGCACTTTTTCCCTTCAGAAGCTGAAATGAGAGTCTGAAGCATCAGACGCACTGTAGCCCGCGTTGACTTTTGTTGACTTCTTCAGAAGTTGCATTTTTTCAAGTTATTTCTGCGCGAATCTTGGCGAGATATATCAAGGATTTATCCACGCATATTGCTTCTAGAATGCTGGTTGATTTGGTGAAGATTTTATGAAGATTTGGTTCAGTTTTATGAAGTTCGTATTTTTCTGCAGAATCTTTATAAAGATACATTGCAGGTTTATTTGTTTCCTTATTGGATCATTCATAATTCAGAAAAAAATCATGTGCAGAAGATAGGAATCTAATTTATGCTGATTGCTGAAGGCTATATAAGGAGTGCTTTGCTGCTATTCAAGATACGAGGAATTAGAGAGTTTTTATTCAGAAATAGAGTCTTAGTGTGTAAGCTTTTTAGCTTTGTTTGTGCACCACTCTGTTGAGTTGGTTTAGGTGTTTTGAGTTGTAATCACTCTAAGCCTGTAGGTACGAGTGCAGGTCATGTATTGAAGAGTGTTCTTCAAAACTGGGTAATTTGTTCAGAACTGGGTTAGTTCAGGTTTGTTTAAGTAACTGGGCTGTTACTTGAATAGGAAGTTAGTGGACTCTAATACTCAACGTGTTGGGTAGAAATCAAGCTAGGTGGAGATTGATTGCTTAGGATAGGAGCTGGGGGTCAGTGTCTGAGTCTTAAGGATTAATTCAAATAGTGGATTTCCTTCCTGGATTGGTATCCCCCAGAGTAGGAGGTGTTTACTCCGAACTGGGTTAACAAACCTGTGTGTTTTTTAGTTTTCCTGCACTTTTAGTTTCTGTTGATTATCTGTTGTTAATTGTGCTATGTTTAGTTCAGAACCAGTGTAATCAGAACCAGTTAACTCCTAACTAGTTGCTAAGCCAGAAATTTCAATTGGCATCAAAGCAGGCACCCTGCCTGTGTTTTGGGTGAGTTCCAGGGGTATTTATTTCTGGCAAGTATTGATAGAGAAGGAGGCTATGTCAACAGACCACCCCTACTTGATGGCACAAATTATGAGTACTGGAAGTCCAGGATGTGTGCATTCCTGAAATCTATGGATAGCAAGACCTGGAAGGCTGTTCTGAAGGGTTGGGAACACCCAGTTGTGACTGATAAAGATGGTAAGAAAACAATAGTTTTAAAACCAGAAGAAGACTGGACTAATGATGAAGATGCCTTGTCACATGCAAATTCCAAAGCCCTGAATGCTATTTTCAATGGAGTGGATAAGAATGTTTTCAGGATGATCAAGTAGTGCACAATTGCTAAGGATGCCTGGGAAATTCTCAGGATTGCTCATGAAGGCACCTCAAAGGTAAAGCAGTCCAGACTTCAGCTTCTGACAACAAAGTTTGAAAATCTCAGAATGCTGGAGGATGAGAATATTCAAAGCTTTTACATGAACATTCTGGACATGGCTAATTCCTTTGAATCCCTTGGAGAAAAAGTTACAGATGAGAAACTTGTTAGAAAAATCCTCAGATCCTTACCTAAGAGGTTTGATATGAAAGTAACTGCCATTGAAGAAGCACATGATATATCCAGCATGAAGGTTGAGGAACTGATAGGTTCTCTTCAGAACTTTAAATTAAGCAGAACTGATCAGAAGGGTAAAGGTGTTGCATTTGTTGCTGATTCTGAATGTGTGGATGATGATAGCTCATCAGAAGCTCTTGTGCTGCTGAGTAAAGAATTCAAGAAGTTTCTGAAGCAGAAGACAAGAGCTGATGACAAAAGCAATCATTCAAAGAAAGTTCAGTGTTTTGAATGTGAAGGCTATGGGCATGTCAAGTCAGAATGTCCTAATTTTCTCAAGAAACAGAAGAAGAGTCTGACTGTTTCCTGGTCTGATGATGACTCAGAGGGAGAAGAGAATAAGCCTGTCACTCTTTAACTGGCAAATTCTGGGATGATGATCAAGTTATGGGTTCAGAAACTTGCTCAGAATTTGAAACAAGTGATGAAGAATCATCCTCTGAAGTTTTGGATGCCTGTCACAAAAATCCAGCTGAGTTTTGCAGGAAGTTGCAATGTCAATTTGTTGAAGTGTGCCAGCAGATGGAAGAGCAGAAGAAAACTAATACTCAACTTCAGATTGAGAGGGATGAACACTAAGAAAAGATTTCTGTTCTCAGTAATGAGGTAATCCAACTCAATTCACAACTTGATCAGATGAAAAAGCAAGTTAGAATGTTAAATCCTGCTACTGATAAGTTGGAGAAAATTTTAGAGAATGAGAAACAAGGAAAAACTGGTTTAGGTTTTGTTAATCAGACTCAGAATACCAAACAGATGAATCCAGTTAATCAGTTTGTTCCTGCTACTCAGACTCATGATTCTATGGTTGGAACATCAAAGAGGAGACCTCAGAAACAA
The DNA here is from genome assembly GCA_018208015.1 of Medicago ruthenica. NCBI lineage: Eukaryota > Viridiplantae > Streptophyta > Magnoliopsida > Fabales > Fabaceae > Medicago > Medicago ruthenica. The sequence continues at coordinate 26,243,819 of CM031374.1, read as the reverse complement.
GCACAGATGCAAGGTCAGAAACAAACTCAGATGCAACCTCAGAAGCATGTTCAGATGTTGCTTCAGAAGCATGCTCAGGTGCAACCCCAGAAATGTTTCAGAAACAAAAAGAGGAATCATACTTGGGTTTGTCATCATTGTGGTAAAAAGGGTCACATTAAACCTTTTTGTTACAAGTTGCATGGTTATCCCAAACATTTGCAACACAGAAAAGTTGAACCAGCTGTGAACAAGAGCAAAATCAAGAAAGTTTGGAAACCAAAGAGTGAAGGTGTTGCTCAGAGTCTGAACAAAGGAAAAGGAAAGACTGTTGCTGATGACAGCAAGCCAATTCCTGTTGCACAGAAGAATTCTGGTGCTGGACCATCCAAAATTTGGAGCAAAGTTCCTGTTCCTGATCAGAAGGTTCTATTTTCGTGTGAGTCTGAAGTTGATAGGACTTGTGTTCAGAAAAGAGTGGCTGATTTTGAGAAACAAATTGCTGGGAGAAATGTTTTTGATTGTGGTTCTTCAAATGTTTGTCAACATAAGGACTTATAGCAATTAAAACAACCTGGATGTGAGGAAGATAGAGTACCAGCCAGTTGTGCTAATGCTAAGTGTGTTCCTGATCTTGGGTCTGAAGTTGATGCTGGGACTGATTCTGATGATGTATGTACAGTTTTTAAACCCTATGTTAAGTCTGAAGTTTGTCATAATTTTGTGGCTAAAAAGGGGGAGAAAAACCTGTGCTTGAGCTGTTCAAAGTGTATCTGGTGCAGAATTCATATGGTTCAGAAGCTGTCTAGATTTATTCAGAAATTGAGTGTTTTGTTCAGTGTTCTAAACCATTGCAGTGCACATGTGTTTGAGGGGGAGTGTGTGTCTCAGGGGGAGTACAAGGGTATTATATTCCTGAGTGTTTGTGGTCCTGAAGTGTTTCAAGCTTTCCAGAATTTTTCAGAAGTTACTTGTTTCACAAGTTACTGCAGTTCAGAATTAAGGGGGAGTTTTTATGGAGTAATGTTGAATGCTGAGTTGCAGGGGGAGTATTGTGAAGCTTCAGGAGTGTTTGTGATGATCAGGAGTTGATCAGTGACTGTGTTTTGTGTGCTTCAAGTTGATCAGAAGCTGTTTTGTGTGTATCAGTGTTCAGAAGCTGAAACTGTTTGGTTTTTAATGTTTAACATAGCTGAATCCGCTGCTAATCTGTTTGCTATGTTATATATTTGTGGAGTTCTTCATTGCTGAGGTTGTCTTATGTGTGCTTGAAGAACTTGGTTGTGTGAACATTGGTTTTAGCCAAAAATTTGCCAAAGGGGGAGATTGTTGGGTATTTTGGAGTTGGCTGCATATTTTGGCAAATCCAATGTGTTGAATAGAAGCATCTCCATGTTTAGAACAAGTCTTCAGTTACAAGAAATTGCATTTGAAGCTGTTCAGAAGCACTTTTGCCCTTCAGAAGCTGAAAGTTGCTTCAGAAGCTAAAATGAGAGTCTGAAGCATCAGACGCACTGTAGCCCGCGTTGACTTTTGTTGACTTCTTCAGAAGTTGTATTTTTTCAAGTTATTTTTGCGCGAATCTTGGCAAGATATATCAAGGATTTATCCACACATATTGCTTCTAGAATGCTGGTTGATTTGGTGAAGATTTTATGAAGATTTGGTTCAGTTTTATGAAGTTCGTATTTTTCTGCAGAATCTTTATAAAGATACATTGCAGGTTTATTTGTTTCCTTATTGGATCATTCATAATTCAGAAACAAATCATGTGCAGAAGATTGGAATCTAATTTATGCTGATTGCTGAAGGCTATATAAGGAGTGCTTTGCTGCTATTCAAGATACGAGGAATTAGAGAGTTTTTATTCAGAAATAGAGTCTTAGTGTGTAAGCTTTTTAGCTTTGTTTGTGCACCACTCTGTTGAGTTGGTTTAGGTGTTTTGAGTTGTAATCACTCTAAGCCTGTAGGTACGAGTGCAGATCATGTATTGAAGAGTGTTCTTCAAAACTGGGTAATTTGTTCAGAACTGGGTTAGTTCAGGTTTGTTTAAGTAACTGGGTTGTTACTTGAATAGGAACTTAGTGGACTCTAATACTCAACGTGTTGGGTAGAAATCAAGCTAGGTGGAGATTGATTGCTTAGGATAGGAACTGGGGGTCAGTGTCTGAGTCTTAAGGATTAATTCCAATAGTGGATTTCCTTCCTGGATTGGTATCCCCCAGAGTAGGAGGTGTTTACTCCGAACTGGGTTAACAAACCTGTGTGTTCTTTAGTTTTCCTGCACTTTTAGTTTCTGCTGATTATCTGTTGTTAATTGTGCTATGTTTAGTTCAGAACCAGTGTAATCAGAACCAGTTAACTCCTAACTAGTTGCTAAGCCAGAAAAGCCAGAAATTTCACATTTAAGCACAAATTTTAAATGTTGAACTTGTTACATAAAGGCACTTTTTTGATTATTCATTTGTGCCCTAACAAATATTATAAGATTAAGACATTGTTTTGACTTCATATGATCACAATATCACATTTAGGTGATATGGTTACACAATTATATGCTACTGTAAGATGATTATGAAAATATGCATATGCTATTTGAATAAATTTCTTTCACTTGTTTGGAGATGGTGATGTTAATGTCTATATAAGCAGAGTCAAGTGTCTCGATAAAATAGTTTATTTAACTCACAGATAAGAAAACACACATAGAAGTACACACAAGTAGATATGTCTAGATTTCTATAGTCTAGACATAGCTTGATTTTTGAAATATTACTTGCATTGCACATGTAGGTGCTTATTTAAAATCCTGAGAGGTACATAACCATTCTCCCTGTCGACGAATTGGGAGGTCAACCGTTAACTTTCATGTCTGTTTCTGAATCCCAGGGGAATGGCGGTATTGGCTTCGTTGCTTCATTAAGAACATCAACAGGAATCTTTGGTCCTGATCGCTTTAACGGTGGTATGCCATGATTGTACTTTTCAGGATCTGAACAATAATCCTGCAATTTGAGGGAAGAGGGTTAGGGGGCTTGAAGATGATTATGAAAAATGTGAAGTGCATTGCATGGCATATGCTCACCTGATCTGCATGCATCTTTACCACAAACTTTTTGAATATATCAAAATTTGATTGTTGCAATAGATCATCTGATAGACGAAGGTATGTTACTCCATACATCCGAAGTTTTGGAGGGCCATCTTTGTTGACACCTTGTGGTCTTGCATTCAGTATGATTTGGTTATAAGCTGTTGCATCATACCTTGAAAGTGCATTTTCTCCAGCAACTTCAATGTTCTCTCTCCAACCTCCACTCAATACCTGTTTGTACATTCATGTTTCCGAATATAATAACCACTTCTATACATCATTTTACATTTAATATCATATTTAACATGTAGAGCAAGCAGTGCATGAAACTAAAGAAAATTGTAATGATTTACCTGCTGAACAAGTTCCTGTGGTGCACTTTGTGCATCAGGGCTTTGTTCTGAGTCCCTCATCTCAAGACATGTAAAATTCAAAATAGCATGATGACGAGACACTATTTTTGCAATGGGACGGTATCCATCTCTGTCATCAAGGTTGTAATATCCAGCAGTGAGTTCAGCAGCATGATTAGGAGCTTTATACCACCAGTGAATTCCAGAGACCTTTATTATACATAGTTAGAGGTTCATTATTTGGAAGAAAAATGAAGGTGAAATTGCGGTGTTAAGAATTTTACTTTGATTGCTAATTTGACTTTACATCCTAGGAAAGCTTTATTAGCTTCATCTAGGATTTGATCACCATGATTCAGCAATTGGTTAGAATACCAAGTTAGGAAGAATTTCCCTTTCTCAGTAAGGTATGTGCCATTTGTTTTGAAGAATTCGGTAGATTCTGGTACGTCATTGTACGTGCCAGCGTCATCTGGTAGTTCCCATTCAGAATGGCCAGCACTCGCTGCAGCTGCTTTGAAACTTTCCTTCAAATATTTGTCATAACACTGCATAATTTCATTTTTATGAAAACTTTAGTGCTGAGATGACATTGCAGTATGTGTAAGAAACAGTTTTGATTGAAAGCTGAGGCAATTATCACCTGAAACTCTCCAATTCCAGGAAATTCCCATCCTTGATTTTGTGGATAAGACGGGTATCTGAGTTCTCCTGCTGGACCAAGACCGACTTCAATGTCTATAATAACCTCGGATTTTAAAAGATCTGACATGTTTTCTCTGAAACTCTTCATGAAATCTCTGTATACCTGTGTAAAGTAGGAAGTTTATTTAAAAGTACTATAGTAACTGTTAAGAGTCTCACATCGGATAGAAGATGGCCTGAAAATTTGTTTATAAGTGGGGGCAATCCTCACCTCACAAGCCGGTTTTGTGGGGTTGTGTTAGGCCCAACCACGATTTCTAAGTAACTAATGGACCTGGATCGGGTGCAGTAATTTTCTCAGATAATTTCACACAATTTTAAATCTTAGTCATTGATTTGAGATCAGACAACTCAGATTATACATTCATTAAATTAATTTTAATCGATCTTGACCAATGATATAGATTGGAATGGCTTCATTTCCATATAATATGACAGTATGGATATTAGCTAAAAGAAAGATAATTACAATTTCAAAGTTCAACTCACCTCAATGGCTGTTCTTCCATGAAAGATGGGTTTGTTATCTACACCAATGGTCAGATACTCCTTGTCTCTAGTACCAGAGCGGTTGGTGTAGAAGATATCAGGATCTGATTCTCCAATGTCAAGCACCCACTTTGGTAATGGGATGTTAACAACATCCCCCACATTTCCTCCACATTGATGGAATGACATGATAGCTTGCAATTTCAAGCCACATTTGTGAACAAGTTGAAACAAGCTCTTATAAGCACTCCAATCATATTCCTTAGGTCCCTTTTGTTCAATGATCCCCCACCAGACATCAATCATAACACCGTCGACACCTGCTGCTCGTAGTTGCACGAGTTGTTCTTTAAGTCCATCTGGGTCTTCGAAGACATTATCAACATTAATAACTCCGAGCTACAAAGAAAAACAATGAGTTAATATTAGTGATCAAACACATATTTATGAGTTAGCTATTTATTTTATATTCAAGTGCTTGAAAAACACAGTAGTAGTTTATGTGTATGAGGACTTACTGGGAGCATGACATAAACTGGAACATAATTTAGAAGCATGTTTTTGTTCAAAGTAGCCATATTGCTGCTTGCAATTTTGCCGTTGATGTTGCTCTATTTATAACTTGAGTGAATATCAAAGTTATCTCATACCTATGATTATGAAAGAAAGAGATTGATATTCGCCACAAATAAAAAGTTAAATGTATAAAAAGTTATCTCTCTTTAGTGCTTTCAAGTCACGATATGAGTGGGGCATTGATGTAAAATAAAAAATAAAAAAAATTTGATACTTTTATTTTTAGGGAAAAAAATTTGATACCGTTCATTTGGATATTATAAAATTGGGAAATGCTAACGAACACCCTAAGGACACTTTTTAACAACTTTAAACAGTAAGTTTTTATATAAATTAATTAATTCAATGTATTGAAAATTTAACTATTTGACATTTATAATAAACATTTTCTTAATTATAAATCCTTAAAGAATACCCTTAGAGCACTAGTTAACAAGATCCTATAAAATTTAGATGAGATGGTTGATCACTATGGTGAGAATAGAATAAGTCAAAACAAATGCTAAGGCATCGTTTGGCTTAACTTTTTTACAGTCTAAAAGTTACTTTAAAACAAAGTTAAAATTAAGGACTTTAAGAAAGAAGTTAAAGTTGTTTGATTACTTTATTATTTTTTTAGTTTTAAAGCTATTTTTAAGTTAAAAGTTGTTTGGCAAAATATTGTACAAATATATAATAAATAAAAAAATGTTAAAATATTTTTTGAAGGGAAAAATGTTTAAAATATTTTTTTAGTAAGTACTTAATAGATATTGTGTTTGGCCTACCTTGCTCCTTAAAATTGTACAGAAGTAGAAAATAAGTCGGGCCAAAAAAAATCTACTTCAAATCATTCATTAAAGAGGTTGTCATGATATTCAAGAAAACTCTTAAGAGAATAAGTGTTCCCTGAACAATAAAGTAATAACACTCGCTCATGTCGGCACACACGAGGAAAACGTGATTAAGACATGTCATCTACAATTACGATATATGCTCCACTAAAATTTAATACCAATTAAAGCAATTTAATTATAAGTAGATTAATTTGTCAAAAAAAATTATAAATAGATTAAGAATTTCCCATTAAAAAAATAGTGGATTGAGAAGTTAGTTACCAATAAAGAGTTAGGTCTAATGAAAGGGGTTAGAGACTCTAACGTCGTGCCGAACAAAAGTTCAAATTCGGATTGGGATAGGTGTCTATACTTAATGTTTTACTATATCTCAAATAAGATTATCTCTGGTAGAAGAATATATATGAGAAGCAAAAAAAGAGAATAATAGTTGGTTTTATCTAACATGCACAAATAAAATGATCTTACATCATACACAATTGTCATTTTTACCATTAGATTAAAAAATCACATCGTATTTCACTTAATTTAATGATGAGATTTATTGATTCAAGAGGGTAAACATTGAAGGCATGTAGAAACCGGCTGATGCAACATCATATCATCCTCTCATATGTCTTGTAACTTATTAATTATGTTTGCTCAAAAAAACTTATTAACTATGTGTAATTAATTGATCTCTCTTCGTGTTATGATCATGAGTAATTGGTTAGAAATCTGATTTAAATACTTGGTCTGGATGTTTAAATATAAATCTTATTCCAATATATCTATGTTTTTATTTCTACACTTAATACTTTTTCAAAGTGCAATCTAAAATTGATCTTTTAATTTAGGGAGTGATAGACATACCCTTGTTTTGTAAAGGACATGGGTAAAAGCTTTTGTAGATGCTAGTTGTAAGAGATCTGGCTAAGTTTGCAATCGGAGTGTAATGCCACTTTATTAGCTAACAGAGCGAAAAATTGGAGGTTAAATAACAAAGTGTATCTCTTGTTATCTACAAGACATCAAGATGTATGGAGAACGATAAGTGAAGGTATACCTTGTTAGACCAAAATTGGTTAAGAGCATAAGCCATTAAGCTTTGATGAAAACAAAGCTTATGAGAATGATAAAGATACTCTAATGTGCGTTTAAGTGTGCAGGAAATTCTAAGTAAATGAAGTTCTGCCCTAAAAAATGGACGCTTAAATCCTTAGAAAAGCCTTATGCAACTTTAGTTTTTCTTTATCATTTGTATCCTTAGTTTTTAAGAACCCTTAAGATGTTTTTATGTTTTCTCTATTTGTTTATGTTTTGCTGAACTTGTTATTTCAATATCCTGTTATTAATAAATGTTTTTGTTGATGAAAAAAAAGGGAGAAGTATAATACTCCCTCCGTCCCAAATTATATGATGTTTTGGGCATTTCACACGTATTAAAAAATGTAATTAATTATGTATGAGAAATAGATATTATGAATTATTTTACAAAATCGTACATAATAAATGGTATGGGAAGGATAAATTATAAAATTGAAAGTAGAGAGTAATAAATAGTTAATGGTATAATAAGAAAAATAACATCAATGCTTTATTGGAATGTTAAAACGACTTATAATTTGGGACAAATTTTTTTCCAAAATGACTTATAATTTAGGACGGAGGGAGTAGTTGCATTTTCATTTATTTGAAGTTATTATCTAGAGTTAAAGGAAACACATTTATATGCCAACATACTCCTTTCATTTAAGTTTTTGCTCTTTAATTTATGGCTTAAACTCAAAGGGAGCGTACAAACCTCACTATCTGATTGAGTCAAGTTTCTATCTCAAGACAAAATTGTTCATCAAAATGGTGGTGTTTGTGATCATAAAAAAGGGGGAGATTGTTAGACCAAAATTGTTAGACTTAAGTAAATGAAGTTTTAACTCTACACCAGGTCAACACTGGACTACGGTCAACACTCTGGACCTTGAAGTGAAGCTCTATAATCGATAAAGGAAAGATATTAGATTACTAACCAATGAAACTTAATCCCATCTCAACTTGTGAAGTCATAGTTTGGACAACTAACAAACCATCTATTTATTATCATCACTCTTAACAATCAAACTAACTGAACGGTTTATTAACCAAGTCATTTTGGATCAATAATTAAAAAATACTTTGATACGGCTACAAAAATGACTTTTCAATAGTGTTCAAACTAATATATTTTTTTCGTGTTGAACAAAATCAAGCATGATAATTTCTTATCCAAATTTTTTTTACAAAGGACACGTGGCCTCTTGTATTCAGGAATTCAAACTTATAAAATAATTGTACTATTTGTCATGCTTGAGATTCTCCCAAAATTACTTAAGTTAACCAGTTTGCTCCTCCCTAGTATTGGTCACAATGCAACACCAGTGGTATATCTAAAGGATCCCCTGGCCTCTTCACTTGTATTTGGATTTAAAGAGATTTTAGAGCATCATTTATGGTAACTTTTGCTAATAATCTTGTCTTGGTGTCTATAACTCTTTATGTTGAACGGATGATTTCCATTTTATTCGTTGAAATTGCTTTTGACAGGTGTTGTTTTAACCTTTGGCAAAAATGGGATTCTTTGCTTATTTATCAAGCTTTCTCTAGTTCAAATATTGCTCCCAGGGGCGGACCCAGACTTTTGTGTCATGTGGGGCTAAAATTTCAAATAAACAATAATGCAAACTATATTGAAAATAAAAAATAACATTGTTTGATACAATACATTACAATGAAAATTGTGAGCATAACAAACAAGCCATGAAAATAGTTATAACGGTGATGCATTCAATTTACTAAATAAGTGATAACCAAATAAGTATCGTTTCAACAGGTTCCTAATTCTAATAAACAGCATCATAGACACCTTAACAAATTAAAGAATGCACAAGTTTGATTCAGGCATTCAGCTCATAAAAGCTTAGAAAGACAATAGGTAATTTTCTATGCTTAGAACAAGAATAATAGGATGGGAGAATATTGCATGTATGAATGAACACTGAACTGACAGTATGTAACCATAATTTTGGCAAATGCAACACATTGAAACTTCATCAAAACCATAGCACCATTTTTATTCTCAAAGAAAGTTTGATACAAAACCTAAATTCTAAAAAAATGTGAATTCATATATACAACTTAATTAACAAAACAAGAAATTGGAGACGGAAGGAGAAATTGGAGAATCAATGACTTACCTTAGAGTGAGTGAGAGTGTGAGAGTTGAGAAGGAGAAAGATGGAGGCTGCTGCTGCTGAGAAAGATTGAGTTAGTTGAGAGAGATTGAGATTTGAGAGAGATGAAAAAAAAGTAGCGTGAATACTACTGACTCTCTTTTCTTGTGTTGTTTTATTTATTATAAAAAAAATGGGAAATTCTTGTTTAATACTACCCATGTTGAGTTGGCACAATCAAAATAATGTATTTATATAACATTAAAAATAATAGAAAACAAACAAATAACTTTGATTGGTGCTAACTTAACATGGTTGTGTTACCCACTTTTTATTGATGGGTGTCCAAATTATCACATAAAAATTTTTATGAAAAAAGCATGTGTGGCTTTACCTGAAGTGGGTCCGCCCCTGATTGTTCCTTGGAAGCTTTCAAGCTGCCTGGTATAAATGCCTTCATTTAATTATAAATTTTCATTTTAAAGTCTCGTATATACATAGAAGGAAGTACTTCTACTAATGGTCTCGGTAATGCTTCTTTTGCTTATGATGTTTTATTTGGTGGAATATTTTACCAAATTTGGGAACAAAAATGGATAACCTTTTTTCATATTTCATTAAGCTATTCTCCTATGTATGCACTGCTCTTTTTATTCTTTCACGAGGTCTTCTCCGACTGGGCTATCCTGATAAAGGTATTTGTCCTTGGGTTAAGGTATAGTCCCCCAAAAATGTATACTCCCTTCGTCCCTTTTTATAAGAGTAATTTACAAAAAAAAAAATTGTCTCTAAATATAAGAATATATACAAATTTCTAGATACATTGATTACTTTTTTTCCAAATATACCTCTTATTAATACTACCAATTTGTCTTGGTATATGAAAAGTTAACATTAAATATATATTTAATTAAAGGTAGTCTAGTAATAGTCACACACATTTGAGATAACTTTATTACTCCAACAACTTTTCTTAATACCCGTGATTTTTGTAAATTATTCCTATAAAAAGGGACGGAGAGAGTATCTTTTATTGCAATTTTAAATAATGTTTTATTTTGAGGTTTTTCTTTGGGTGGTAGGGGGAGGAATACCAACGGAATTGGGATGCCCCTCTTCATCTTTTGCACCTCAATGATTTAAAAACAAAAAAAAAACTTAGGTTTTACTAACAAAACATTGGGCTTGCGGTGATTCATGTTTATTTTTCTTGCATGATATAGCTTTCCATCTTCGGAGTGATTCTTAATATAAGAGTCAAATATGCAAATGATTTATTTCAATATCAAGAGTTTTGATTTTAGTCCACCAATTTTTTTTTTTTGTTTTTAGTACTTACAAATACACTATTTTTTTGGTGACAACTTGGGTACCCATCAATAAAAGGTGGGTAACACAACCCATGCTGAGTTGGCACCAATCAAAGTTATTTGTTTGTTTTTTATTATTTTTAATGTTATATAAATACATTGTTTTGATTGAGCCAACTCAACATGGGTAGTATTACCCACCTTTTATTGATGGGTAAACAAGAATTTCCCTTTTTTTTTGCGCGTGGTGTTTTATTTTAGTCTTGCAAAATTTCGTTCATATTAAAACAAGTCCCTCTAATATTAATTTTAGTCATTTTTTCAAAGGATTAAAATCAAATGTTTTACAAGTTACAAGGACTCATTTCACTATAAATAAATTTTACATTTACATTTGCATTTGCAAGGAATTAAAGCAAAAGGTTTTACAAATGGTCCCTACAATAAAACAACAAGGACTCTCTTTTGTGAGCCATCACCTAAAACCCTAATTTATTCTCTTTCATCCACCAAAGATGGGTGGTTTAGGGTCCACTTTTGACCCCCCAAACCACGCCTCTAAATCTTATTTCACTTTCCCTTTAATTTAAATAAGTGATTTTCACATCTATTTAGTTTTTTCTTTCGTGATTTCATCGTCTTAGTGCGACGTTGTTTTGTTCGTCGTCTTTGTGTGGTGTTGTTTGTCTTTTCCGTCTTGTTCAAGTGTTTGTTCGGTTCAGATTGTCAGATTAACTTCGATATAGTGAATATCCAATAAATGACTTTGTTGTCATCAATGTTGCAGATCCGGAAACATGGGTATCCTAAAGACTTGAATATAATCATATTTGTAAGCTTTTGTACTTTGTTGTGATATGCTATTAACATGGATACTGTGAGTTTGTTCACATGTTCATTCATTTTGTTCTTAACAAATTTTTATTGTATCGATGTACTCTATCAATTTAAATGAATGAATATCGTTTATTTTTAGTTAAAAAAGGTGTTCCCAAGACTGAACAATCGTCTAACACAGGAAACCACACATGACAAGTTGAAGTCGCCTTTGAGAGGTCAAAATGATCAGAAACGTAAGACTAACTCTTTCGAAACGATAAAGAAAGCATGCAAACAGAAAATTGTTGAAGCAGAGAGAAAAGAGATAGGGAGAAGGAAAGTTACTTGAATCGCTTGCTTCACTGTAGGAAAAGAGAGAAAACATTGGAAGTGGGAGACAATTCAAAAAGAAGAATAGGAATAAGAAACATCGTTTAAGTGGCTTGAGAAAACCAATTGAATCTTAGAATATCAAATGGTTGTCGACACAAGAAGCCAAAAAGGGGAAATCTAACGATGCCAATCTGCCCAGAAGAAAAGCGCCTCGAAGAGAAGCGCCTCCCTAATAAAACTACCTAACATTTGTCATTGGGAAACCCAATGAACAAAAAGTAATTATACAAAAGATTAGAAGCCACATGCATGTGGCAGAAAGAAACCAACTACTGGATAAAGACCCCGGACAGACGAGACGTTGCCAGAAACGTACCTAATAAAGGCCAAAATCTTGGGGGAAGAGGAAGGCACAATCAACAATTAAGCACAAGATATATAAGACCCCGATCCCGAGACTACTATTTAAATGTTAAATCATGCAATTCAACAATAATCGATATATTATAATTCATCAAACATCTCATTAAATTCTCATAATAAAAATTTTATCATAAATATCTTCAAGTCACAGCGAAAAATAATCATCTCAACAAATAATCATCTCGGGTCACATTATAAAATCTCAAACATAAATACATCAACAGTATGATCATCAAGATCCATCAACAATAATCCAACAAGTAAAATAATAAAATCCCAAAAACTCCTAGATCAGAGCACCTAATCCAGACATCCTCAAAAGCAACATAAATGGAGTAGGCACAACGCCATCCTCAGCAAAACTTACCAAGCAAACAACTCTTCAACCTACAAGTCTACACCACGAGGATGCAGGCTACAACAAAGCCACTAGAGGGTAAGATACACGTTCAACAAAAAGGATTAATAAATACATGTAAGTTTCAGGCAACATCAACATCATATAAGCATTCATTAAATAAAGCTTGGTTGATATCACCAACATTATATCTCATTTACAAATCATTAACAGTTTACTTACCTCCACATTTCAATCCAAGTTACACATATCAAACATAACATACTTTCATCAATAAGGTATTCCTCAACTATAGATATTCACATCTCATCAACATTTAATCTTCAACCCGACTAGAAATTATTCACAATCTCAACACATTCATCAATTAGACATTTACCGCATAAATGCACAAGTTCACACCAAAACATTGCCAAACACGACTCAAGTGCATGCAATGCGCCTAACACGACTTTATATGCATGTGGTACCATCGTGATCTTAAATCACGCAACTATAAATAGTGATCTTAAATTACCCAACTATAAATAGTCTCTTAAATCACCCAACTATAAATCTTGATCTTAAATCAAGCAACTTTCGACTGACCATGAATGCATGGATGTTCATGTATGGACTTAAGAATGCACACAACTATAAATCATGATCTTAAATCATGCAACTTTCACAACTATCATTTGCATTATCAAATCAATACATCCACACAATTCATGTTATCACCACAACATCATTTATTCACAACTATAATGCATTAAGCCACATCTATCATCATCACTTCATTACAATACATTTCAACATGCTCAAGGCATCATCATATAATAAACATCACCATAACATGCCTTCATTACTTCATCATTCACATATTCGCATTCCATGATTAAATCAACAATGTTACATCAACCTATAAATACACCACTTTATAATCATGTTTCATCATCATTCATACTTCTATAATCAATTAACATGTTCACATTCAATTCACGGCTCAATTAAAGATAAATCACAAGTTTCATTTCACATCTTTCCAATCTTAAGTTATCTTTAATCATATATCACGTTAATCAACCATATACATCTGGACTGTAGATCTCACCATCTAGGACTTGAGATCATAAGGACAAGGATGTGAACCCCTGGAATAAGGCTGGACGCCCTCCAGGAGGGCGCAGGGCCCACTTTACTGTCACAAATAGCCCCAGGTAACCTTCCTAAAGGGCACCCTCTGGGGGCGCCCTTAGAAGTTTACAAGGGCGCCCTAGCCATGGTTTTGGCCCTTTACGATTTGGGCCCAAAACCATGACCGGGTAGGCCCAAGAGAGGTTACAAATAGTAACCTTGGGATCATTCCCAAGGCATGACCTAAACACAGCACAGAAACCCTAGTTTCTATACATTGTACTCGCTGTCAGTACAGTTGGCGCCCACTGTAACACCCCGATTTCCCCGCGCGAATAAGCACATAATATATCAGAGTATTTAACAAATAACGGGATGTCACAAAATCATGAAAACATAAAACATACTTATTAACAAACAGGCTCCTCAAGATAACAACATCATGCCTGAAAATCTCTTTATTAGCAGCGGAAAATAATTATAATATCAACTCATAATCAGCACTATGACATAAAAGCCGAAACATTCGTCATAATTCAAAACTCAACATAAAGTGAATACTTTAATAAAAATCAGCATTGGAGTTCATAAAGTTAACTCCCAAAAACATAAGACAAACGTATTCCCAGTGTTACATAATATCAGAGCATCACGACCCCAATTCTATATACCACTAGGTACTCCTCATCTAAGCGTCACAGCAAGCTACTTCGAGTTATCTGCACATTGTCAATATAAAGACAATGGACCAACAAAACAAAAGGGTGAGATATCAAACAATCTAAACGAAAGCATAATAATGAGCAAGTAAAAACATAAGCACAGGATCATACTTCATTATCTCACCAATCATTTTATTCATGTTCACACATCATTTTCATCAACAATCATCATCACCAATATTCAAACATCATCACATCAAGCACATCATGAACATCGCCACACGTCACGGTTATAACAATTTATCATCGACACATAATGCAATGAGACCCGACTTCACCTATATGCATGTGGTACCAAACGTCGCAAAATAATGCCAAATAGGGCATGTCAGGCCGGAGCCCCACGTCACTTTGCCAAACAAGGCTACGTCGCTTTACCATAATTTCAGGCCATCGTTACAAGATGCAATGAATGAGACTTCTAAAATGAAACAACAAAATACATGCAAGCATCGTACATAAGCCACATCGCTGCCATATAAGGCTACATCACTGTCACTGTCATTCAAATTCACAATTACATATAACATCGTATTCAAACATCAACAATTCATCATACAATTTTGTAAAACCATAACAAATTATACATAACATATTTCCATGTCAAACCAAGGATACTAGAAAGATATCACAATTATCAACAACTTTCATGTTTATACCAAAGACCAATTTAAAACAGAGACGTGTGAAAAAGACACAAAAACATGAAACAGAGAATGCTGTCACCGTACAATTTCACTAAGACCTCCTTGGAGTATTTTCATCATAACTCAAAAACTAAAAGTCATTTTCACGTCAAACCAAAGCCACTGGAAAGCTAACAAAATTATCTAAACCCTTCATGTTTACACCCAAGGCCAATTCTGTACCGATCAATACCAGTTTTCGTTTCAAATTCGGAAAAGTTGTGCAGAAAGTCCATAAAAATTCACTGTGACCTACGTGCAGTAATTTGACCATAACTCAAGTTATATAAATCGTTTTGACGTCAGACCAACGGCATTAGAAAACTAACATCCATACCTACAACTTTTGTGTTTACACCTAAGACCAATTCTGTACCGATCAATACCAGTTTTTATTTCAAAATTCGGGGCAGAGATAAGAAAACTCAGGAAAAGCAACTTATATTATTCAAACTTCTCATTCATTCAAAATCATCACAATCAACAACAACAACTCAACATAATTCATACCCAATTCATAATATGACATTAACAACAACAATCATCAATAACCACAATTATAATGCACAACAACAGCATGTATCATGCCAATTTCATCATCAAAATCACAGACCTCATGAATTGAACAAAAGGGATCAAAATTCATACAATCACATATACCTAGAGTCTACCATACCCCATCATTATGCAATCCCTTAGAATGTAAGAACCCCACCCTTACCTTAGGTTTTCCGGTTCTAAACTCTATTGATCGCTTCCCGTAGAATCCCTTCCGGTCTCTCTTGCCTCAGCTTCGTTCTTCGCTCTTTGGTTTTCTCCCAATTTTGTTTTCACGATCTGTTATGTTTTTATTCCTCTTCTCATCATAACATACCCCTAAATCCTAAATGCCACAAATGCCCTTTCTTATTTTATAATTCTAATTAATTAGTTTAATTTACTAATAATCCAATTAAATTATTAACACTATTATTTAATTAAATACTATAATTTTTCTTTATTCAATTAAATAAACCCAACCACCAATATACTAATAAATATCAATATTTCTCACATTTGGGTTATGCCTTCTAAGGATCTAATTCGCTCAAACTCATATTCCTTATAATCTAAGGTCACTACCCTCTAACAAGGCACCAAAACACCAAGAACATCACAAACACAACAAGACATCACACATACGTCGCATCATCAATTAAAATAACTGAAAATAATTCCAAGTAAATCCGGGGCGTTACACCCACCGTCGGGCTACGGTAAAACTGACCTAGCCACCGTCTCCGATAGAAAAGCAGTTGATCCACGGCCCCTGAAAGTCATCAGAACGCCGTGAATCCTCCGTATTTCTTAGGAGCAACCCTGAAACTTCTGAATCCGCCGCGATTCAACCCTAACCAAACGTTCAACCCAGCCTGTTCTTCGTTAAAAAACCAATTCTCTCTTCCGTCATCTTCACCCTAACCGCTAATCTTCAGTCACCAGCCCTAAACCTTCATAACCGACCCAAAACGACAATCATCGTCGCCGTCGATGGCGGACCCAGCAGCCCTAGAAGCCTTACAGCAACAGATCCAGCAGCTTCGTGACCACAACGAAGCCTTGCAAGCAACCATGGAAACCATCCAACAGCAGCAGCACGCCGAAGGAAACGGATCTCAACAAGATGAATCGGTCGATCCTGATCCTCAACCTCTCTCCGCTGAAGTCTGGAACACGCCGGTCCCAGAAAACTTCAAGCCGCCCTCGCTTTCGTCTTTCGACGGAAAGAGCGATCCGGTGGAACATGTAACGGCTTTCAACACCCAGATGGCCATCATCGGCGCTGCTGACTCCCTGAAATGTAAGCTGCTGGCAGGGACCCTCAAAGACGCCGCCCTCAGGTGGTATATGAACCTACCTTGGTTTTCCATCATCAGCTACCAGGATATGACACGCAAGTTGACGCACCAGTTCTCAGCAAGCCGCCACCGCAAAGTCTCGTCTACCAGCCTCTTCAACGTCCGTCAAGGACCCAATGAGTCTCTCCGCGAGTATCTCGCGCGCTACAACGACGCCACCATCAAAGTCATTAACCCAAACCAGGAATTGTTCATGGGAGCTGTGCGCTCTCGTTAAAAAACGCGCAATCCTCCGAGACGCGTGCGAACACTCGGAAGGCTATTGTGAAGTCGCCACCAAAGTTTTTGTTTAAAGGGAACGTTGATAAACCCATAAGTTTTTTATTTGAAGGGAAACGATAATAAAACCCTTGACGATGAGGAAAAGGACTGGTCATCGCAACCATTGTCGGGTTCGGGAGTCGATTACGCAAGGGGAAGGTATTACCCACCTGTTGTTGCTGGATTGTCTCCGTTGTTGCTTGTAAGGCTTCGTTGTGGTCACGAAGTTGCTGGCTCTGTTGCTGTAGAGCTTCTAAGGCCGTCGGGTCCGCCATCGGTGGTTTTGACGACGGTTGTTTGAGCCGATATGTGAAGGTTGAGATTGGCGGTTGGAGATTTGCGACTGAGCTTGCGAATCTCAGGGCTTAGATCAGTTTTTCTTCTCGGATATGGGTTGAGCGTTTGGTTAAAGTGAGGGTTTATGAATCACGGCGGATTCGGAGAGTTTAGGGTTGTTCTGAAAGATACGATGGATTCACGGCGTTCTGGTGGCGTTTGGAGGCCGTGGATCGACTGTTTTCGTTTCAGAGATGGTGGCTAGGTCAGCTTTACCGTAGCCCCACGGTGGGCGCCAACTGTACTGGTTGTGAGTACAATATAGGAAAACTAGGGTTTTCTGAGTCTGTTTAGGTCATGCCTTGGGAATGATCCCAATGTTACCATTTGTAGCCTCAGTTTGGGCCTATCCGGTCATGGTTTTGGGCCCAAATCGTAAAGGGCCAAGACCATGACTAGGGCGCCCTCATAGGCTGTTAAGGGCGCCCTCAGAGGGTATCTTTTTAGGGAAGTTCCCTAAAGTTATATATGACTGTCAGGTGGGCCTTGTGCCCTTCTAGAGGGCGCCCAGCTTTACTCTAAGGGTTCAAGCCCTTGTCTGTAGGGCCCTGAGGCCTAAATGGTAAGATCTACAGTCCACCCCTCTTCTGCTTTCAGATATACAACTTTTATTTTTTTCATTGTATTGATCTTTAGTGATCATTTCAATACCAACTTCCAGGCCTTCAGTAGCC